>JANIPM010000008.1:35718201-35734619 GCA_027478405.1 Erythroxylum cassinoides | reverse complement strand
ATCTCTTTACTTACCTTACATAAAGTATTTTCTAACTCTCTACAGAACATCTAAACATGAAACCACAACCCCATCAATGAAGCAAAAAGACTCAAATATTGGTTAAATATTTTTTCATCACAAACTTTGTATTAATTTATAATAAAAATTAAATTATTTTAGCAATGTTTATGAAATGAATACCTAAAGATAACAAGAAAGAATATGTGTCCGAATGTATAAATCCAATTATCTTTAATGTTGACAAATTACACGACATTTAAGTGTGACATTAGAAAATTATTCTAATGTTTGCTAATAGGATTATAATGGCAAGATATAAGAATCCAAATTAACTTATTAAGGTTGAGAAAATAAGCATCTTTGACAAAGTAGACCTTGATTATATGAGCAATAGACATATATGTGAGAAGAGGAAGGATCTACAGTACCTTCAAATTGACAAGCCTACTATAATCTATCATGTTACAAATTTTGTGAGTTTTTGAGACTCGGTGAATCAAACGATATTTACATGAGGCTAATCAACTTGATTAAAATTCATGGTACAATTGATGTGTATGTTACACAAAAACTAGACATACCATTATTTGTATTTGAAATATTGCTTATTATTAGAAGAGAGGAGAATAATAGGCATGAGGTGGATGCCACATATTATAAAGCTGATAAAAGTACCTTTGAGGAATAAGGTGAATATGATGGAGATAACTATAGTAAAGATGGAAACAATGGAGTTAAGGATGGAATTAGTTGAGAACAACAAAGGAATGAATGATTCCTTTGACGTGACAGTGATGAAAGTGATAGAATATTGATGATGTAGACGTTGATGGTGTAGTTTATAAAGAACTTGGTAATCATGGTGAACTTGAATTTAAGTATAAGTTTTATATGGCTATCAATCAGTTGAGATTAATTATACTAATTTTAAAAGTTTTATTGATAATGATGAATACATAAGTAGAGAGTATCTTATGATCCATTACAAAGACCACGTAAAAGTATTAGGCATCAATGAATTAAGGTAGTACCACAATGAATATTGTGTATGAAATTTGCAAATTCCAAAGAGTAAAGATCTTGTGGATTTTGCAATACAAATAGAGTTCATTGTGAGGTGGAAGAAAAGTGAACAATAAGATCAAGGTTAACTATTCGAGAGATACTAACGTAAGTTTTATGTTATTTATGAAAAGAATAATATGTGTTTTATAATGAAGACATAAAAACTTAATTATAAATTTTTAATAACTGCCAGGTCAAAAATAGTTTTTGCCAAGTTTTAATTGAGACATTTTAAGGATAAACTTTTAAAAAACTTATCATATTTATAAAAAAATGTTTTAAGGAGAATCTATATATATATTTCACTTCTAACATATGTAACAATAAAAAAACTTTAAAAAGGGAGAATAACTGATTATATATATTGATGCTTAATTTTGCCTAATTCTTTAGTTATTTTTGTCTAACAATTTGCATTTTATTTCATCATATTTTTCTTAATTTGCATTATTTAAAATTCATTTTTATTTTCCTATAAATTATTGATTAAATATTTATTAAAATTAATAAGATTTTAAAAAAGTTGTTACACTTTTTATAAACAAAGATATAGTTGGTTTTACTTTATTTTTTTTTAATTAGCTAATCTTATGCTCATTATAATCTTTTGAATTTTAAAATGAAAATATATTTAACATTGATGATGTAAACAATGATAGTGTAGTTTAGGAAGAACTTAGTGATCATAGTGTACTTGAATTTCAAGTATATATTCAATATGACTATCAATCAGATCAGACTAATTATACTAATTTTAGAAGTTTTATTAATAATGATGAATATATGAGTGGAGAGGAATCTTATGATCCATTACAATGATCATGTAAAAGTATTAGGCATCAATTAATTATAGTAGTACCACAATGAATATTGTGTATGGAATTGGCAAATTCCAAAGAGTTTAAAGATCTTATGGATTTTGCAATACAAATAGAATTTATTGTAAGGTGAAAAAAGAGTGAGAGAAATATGATCAAGGTTAACTATTCGAGAGATATCGATGTAAGTTTTATGTTGGTTATGCAAAGAATAATATGAATTTTAAAATGAATAATTATAACTTTTTCATAACTAACAAGCTAAAAATAATTTCTGCTAAGTTTTTATTAAGACATTTCAAAGATAAACTTCTAAAAAACTAATCATATTACAAAAAAATGGTTGAAAGAAAATTTAAATATATTTGTCAAATTTAACATATGTAACGATGAAAGAAAGATTTTTAAAAACTAATAATTGTTTAAGTTGTTACACTTTTTATAAATAAAGATATTGTTGATTTTACTTGATTTTGTATTTAACTTTCTCATCTTATACTCATTTTAATCTTTTGAATTATAAAATGAAAAAATAGGTTTAACGTTGATGATGTAAACATTGAGGGTGTAGTTTATAAAGAACTTGGTGATCACATTGAACTTGAATTTTAAGTACATATTTGATATGACTATCAATCAGTTGAGATTAATTATACTAATTTTAGAAGTTTTATTGATTATGACGAATATCAAAGTGGAGAGAATCTTCTGATCCATTACAAAAACCAAGTAAAGCATTAGGAATCAATTAATTAGGGTAGTACCATGAATATTGTGTATGAAATTTGCAAATTCTAAAGAGTTTAAAGATCTTATGGATTTTGCAAAACATATAGAGTTCATTGTGAGGTGGAAAAAGAGTGAGAGCAACAACATAAAGATAACTATTCAAGAGATACTAAAAAGAGTGAAAAGAATAAGATGTGTTTTAAAGTGAAGACATAGAAACTTAATTATAATTTTTTTCATAACTACCAGGTTAAAAATGGTTTTGCCAAGTTTTTATCAAGACACTTTAAGGATAATCTTCTAAAAACTAATCATATTTATAACAAAAATGGTTGAAGGAGAATCTATATATTTGTCAATTCTAAAATATGTAACAATAAAAAATTGAAAAAGAGGATAACTAATTATATAAATCTATACTTGATTTTGCCTAATTCTTTAGTTATTTTTGTCTAACAATTAGCATTTTATTTCATCATTTTTTCCCAATTTACTTTATTTTAAAATCCATTCTTTATTTACTATAATTTAAAGTTATTGATTAAATATTTATTAAAATTAATAAGATTTTTTAAAGTTGTTATGCTTTTTATAAATAAAGATATATTGGGGTTACTTTATTTTTTATTTATCTCATCTCATACTCATTCTAATCTTTTGAACTTTAAAATGAAAAGTTAGGTTTAAGATTGTTGATGTAAACATTGATAATGAAGTTTATGAAGAACTTAGTGATCATCGTGAACTTGTTTTACAAGTACATATTCAACATTACTATAAATCAACTAAGACTAGTTATATTAATTTTAGAAGTTTTATTCATAATGATGAATATCCAAGTGGAGAAGAATCTTATAATCCATTACAAAAATCAAGTAAAATTAATAAGCATCAATTAATTAGGGCAGTACTACAATGAATATTGTGTATGGAATTTGCAAATTCCAAAGAGATAAAGATTTTTGTGGATTTTGCAATACAAATAGGATTTATTGTAAGGTAAAAAAAGAGTTAGAGAAATACAATCAAGGTTAACTATTCGAGATATACTAATGCAAGTTTTGTGTTGGTTATGTAAAGAATAATATGTGTTTTAAAGTGATAACTACCATGTTAAAAATATTCTTTGCCTAGTTTTTATTAGGACTTTTTAAGGATAAACTTCTAAAAGAATTAATCATATTTACAAAAAAAATGGTTTAAGGAGAATCTATATACATTTGTCAATTATAATATATGTAACAATAAAAAAACTAAAAAAGACAGAATATATATTGATTTGGCCTAATTCTTTAGATATTTTTTTAACAATTCGCATTTTACTTCATCATTTTTCTCAATTTAGATTATTTTAAAATCCATTCTTTATTTTTCTATAATTTAAAATTATAGATTAAATATTCATTACAGTTATAAGAATTTTTTAAGTTGATATTGTTGGTTTTACTTGATTTTGTATTTAATTATCTCATCTTATACTCATTTTAATCTTTTGAATTTTAAAATGAAAAATAGATTTAACATTGATTTAGTTTATGAAGAACTTAGTGATCACAGTGAACTTGAATTTCAAGTACATATTCAATATGACCATCAATCAATTGAGAATAATTATACTAATTTTAAAAGTTCTATTGATAATGATAAATATCTAACTGGAGAGGAATCTTATGATCCATTACAAAGATCAAGTAAAAGTATTAAATATCATTTACTTAGGACAGTGTGTATGGAATTTTTAAACTCTAGAGAGTTTAAAGATCTTGTGGATTTTGCAATACAAATATATTAAAATGAAAATGTACAAACTTAATTATAATTTTTTATAACTGTCAAGCTAAAAATAATTTCTACTAAGTTTTTTTTAGACATTTCAAAGATGAAATTCTTTAAAAAATAATCGTATTTACAACAAAAATGGTTGAAAGAAATTTTTAATATATTTGTTAATTGTAATATATGTAATAATGAAAAGAAGACTAAAAAATTATTAAGATTTGTTTCAGTTGTTAAACTTTTTTATAAATGAAGATATAGTTGGCTTTACTTGATTTTGTATTTAATTAGCTCATCTCATACTCATTTTAATCTTTTGAATTTTAAAATGAAAAATAAGTTTAATAAAATTTGATTTAAATATAAAGGATATAGAAAATTAAAAATAAGGGAGGATAAAATCATAAATTTAAAAAATCGAGGTTGAAATTAATTTTTTCAAATGGGATAAGGAGGAAATTTAATGGACAGGAAAATGTTGAAGGTTGGTATAAATATATGAGAATCCAAAAACGTGGATAGATGAAGAATAAAATGAAGCCAATGGATAAAACTCCAAAGTATAAAGTATAGACCAAAGAAACGGTGAAGAGAAGAAAACGACATAAGCTTGAAAGAGGAAATGTAGTCCAAATCAACACGTCCGAGAAAGGAGGAAATGTGCATTGCAAGAAGCGAAGTAGAATGAGAGATAGGGAAAAACCAGAGTATAGGATTTCGTACCATATTAGCCAGAAAACGGTACAAAATAATAGAATTTTGTATTGGCTAGTACGATATTTAAAATACCAGTCAAATACCAACTAGTACCATAACATTCAAAATATTTAGGCACTTAAATGAAAAAAATTAACTTAACTATAAAATCAAACGCAGTTATGCAGAAGCAGAAGAGAACAAGTTAGAAGCTCCAGATTCAGGTAGCTTGAAGCCACCTCAGCCTCGTTGTAGCTGTCGCAATCCCTCCATATTGCATCAGTAGCCCACAGCACGCTTTCATTGCCTGTTACAACCCACAGCTCTCCAACCAAGCGCTAGCTCCTCTCCTCTGTCTCTAATTGCCAGTCGTAGCCTATAGCTCGTCGGCTAGTCGCCGCTGGTCGTCGCCAATTGCAAGTCACTCCTAGTCATCACTCTCTTATGTAGTGTTGCACTGTTGTGTTTTAAAATTGTAGTGTTATGAGATTAAGTCTAGGTTGCATTTTGCTTATGTGTGTGTGTATGGAGCTGTGGATTGTAGGAACGTGTGTGTGTGAGAGAGATTGATTGTGTTGTAGGCTTATGGACTTGACGACTTGTTGTGATTATGGATGACGTGTGAAATGTGAAATTGTGATTGTGGAACAATGAAATAAAAGTGTGACTTTATATCATTCATAAAAATTATCTTAGTGTTCACTTGGAAATTAGAATTGGTTGTGTTTCTGATTTTTGTGATGATTGGGACTAGAATTTTTAATTGGATTGTGAATTTAAGCTTGATTTTCTTCATTTGTTGTTTGAAATTTGGAATTGGATTATGAATTTGAGGTTGTTTTTGTCTAAAATTTGAGATTTAGATATATTCAAATCTGAATGAAATTGGGTTATATATTATAAATTAAAATTTGTAACCGTCAAAATGGATTGGTTAATTTATGGTTGAATTATATGATTAGTAATTATACAAACTGAATTATAGTTGTGAGTTTATGTCTATACTTGGATTATCTAATCAGCTAATCAAAATAATCATACAAAATAAGTTACGGTTAAGAGTTTATGGTTGAATGACATAAGTTGTAGTTAATGGTCAAATTATGTTATTAACATAATTTAGTTATGGTTATGAGTTTATTTTTAAATTATATAATTAAATAAAATATTTTATAGTTATGATATTATATTTAAATTTTGTAATCAAACAAAATGAGTTATATTTGATATTTAGGTTTTTAAAAAAATGAGTTATTGAGGAACTATTATTGATCTATTTCTTCAATTTTTGCATAACTTTATTTTGATATGAATTTATTAAGCTAATTTTCATATATGTCTTTATTGATTTTTATAGATAAATGGAAGGAAGTTTAAATACTGATATTTCAACCACTTTAGGAAGATTCAATGATTCAACTTAGGCTCATGCTAGATTAGTTCCTGAAATGAAGAGTCATATCATTTGTTTGTTTTGTAACAAGCATTTGAACGGTTGAGGAATCATTATTTTAAAGAAGCATTTAGCTTGGATCAAAGGTGTAGAGCCTTGTATGCAACACCCTATTATAATAGAGTATATGCCTAAGCATCCAGAGGACATTCAAGAATATACCCTATGAGAATGATATGTTAAAGCAATAATATTCACTTATTATGACATCATATAGTACACAAGTGATCATAAGTTCAACACTTCTCATTTCATTTCACAAGCATCATTTACATTGTCATTACATCTCATAATCCATATATGTACATTGCAAAAACATCTGAGAGTTTACTGTTCTTTACAAAATATCTAACATGAAATGAGATGCTAATAGAAACAATCTATCTAAACTCCTCAGACATCAACTGACTAGACCTTTGAGCCATTCTTTATTCTAAAATTGACAATACTAGACTGCTACTAGATTGCCTTAGAAGTTAGGTATCCTCAGTACCTAAAAAATAACGTTGCAATTTTGATGAGTTTTGTGAACTCAGTGAGTGAACCATCATTGATATGCTCACTTGAGTCAAAACACAACATCACAAGTATATCACATTATCTATAATCAATTCCCATACATTTTTGTATACCAAATCACACTATGCATCATATTTCAATAAGCACATTATGATACAAACATGTCATGGAATCTTTTCAAAACAATATAATCTTTCACCTCAGTCATTCATATCATCAACATGTATACAAGTATTGTAGATCACCATATCAACACAATTCAACACTTTTTTTTTCACAATCATTCACATTAACACAAACATAGCATAACATTATATCAACTCAGTTTAGTCATTCTTTACAATATTTCACATGATACACGTAAAGATATATATGCAATGCACATGAGACTCCACTTCTATTTTTATTTTGTTGTGATCGAGCGCCTATTTAGGTATCCCATATCTATTGTAGACATTGGGCTAATTTCAGATACTATCTCGTACCCATTGTCGATACCGAGCTCATTAATCGTTGAGTCTGTGGCTCTGTGTGCGCATTTCTAAGCTTTAAGCTCTTTTTCACGTTGGCCACTCCGGTCACAACTCTTTTATCTGATCATGCATATCAATGTAATGAAAATGCATCAAATCACATATTATGCTATTAATAACTCTCATTCAGTATGCATAGTTATATAGCACATTCATCGGATCTAAGTCTGGCATTCAACATATAGTTGAGAATACAATTTTCATATTCACATTCAATTTGCAAACACTTCTAATACAATCCCGAATATCAAACTCCTCGAACCATCAATGTCTGAAATTACCACAATCATATCGGTAATAGTTCAATATCTAACAGTTAATTAAGAACAATTCAAATATAGTGAGTAAACATCTAGGTTAACTCACAATATAATCCAAATAGCTATTGCTTTGATGAGCCGACAATGTTTGTAAGCTATCTGTAAGGCCCCAAAATATACCCTAGATGAAATGTTACATACTTATGAAAGTACAAGTATGATATGAGTTAAAATTTTACTATGATTTGAAAGTGAAAGACATGTGACTTGAATTTTGGGTTTTATGGATCATAGTTAGTGAATTTGAATTATTTTAGAATTTTTGGTAATTTTAGGAAAATTTTTGGAAATTTTGGACTATTTTATATTAGAAAAAAATAGACAAATGGCATTATGCAAGGTGGCAGTCCTATATGCATGACAAGTGGTACACATGTATGGTGACACATGGCAAGGTGTTAGTAACACATGTAAGCACGTGGTTTTCAAAGGCAAATCACTGGAGTTTTGTTGTTCTTCAGATTTTGTTAGTGTTCTTTGGAAATCATTGAACCCTCATCACCGAAATACTGGTCTTGATTTTTACATTAATGTTATTCTCTGCATGCAAACATTTCAACCCAGTTAGTGTTTGTTTCTACCTATTCTTGTTGTTTTCTTTCCCCATCCACCGAAACCCTGCTCTTCACTATCATAACTAGAATTTGTTTGAAGAATGAGGTAAGTAAATTTTTAAGTTTCTAAATTCTATGAACGAGTTTGATGATGTTTTATGTGTTGGAAATAAATACATGTATGAGTTGTGTAAGTTGACTAGTTTTAGTGACAGTGACAAAAAAGATGAGTTGATATTATTGAGCAATGAAAGTGTAACACCAATTGCATGTGATTTACAAAGGGAAACTTAGTGAAGTAGACCATAGCAGAAAATGTGGTGTAGAACCATATAGTTATAGATACTGTTTTGATTTGTAAGTTGTTAATGTTACAACTTTAACAGTAGAGAGAGAAAGTTGGAAATGGTGAAATATATGTATGTATCAATTTTTAGTGTCTAACTATAAGCTTGATTTTTGAGTTGTGTTTTGAATTAGTTCAGTATAGAAGTGAAATAAAATGGTAAAGGAAAGTATACAAGTTAGTGATGAAGGATTAAAAAGAAGAGAGGAAGAAGATGGGGAAAATGCAGAAAAGTCTAAAAGAGTTGCGTGAATAGTGCTTTGTTTTGATGATTGGGTTTAATTTGGAATTTTGGTTTCGCTGTGTATTGTAGAACTGAAATGGAAGTAGAGGAATTGGTTAAAGTGATATATGTGTTCATTGAATAGGATGAAAGTGAGAAAATTGGGAAACGAATGAAAGAAGAAGAAGAAATTTGGTTCGGTGAAGAAGGAGGATGGCATGATTGTGCTTCTGCAAGATTGCGACTTTGATGAAGGGGTTAACAAGTGGTAATCATGCTTTTACACGATCGCGACATCGTTGGTCTATCTGGAATGTTGCGGTCATGCAAGCGCACGATCGCGACTTCCATGTTTTTTTAAGAAGGTTGTTTTTTGAACATCCTATGATCTTTTTGTTATAACTCCTTCACCCAATGTCCAAATGACTTGATTCTTAAACCAATAGACTCATAAGACATTGATATTTATCTCTAAGAAAAAATTAGAACCATATAAAATGGATTGATTGAATAAATTAAGATGAAATTTTGACTATACTAAAGTGTGATAACTGGGATGATTTTTCTGGACATACTTTGGTATTTTTCTTATATATTAATCTGTATATTTCCAAATGAGTTGATTATTGATCATGATTAAACTAGAGAAATAAGGATACAATTGTCCTAGAAAGGTCAAACTGTAATTCTGGTTTTAAGAATTCCAACATCAATGTTGATGTTGAGTTAAAAATTATGTTGTAGTTTTAGAATAGTCTGAAGTCTTTTGAATATAACTTTCAGTATATTGAACCAAATTGTATGTTCTGGGAATCAATGGAAACTTAAGACAAAGGGAAAAAATTGTATAGAAGGAAATGTTGCTTAACTATTCCATTTTCTTGATCTAAATGATCATCCAAAGTAGACCCAGATGTTTATTTTGAGGAAAAATCTAGAATAGTGAATGAGTGTATGAATTCTGGAACTTTTGGAATACAATTGATGTGTACTTTAGTTTACTATAGGGATATACCTGGGAATATGTCATTGAATATGCATGTTACATGATGCAATTATATAAATGCTTATTCAGTTACATTAACATTTTGGTATTATAAAATTGTGTTTGTTTGATTATAGAAGAGATAGTAAAGCGACGATCTTTAGATATTGCCGGAACTTCAAAACATTAAGCAAAAGGGAGCGATAGTCAGTAATCTTTAGGATGCTCACATTTTATTTTGTTCTGTTTAGTACTGAATTGAATTGTGTTTTATGCTGATTGTATTTTGAACCTCGGGGTAATGAATGTTTGAAATGTTTGATGCATGTAAATATGATTGCCTAATTATTATGCACATGAAATGAACTTGTTTGATTTTGTAATTGTGAAGTCCTAGTCGTAGGTAAATAGGCATGCCTAGAAGGGTCTGCAGCTGCTTGTGTGACACTTCGGTATCGAGACTTCGGTCTCCCTCTGTATAAGTCCCGTTACCTACTTCTGTTCATAGATTAACAGTCTAACTCATTTTGTATTTGATCTCTGATAAGTTTGATAAGAAACAAACTACATATTTGATCTGATGGGTTAACACCCTATTTTGAAAATCTGTTTTGTATTCTGTATGCTCTATTTTGCTATTGAAATGTCTGATTTTAGCATGCAAAGTGTTTTCATTAATAAATCTTAATCTGTTCTGAATTTCAGTATGTTGAGATGTTTTTGTATAACATGATTCAGTACCTATTATGGTTAGACATAGTTTAGTTATTACTCATTAAGCTATATGCTTAGCACGATAGATTTGTCCCATGTAAGTTCAGAGAGAAGGGCTTAAGGACCTAGGACAAGTCAACTGCAATGGCCAACGGATTCTGAGTTGTTGTTTTGACATAAATGTATTTTGAGTTTGATTTTCTGCTTGTATCTGAATTTGTATGAAGGTTTGTAATAACCATATTACAGGCTAGTTTCTGAACTTATGGTATCTAATGTATGTTTGCTTCAGTTTCTGAAAAGTTAAGTAATGAATGTTTAGTGTGTTTTGAAATGCTTTCGCATCAGTTTATTGCTTGTTTTTGATTGTGAGTTTGATGTGGCACTCCTGCATCCTCTCAGGGGGTATATTGGGGCGTCACACTGTCGGTCAATTTGCGCTTCTAAATCATGCAATACACACATATGTACATATTGCTAACTTGTTTAATCAAATAAGTACTCAATCATACACATGTATATGTGTTATATTCAATGCATGCTCAATTGACTTTTCCCGGGTATGTATCCTTAATCACAAGCCTTGATCATTCAAATATTATAACTTATACATAATTTGTTTTCAATTAGGATACGCCTTAAGTAAGTTTGATTATTCCAAATTCATCACTCATTCATTCACCAATCCCTGTGTTTTTTCTAATGCTTTATATTCACATAATTTCCCAATTCTCATTCATTTATACCTAGTTCACATTGTTCATAATGTTTGAATCACATTCACACTCATAAGAACATCTTTATACCATTAACAACTCATACTTCCTAAATTCATATACACTAATATCAAAGCAATACATTCCTTAAGTTTCAACATCAATTAACTATCTAAACTTATCAAACCCTTATCTACTTAATCCAACATCAAACTAGGTTCATTTTCAAGCCTCAATCAAGTCCAAATACGCCAATGTAAAGTGCCCTGTCCTCATGTGGTTCAACAATTGCGCAAGACAGAATTTACCAGGTCAAAACCTTGCCCATGATCATAAGGTACGTTCCTACAATCGTGACAGAAGCTAATGCATCTACCCACGGTCATGGGATGAGTGCCATGATCACGGACTACCCATTTTCCTGTGATTTTCCATATTCAAACACCTTCATTTCAATTTCAAAACACCTTTATAATAGTTCCTAAATTATACCTCAAGTATACCTTAATTATATGTCAATTCCTCACTAATCTCATCTTCAATTCGAACTCAAAATCATTCATTTAGCAGCTCATAACTATTGTCTTTTATGCATTAAAACAAAACAGAAACTATCTAATTCATTATCTCATTCTAGCACAACCTTATCATCAATATAATGTACAATTCATCCCAATTTCATCATCATAAACTTTCTATTATAACATGCCATAAAGAACAATCTTTTACTTACTTATCTAGCACAAATTTCAGCTTAAAGAACAAGCTAATTCAGCTCTCCATGCATGCAAAAATCATCATGAATTCAAGGTAGGAATTGAATGGATTTCGGCTTAGATCAAAGGATATAACAAGAACAACTATGTTTTGATTCTTTACCTAACTTTATGAGGGTGAAATCATGGATTATTGGTGTAGCAATTGGACACAAACATAGGCATGATATATGGATGTACAAGCAAGAGTGTTTCAGTGAACAAATCTAATTTTACTCCTACAGAAACTTAACACCTTAGATGCTAGGTGTCTCCATATTACCATGACATATGTCCCTAAGCATGTTCTCCATTTGTCCTGCATATTTATTGCCCCTTGTTATTAGTTTATTTTTCACTCCATGATTAATGTCATTTGTCAATTAATTAGTTATGTCAAATGTCACACATTTATCTATGCCAAACGTCACTCAATTATAGGCTTAGTCGTCCTAATATTCCGTGTGTCCACTTGTCTTATCACTTGGCATTTTTCCTAGACCAAATATACATTTTAGTTCATCAATTTTCTAATTGTACCAATTAATTCCAAATTTACTACTTGTAATCAATCAAACCAAAATGCAAGGCATAAACAATACATAATTTACATCGTGATCCTTTTAAGCCTTTCCCTAGAATAAATCAATTGAGTGCATATACATTCTTTGCAATGTGTACTAAATCATAATTCATATGTATATGCTATCATTATGCATGTGAATGAAATGCAATTCATGAATTTCCAATGATATAGCTTATATGCAATAGTCTAGGGTTCTAATCCTTAAATTTGAAAAATCGGCTATTACATTGTAAAAAAGTGAGTCATGATGTGAAATGACAAATGGAGACTTTTCTTAAAGAGTATCAATATAAGAAAGGCAGAAGGCAAAGATTGAATTACGAGATTGGTAGTGGGAGTTATTTTATTGGTCTTTAGGATGATAGTGGAAATGTTAAAGGTGGAAGTATTCTTAACCTAACAAGAATGAAATGTTGCATTTGATGTTATTAAAGAAGATAGGTATCTAATCTTTTTGCACGATGAATAGCTCCTAAAACTCAACCTTCAACATGTAGCGCCTTACAATCTTGAGAAGCGACTCATAATGTAGATATGAAAATAGTTATATGGTAGTATGATTCAAGTGTAATATTCAATACTTCTCACTCTTATTACTATCATCCTATGTTAGATTTTATTGTCTCTTAAAACTCTGTTTACAAAATAAAAAGTTATTTGGATGAAAGAAGAACGACTTATGCTACTTTCAGGTGTTCAATCACATGTGATAGTTGGACAAATAAAAGAAATGAGCCTATTATTAATCTTTTGGTTTATTTTGCAAAAGGGAAAATATTTATGCTACTTTCAGGTGTTCAATCACATGTGACTTATGCTACTTTCAGGTCTATTGATGCATCTGGTCTTGTTAGGAATGCTGATACTTTATTTAAAATATTTAATGAAGTTGTGAATGAAGTTAGACTAGAAACATTGTTCAATTCATTACTGACAATGATTTCGCATATAAAACAGTTGGAAGAATATTGCAAAGCAAGTATAATCATTTTTATTGTATTCCATGTGATATACAATGCTTTGACTTGATGTTTAAAAAACATAGGGGATGTTAGGTAAATGTTAAAAAAATATAGAGGATGTTAGGTATTTTCCTATTGTTGATGAGAGAGTAAAAAAAGTAACCAAGTTTATCTACAACTATGCATGGATCTTGAGTTTAAAGAGATAGGATTTCACCAATAGTAGAAATTTGTGTCGTCTTGCTATTACAAAATTTGCAATTAATTTCTTATCATTTTAGTGTTTTTATTATGGTGAAAAAAGAGTTGAGACAAATGTTTGCAAGTGATAAGTGAGTTATATCTTATCATGCTAAGTTCAATGCTAAATTGGAGGTTTCTAGAATTATACTTGAAGAAATTTGTTTTGTCTTACTATTACAAGATTTGCAACTAATTTGTTATCATTTTAGTGTTTTATTATGATGAAAAAAGAGTTAAGACAAATATTTATAAGTGATAAGTAAGTTGTATCTCATCATGCTAAGTCAATTTGTCTTCCTAGTTTGTAAGCCTTTGGTGAGAATATTTTGTTTGATAGATAGTGATGACATGGCAATAATAGGTTATTTTTATGATGTCATAGAGAGGGTGCACGAAGTAATCAAGGGCAATATGAAAAATAGGTTTTTTTTTGTACATACCTTATTAGGCTTGGCAATTTTGGCCTAGCCCGACCCAATTTTGGCTCGAGTTGATTGGTCAGGGCCAAAATAGTTCGACTAGACCGAGCCAAGGTCCAACGTTGGGTCGAGCATGAGTCGGGTCGGGTCTATCCATGACCCGAACAGAACAACAAAAATGACTTTGTTTTGTAAATTTTTTAATAAAAAAGTAAGGATGGTCTAGCTCTGCCCATTGACATCCCTACACCTTATCTTGTAGTCATCAATAAAAGATGAGAAAGACAATTTTACTCTCTATTGTTTGCGGCTGGAGAATTTTGGAATCCTAATGTCTATATCAGTCTAAATTTTACAAAGAAAGCTGAAGTTATTAGAGAAATGCTATTAATTATTACAATAATTGTTGTCCATGAGATGATGTAAAATCTCTTAAGCTCACAAATGGAGATTTATAATGGTGCTTAAGGTGATTTGGGATACCAATTGTTATTTGTCAAAGAAAAAAACTTAATCTAGATATATATATATTTTTCACTTTTGTTGCTTGTTGAAAATTAAAATTAATTATCACTTTATTTTGTTTATAATGTTACTTTTGTTGTTTGTTGCTTGCTCGCACTAACTTGGAAGTGGTGTTTTAGGAATTGCTAAGGTTCGAAATTCAAATTCTAAGTCATGTGTGAGTGCAATAGGGTGTGAAAGAAATTGGAGAACATTTGAATTCATCTATTCTAAGAAAAAGAAATATATTAAAGCACAAATGACCAAATGACTTAGTTTTTGTTTGATAAAATTTAAAACTTCGGGAAAAGTATGTTATTACTATTATTAAGTTGAATATAATTTATTATAATTTTTAATAATTTATTTTTATTGTTTATTAGAACTCTTAATAGAACAAGTAAAATGATGTATTTTGCCTTGATTATAATGATCTTTTCATTTATTGGGTTTTTAAATAATTGAGTTTGATAGATCAGAGTGGCTTGGAAAATAATATTGGATAAGAAAGTATTGACTTGTCATTTGATACAATGAGTTTGAATGCTAATGTTGATGATGATGAAACTCATCTTAATAATGAGGATTTTGTATCAAATGAGAATTACGGTAAATGTGATTTGAGTGGGTATTCGATTGAATGAAGTTTTAAGTTTTTATTTCTCTTATATTTGATGTTTATGTTAAATTCTATATATGCAATATAAATATAATTTTAAATGTTTTTGTTTAAGGTTTTACTTCTAGTTGGTTATTTCCTTGGCAAATGTAAATTGTAGTTGTTAGTGTCACAAATGTTTATTATTATTTTATTTGATGTAACTATTGTTTATTATATAATGACATGGTAATATTTTAAATACTTTATATTTGATGATTTAATAATTTTTATATTAATTGCGGTTATTATTTGCAAAATATGTGAAAATAATTTTAATAAAAATAAATAAATTATTTTAATTTTAATTTTATATAATTTTTAGAGATAAGGTTGAAGTAAAATTATAAATTATATATTTAAAGGTTATTTTACTATTTTATAAATTTAAAAACTTTGAAAGCCGAGGAAGGCAGCCTTTAACGATTAGATGAAGAAGATAAGACGACCCAATTTGTTTATTTTGCAAAGAGTGCCCGCCACATTTTGCCCCAGTATTGGTGCATATTAGTTTGACATGGATTGAGAGGTGATTCACTGATCCTTTTCCAAGTGGAACCATCTAAAGCAATCTTACGAATTTTGTTTTGTACCGATAAGAGTGACATAAAATGGGGGTGTTAATACATTGAATATAAACATCGGTCCGTCTCATTCTGTTTTTATATGGTATCAAAAATTTTGAAAAATATCTAAAATTATTAGCAAAATTTTCAAATTATTTAAAATATTTACTCTCCTGCCTTTCTCTCTCTCCCTCTCCCTTCTTTTTTTCAAAGTGTTTATAATTAATTATTTAGTTAAATTGTTATCGTGATTTTTTAATTTTTAATTTTAAAAT
>JANIPM010000008.1:35630482-35641978 GCA_027478405.1 Erythroxylum cassinoides | reverse complement strand
TATCTATTTCTATATATACTTGTATCTATGTACTGATGTAAATAACAAGTGAAATACAAACAATATAGAAATTCTGCAGAACCAGATGGTAGTGAATAGCTAACATACATACACCCTGCAAGTGGCCTTCCTTCATTTTCTGCTCATGGTCTTACAATCACATAGGAAATTTGCCAACTTTACGAAAATAATCCCAGCACTAGAAAATCTTTAAATTGAAAGTTCCTTGCAGCATTTGATTAAAGATTCATGTTGTCCTTTTCTTGTCCTGACAAATATTATGATGTCTAGGCGTTATTCTTCTCCTTGTACAAGAACTTCTCAAGAGTTTTGATTGAACGCCTGCCTGATGCATCAAAGTCTCAATCACTGAGTGGATTAAAGTCAACTCAAACAGATGAAATGGCAGTTGATCATGAAGAATCGTCAGCAATGGAGGTGGATAATGAGAATGAAAGAACCAAGAAAAGGTATTTCTTTTCACCCTGTCCTGTCTCCTTCATTTATTTCTCCTTTGTGTCCTCAAGCTGCCCTTGCCCATTTCTTTATTGTTGTTAAAACATTTATCCTGTAAGGAAGACGATGTTTCTGTTAAAACTTTTCTTTCAATAACTATTGTAGTCAGCCAAACAGCAGGAAGGAAAGCAATCCTTACGTTGTTGGTGAGAAGGAACAATGGTGCCTATCTATCTTAGGCTATGTCAAAGCTTTTTCTAGGCAATATTCGTCAGAGGTAAATCTAGTTACCATACTCCCTGTTCCCTTTTGATTTCACTTAGTAGTTTCAGGTGCATAGCTTGCAGGATAGCTTATAAAATTAACTACGTAGCATGGTGTACTTTAGTTATACATGTTTGTATTCTCATGTCCACCAAATTTGATCCTGAAGCTTTGTGGTGTTTATGTTCCTAATACTTTTGTGGCAGATATGGCCTTTCATTGAGAAGTTGGATGCAGAGCTGTTCACGAAAAATACTCATCCTCTTTTCTTGAAAGCAGTTTATTCCAGTTTACGCCGGCCTCTAAATGACGATTCATCTGGTTGAAGGTTTTTGGTTGAACTCCGCATCATCTGCCCTGGGTTTCTTTTCCTGCCCAAAATTCTGTTGATGTACATTATATTAATACTAAACCAGACAAATATTAGAGCAGGAAAGTTGAACGTAGCTTCAGTGATTCAATCAGTTCCATCCAAAACTCTAATTTTTGTAGTTTACTGAAGAATTAACATCAATATTTAAGAAGATGAGGGGAAGCTTGTTTGGAGTTTTGATTGCTACAACAATGAAGGATGAAATCCACCAAAAGGTTGAGTCATGCATTGGCCTTTGTTCTCAATCATCCAAGAAAGCTCATGTTTTTTCTTTTATATTTGAGTAGATGATAAGTGTCATAGTCAAAGAAAGAAAAAGAGAAATGAACAGGTGTCTCCTCAGGTTTTTGTGTCAAACAAGTAAAGGGAAAGGAGCTCACCTACATTTCATTTGTATGGCTTTCCTTTTTTTATTAACAAGTTTAGCTTTTGTCAGCTCAAAGCACATGCAAATACGGTTTGGTTTGGATTGGATGGAACAAAGAAAGAAAACATGCCTCAGGATAATGTTTAGGTTATCTCAAGTCTAAATTAGATGCTTCCTAATTTAAAGACACGTGCCATGAAAGAATGCTTCATCTTAATGGATTGGATTGTTACTTTTCTTAAAGATCAAGTTGGGATGGGAATGAAACTGGATTTGGTAGAGGGTGATTGAAATCAGAAGTGCTGTAATTATATTGCAAGATTTGAATCCATTGATTTAGAATGAATTACAATTCCATTTGAGACCTAATCTTTCTTCTTTTCCTGGAAAAGGGTTTCCAACTTTCCATTCCACAGGAGAGAAAAAGAAAAGAAACTTCCATTCTAAGTCCAAATCAGCCACTTAACTTACCCCACTTCCTAACTTTAACATTTAGAAAAGTCAATTTCACGCCCCCCCTCTCTCTCTAACTCCGCGTGTTCACGTTTAAATCACCTCCAGAGAGAGGAAGTTCATACCTTTTCTTCTCTCTCTGCCTGAAGACCCCCCAATTCTAGAGAGAGAAAGACAAAGAAAGGAACAAGCCCCACGAGTAGTGCGTTTCTTATCTTCTCTGATTCATTTGTGTGTTGATCAAAGAGAAGAAGAAGAAGGAGACTTCCATTTTCAGAGAACAAAATGGAATTTGTGGGTAAATTTGTGAAGAAGAGTTTAAAGGGTATTGGGGTTGTGCAATCCTACGATGCGTCGTCTGGATTCTTCATGATTGCGTACGACGACGGAGATTCCGAGGAGCTTGGGGTCTCCGAGGTTGTTGAACTCGTGGTTGATGCTCCGATTGGCTACAAAACTCGGGTTGATCGCAGACCCAAGAAACGATGCCGTGTGGAGCCAAGGAATCGAGGGAATGAAGCAGGAGTTGCAGAGTCAGGTACCTCCAATTCAATTGGTGAAACCCTAGGGACACGATTAGATAACAATGGGGATTTGGGTATTTTCAGAAATGTGGATTTGAATGATGGGTTGGTGGGAAATTTGAAAGAAATTGAGGGTGTTGAGAGGAACATAGACGTTGATTTGAATAGGGTTGTAGAGAATGGGGATGCTGGTTCTAAAGGCGTCTTAGATTTGAATGCTGGGTTCAACTTGAATTTGAATGAAGGGTTTGATTTGAACGAGGAGGGGGGTTTGAATGACAGTGTGCGGGGAGAGTCAAAGAAGAGAGGGTATATTGACTTGAATTTGAATGTGAATGGCGATGCAGAAGACAGTTTCGAGGAGGTCCAGTTGGTAGGAAAAGTTGTGGAGGCCCAGAAGAGGGAACCCAAGTTTGATTTAAATTTGGTAATTGATGATGAAAGTAGAGATGATATTGGTTGTGATGACGAGGGGCAGGTGAAGCAAAGTGCTTCATTTATGGTGGTCAAAGAAGACATGGAAAAGACGGAGGAACCTAGAAAGGTTGTGGTGGGGACTCAAGAAGAAGGAACCAGCACTAGTGGGACACTGGAGGAAGTTCATGATACCAAGGGCTCATGCATTGGGACACCTAAAGGAATTCAAAGGGACGAAACTGTTTCTGGTCAAGATGCAAGGGCTTGTGAGTCTTGTGAAATGCTAGATGCTAAAGCTATTAAGCAGGATAGCGATTTAATTTCTGGGAAACAAGGTTATATTAAAAGTGGAATAAGTGGAGCTAGTGGTAGCCGCAGGGGGAGGAGGAGGGGCAGAAAGCCTGCAGATAATTTGAATTCTATGTCAGAAGCAATGATCTCTACAGGTGCCAACAGTGTTAAGGGGGATTGTGGTATGGTAACTGATAATATCCAAGATGACAGAGGAAGTGCACAATCAGAAATGCATCCTAAGCGTAGAAAGAGGAGAAAACTTTTGGATGATATAAGTTATACACCTGAGATGACAGTGTTGAGAAGGAGTGCTCATCGAGGGTCAGCTAGAAGCAATGGTTTAGCATCAGCTCCATCTGTTGTGGCCAATGATTTATCAGTTTCTGCTCCATTTAGTGCAGTGAGTGAGGAAAACCCTGACACATTACAGCATGAAAGGTTTGATGAATTGCTTGTTCTTCCTGTGAAGGTGCAACTACCACCATCATCACGGAATTTAGATTTGGATGGAACTCTTGTGCTTGACATTTTTGCAATTTATGCTTGTTTAAGATCATTTAGTACCTTATTGTTTTTAAGTCCATTTGAGCTGGAAGATTTTGTGGCAGCATTGAAGTGCAATTCTCCCAGTTTATTATTTGATAGCATTCATGTTGCTATTTTGCAAACTCTAAGAAAGCATTTGGAACAGCTTTCACATGAAGGTTCAGAATCTGCTTCTGATTGCCTGAGGTACAGTTCTCTTTCTTCTCGTTTCTTTTAATGCTTAACTGTGGTCTGTGTTTACTTACTTTTTGGAAAATTTACCGCTGATGTAGGAGTCTTAACTGGGGTTTGTTGGACTTGATTACATGGCCTGCGTTTATGGTTGAGTATCTCCTCATTCATGGTTCAGGATTGAAACCTGGATTTGATCTGAGTCGTATGGAACTCTTAAAAACTAACTATTATGAAAAACCAGCATATGTGAAAGTTGAGATACTGCGTTGTCTTTGTGACAATATGATTGAGGTGGAAACCATTAGGTCAGAGCTTAGCAAGAGATCTTCTGGCGCTGAATGCGAGTTAGACTTTGACCGATATGTGAAAAGGAGGGCTGGAATGGATATGTCAGGTAGCTCTTGTTTGACTGAGGAGGGTGCTGATGATACAACAGACTGGAACAGTGATGAATGCTACCTTTGTAAGATGGATGGGAGCTTGATATGTTGTGATGGTTGTCCTGCTGCTTATCATTCAAAGTGTGTTGGTGTTGTCAGTGATTCTTTGCCAGAGGGTGACTGGTACTGCCCTGAATGTGCTGTAGACCGGCATCAACCTTGGATGACACCAAGAAAGTCACTTCGAGGAGCAGAGCTATTGGGTGTGGATCCTTTTGGCCGACTATTTTTTAGCAGCTGTGGTTATTTATTGGTGTAAGTTTGTGCTTGATCATCATGCTTACATTCATCATTAACTTACCATTAAATGGGATTTTTTCCAAAAAAAGAAAAATTGTCAATAACAATTAAATTACTGGTCATTTTGTGTGCTTGTGAAGAAAGTTTTTTTTTCTAACTTCCTCTTTTTGTTAGCTCCATGATGTAGATGATGTGTTTATGTATTTAATGTACAATTCTGTGGAGTTATTGTGATTTTTTCTATATTTGTAACTTTTTCAAACTGTTTACATGCTTGTGCAGGTCTGATTCTTGTGAAGGTGAAGTTTCATTTAATTTTTACAACAAAGAAGATCTCAATGTGGTTGTTGAAGTGCTTAAGTCTTCAGAGATGCATTATAGGGGCATCTTGGGAGCTATCCAAAAGCATTGGGGTATGGCTGTCAGCTTGTACGGAGCAACTAGAACTTTGGGTTCTGCAAACTTTACTCTGGGCCCGGACATGTGCATAGCGGCCCCAACTGCGGTATCAGCAGAAACACATGCGGTCAATAATGGAACACTTAAAGATAGAAGGCTACAGGAGGAGTATGGTAGTGGATCTGCTAATCTTCATTGTGCTGCGGAGCCTGCATGTTTAAGTCTTGATAGATTTGCTGAAACCACTCATATGTTGACAAGGAATCAAAGTTTCCAGAACGATAAGACTGACTTTTCTAACGTTTCTGCTGACTTAAAGAAATGTGAAGTTCAAGGAAGGTTCATAGCATCGAGCAGCCTTGATAATAATAAAAGAGATAATTCAGAATCCGCAACTTCTGGTTATACAGCATCTTCTATCAATATAGCTAATGGGGAAGCTAAGCTAGTGCAGCCTGGAGCTGGTTACAAGAACTACTATAGTTTTGGTCACATGGCTTCTTTAGTTGTTGAAGAGTTGATGCGTAAATCATCAGATAGAAAGAGTGAAGATTCCATAAAGTCGGGAGAGGAAGTAATCTCAGCTCAGATGAAGGCTATCTCAAAGAAAAATGCCAATTTCTACTGGCCAAATATTCTGGAAACGAATAAAAATTTTCAGACAGAAAAATGTGGATGGTGTTACCATTGCAGGTGTTCTGGTGATGATTCAGATTGTTTGTTTAATATTAGTTATGGTCCGACCAAAGAAGCGTCTCTATGTCAGGTGGGTGGCCTTCAAATAAAAAGAAGTATAGGTCATCTAAATGTGGTCACCAGTTATATTCTCTCCATGGAAGATAGGTTGCAGGGACTTCTATTAGGCCCATGGTTGAATCCACACTTTACCCAGGTTTGGCGCAAAGGCGCTCTTAAGGAGTCTGATATTGAGTCTCTGAAACAATTGGTGTTGATGGTAAGGACTTTCTTTGATTAGATTGCTATTGTGGTTAGTTCAAACTTTCGATTATGTGAGGCGTTTATTCCAAATAAAGCTGACTTGTTTGTGAAGCTTTTCACCCCTAATTTATATAACTTTTTCAATATATTTGTTTATGCATAATGAATCTGGTTGCTTTTGTTGCAAACAGTGGATTTTGATTATGTCTATCAGTTGCAGAGCATATTAATATCATAAACTTGATTGTGTTACCAAGTCTGTAAACAAACCTGAAGAAATCTTATTTCAGCTTGCGTGTTGTCTCTCAAATTTGTAAAATGTCATCGGAAAGGGATCTTTCACCTCACTAAATTAGCTTTTCAATTTAGCATTACAGGTTGCAGTGCTGGTCCCTGGTTTAGAACAAACTAGATCCTCTTGAGCAGCTGTAATCCTTGAAGATTGTTTCAAGTTTACCTTCTTATTTAGGTTTTTTTGTTGTTATTTGGTGTTTTACAGCTGGAGTCAAATTTGCATCATCTTGCTTTTGCAGCAGAGTGGTCAAAGCATGTTGATTCTTCTGTTACATTGGGTTCAGCTTCTCATATTGTAACTGCCTCTTTATGTGCATCATCGAAGAGTGGGTTTGGCAGAAAAAGAGCTAGATATTCAGAACTTGAGGCTAACAATTCTTCCAGCTCTGAGGGTGGATTGACCATGTTTTGGTGGAGGGGTGGTAGACTGTCTCGCCAACTGTTCAATTGGAAGGCTTTACCTCGGTCCATCGTGTCCAAAGCTGCTAGACAAGGTCCCATTTTTCTTCTCCCATATAGCTTGCAGGTGTAAATATTAAACTTTAGTTAACTAAGTAAATTATTCTTAATCTATTTGAAGTTTAAATTTGCAGCTGGGTGTACAAAGATTCCTGGCATATTGTATCCTGAGAATTCAGATTTTGCAAGGAGAACCAAGAATCTTACCTGGAGAGCTGCTGTTGAGTCATTAAAGAATGTGGAACAGCTTGCTTTGCAAGTATGGATTTGTCGCCCAGCTCGCTATTTGTTACTTTCAGTTCATTCACTTTATTTCCTCCAAATTCTTGATCATTGCATGCTCCCTTCGTTGTTTCTATTGTTATCACTTTAATTCATCAAAGGAGCAAGTGACAATACAGGGTTTCGTAGGTTATCAGAAAGAATCATAACGAAACATCAAAATTATAGCACTTTTCTTAAGGCTGAAACTCATGAGATTTTATTGATTATTAAATATAGTATATTTTGGTAGATTAATGTTGTGACATGTGGGCTAATTGGTCATGTTCTGGTTTTTACTTTATCATCTTCTCTTTTCTTCATCTAGTCTTGTGTCCTAATTTGTAGTATGGTTTTTCCAGGTTAGAGAGCTTGATTTGAACATTAAGTGGGATGAAATTGAGAACACACGTTTTCTGTCCATGTTGGATAAAGAATTTAGAAGGTCATTCAGATTGTTCAAGAAGACAATTGTTCGCAGGAAGTGCCTAGAAGGTGAAGGTTCAAAGTACCTTCTTGATTTTGGAAAAAGGAAAACTATTCCTGAAGTTGTCTTGAAATATGGATCTTTGGTTGAAGAGTCTTCCAGTGACAGGAAGAAATATTGGCTTAGTGAATCTCACGTCCCATTGCATCTCTTGAAAAGTTTTGAAGAGAAAAGAATTGCTCGCAAGTCTGGTAAAGTGTTATCTGCAAAACCTAATGATGGTGGTTTAGTACTAAGAAAACCTTCAAAGAAGAGGGGATTTGCTTATCTTTTTGCTAAAGCAGAAAGATCAGAGTACCATAAGTGTGGGCACTGTAAAAAGGACGTTCCAATAAGGTATTTTGTGCTTATACTTTTCTTCTGAAATCTTATCGTATGATAAGTTGATACATCAATACTACTATGCTCCTATTGACAATGGTCGAGGGTGGATTGGCATTCCATGTCTGGTTACTTTATCAATAACAAGATTTTGATATGCAAATTTTTTTGATAATGTGATAATTAATGGATCTGATGTAAGGAGTCGAGAGTTTAATCAAGAGGTCAAATATCTTAACCTCAGTGCAATAACACCTTTTATTTATGTTTTTGTAAAAGTTATTCCAGTTATGTATTTGTGGATTTAAGATCGTAAGGTTTTTAACTATGTTTTGATTCTCAGTTAATTGAGACCTATACCAATGCATATGCATCATGCATACATCTTGTTTTAGTGTTGTGCACTTTTTTAGTTGCAGGAGCATTGATAGAAGTCTTCTGCTATCTATCTTTCCAAATAAAGCCTGGCTTTGGTCTCACATTCTGAAATTACGTACTCTGTTTGTCACACTGACTTCTCTTATCCTATATTTTGTTTCTTGATTTTGGTCTCAAATGCATGAATGTCTTATTTGTTTTGGGATACTAACTTCTGTTTATATCCGTTAATAATTCGCAGGGAGGCTGTGTCATGTCAGTACTGCAAAGGTAATCTTTTGATCCTTGACTAAAAATTTAGTGGTCAGTCAGCAATATGTTCTTGGTTTAACCTATTTTGCAAATTTGACCATAGGGTGAAAGACGACACATTTGTTTTATAGAAAGCTCAGTATCTCATGATAGTATGCAAATTTCAGGTTTTTTCCATAAAAGACATGTCAGAAAGTCTCCTGGCTCATTCACTGCTAATTGTATATACACATGTCACCGATGTCTGAATGGGAAATACGTGAAGATTGTCAAAAGAACAGGAAATAGTGGCTTGAAAAGGGACAGAAATAACAAGAAGAACGTGAAAGTTCTGCAACAAAAATCTACAAAGATTACCGTGAGCTCCAAATCAAAGAGAGTGAAAAGCAAGCAGAAAGCATTAAAGGTTTCACGACCTCTACGATCGCAAAACAATAAGAAGGCTGTTATTGTTGTACCCCTGCGTCGTTCCGCTAGACAAGCTAAATACAGGTCATTACAAAATAAAAAGCTTAGAGGACGAAAAAAGGGGAAACAAGTCAAATCTATAAAGGGCACACTTAGTAAACCAAAAAAAGTTGTGTCATGGCAAAAGAAGAGAACACATGCTTATCATAGTTACTGGCATAATGGTCTTCTCCTGTCTAGAAAGCCAGATGATGAGAGGATATTGCATTTTAGGAGGAAAAGGCTTCTGGCTCCTTTTGGTGATGCCATCCTTGATCAACCCCAGTGCCATCTTTGTTCTGAGATGGGCAATACGTGTACCTCTAGTTATATTTCTTGTGAGAACTGTGGAGGTACATTTTCCTGATTTGGTTTTCATTTCCAATATCGATTAATGGATCTGCCATAAACTAATTTACAGCACAATGTTTGTATTATACACTGTTTTTCTTCTGCTTTCACCTTCTTTTCTTTTGATTCAGCTCTGTCATAAGCTAATCTAGAACTCTTATGTTTTTTTTAAATTTCGGCACTCTTCCCCTGCTTTCAGATTCTTTTCTTTTTCGGTTTTTTCTTCATGCTCCTTGTTTTCTGCAGAATGGTATCATGGAGATGCTTTTGGGCTGAATGAGAAGAATATTAGTTGTATTATTGGGTTCAGGTGTCATGTGTGCCGTCAAAGCACCCCTCCAGTCTGCCCACATGCATCATCTAGAAGAACCAATGGATGTCACTCATTGGAGAGCGAAAATGATGGGATCAAACTTTCTGAGGAAGCAACCTATGGTTTCCCTCTTCCAACCGAGGCAAATCAACTGAAAGGATCTTTTTCAAGTGAGGATCCTAAGATTTCAGCTTCTACCAATGGGTTCGTTGAAACTCGGGAGCATTTTCATAATGCACTTAATTCAGATGAGAGTTCTTTATCTGTATCTATGTTTGAAGCTGATAACGGGACCAATGTGAAGGTGAATACAGATGCAATTGACCGTTCTAATAAGGGTTTGGAGCAAGATTTATCGCCATCATTTGACGAAGATCTACCCTGAAAGTGTTGGGACATGATGTTGTAACATCAAATCTCGAGTCACACCAGGATATTGTTACTTCACATTCAGAGTCAAAAACCCTTCTTCATAATTACTGAATTGGCATCATCAAGGCAAGGAGGTCCTATGGATGACTTAACATCTATCCAGACGTCACCAAGTGATTGATGCCTTTGGGCTCCATAGAGTTGCATCCATAATCCTTTATGGCATGAAATGGTTTAGAAGATGAGGATGTAAGATTGGATCCATCATTTAGCTAGTGATACAGTGCACAATGGCTGGAACTATTTGTACAGATTTATATTGGTGTTGAAGTTAATGGCAGTCAGAAGATACGATGGGACGAGTCATTTCAGAACGAGGAATAAACAGTGTTGTTTGGGCTGCTGCTTCTTTAATGGCATTTTACTGTGGAAGGTTGCTCCATTTTATTGCTCTATTTCGAGGATCTAAATATCCTCATCGGTGGCTGATATTGTCTGCTTGAGCAGCAAATTCTGACGAGGCTTATAGGTTCACTGAACATTTTTTCATCTTCATGTCTCAGTAACTTGCTATGCGGGTTTCTTATATGTGATTGATTGTTAAAGGGATACGAGTCTTGGTAAAGGCACCAAGGGGTGTTTCCAGGACTTGGTACGAGCACATTATTTTAAAGCCAATAGCTTGATGGTAGGGATAGATTTAGACACTAACATCAATTGTTTTAGATTCAATCTTCCTTCAACGCATAGTTGCTATTAACCCGATCAAACTCATATGTAGACATCGTGTGAATATAGTGAAACGAAATTGCAAAATACGTTCTTGCTTAAGCCGCCATCTCTTGTATCATCAAATGTAAATGGTCAGACTTTCTTGTAAATTTAACTAAAGCAGTCTGCTACATATGAAGATGTCAAAAGTCATCCTTAATTTCAAACGTACCATATATATGCTATGTAGATTTGGATTTGGTCTACTTTTTAATAGAAAAACAATGTTTACTTGTTTAAACATGATCATTCTTATGTCTCATTCTCTTCATTTGCACAAATTATGAGCTTCTTTCGGGAAGCAGAGACCGGAGAAAATCAGGTTGTAGTCGAGAATGATGAAAGATGGATGTACTTCGATAATTATGAAGAGACTTTGAGTTTACTAAAGGATAATAGCACAAAAAGGTTCAATTTTCAAGACTTCTTAACATTTACTAGTGCTTGTTTGTGCACATGGCATGATACACTTTCTAATGCCATGGAACCAAGAAGATTTAAGCAATATGCAATTCTCGAAATTATAAAAACTTCTCTTAAAACATGAATTCAATTTCTTTTACTTGATTATTCCAAACTTAATTACTCGTTTTTATGCTTAAACATTTTATTTTTCTTAATTTAAGTAGTTTATGAATGTTGACTAGTATTGTTTGGAAAGTGGTCTAATAAAATTCGACTCAATTATACCAATAACCATCAATATCAAATAAAAAATTTGATTTCATTAAAAATAATAAAAATAATATTTCTATTATTTATAATAATGATGGCTCATTAATGACGACTTAACAGCCACCAAACTTTTTTATCTGAAATTACAAGGTTATAAACTTTTGTTTCACGAGTGAGTCTAGGAAGGTGTTGTATACTTTTTTTTTGTTTCATAAATATTTTACATTTT
>JANIPM010000008.1:35585721-35600334 GCA_027478405.1 Erythroxylum cassinoides | reverse complement strand
TTAAATCGACTGATGTAGTACGCCACTCTCGCGGGGCGCGGACTCGGATATCACCAACGATATCGGGTTCGGGTCTTACGGGAGTGGGGTGTTACAATGTGTCTCACCCCTCACCACACACTTGTACCCCACGATTCTCACATTTGAAAGATCATCTGCTCTCTTCTTCCTCCTCCTCACTATTGAAACACCCACACAATCTTTATAACCTTGAATTTTGCCAAAATTTTGCAACCTTCATCTTGTAATTGAAACCCTTTTATTTCCATCTTATTCTTGGTGTATGCTTGAATGCTTGGAAGGCTTAGTTAGCTTGTTAATTAAGGGGACTTTGAGTTGAACAAGTAATTGATTGATTGCCCTATTGTAACATATATGAGCATAACATTCATGATAATTGATTAGGGATGAATTGAGATGAATTGCATACAGGGTTGATGATGAAATGTGCTTGGAATTTAATGGATGAATTGGTTTTTTTTTTGACATATGGAAACCCTAGGTTATAAGTTGTTTTAACAATGAATTAGATTGAGAATTGAAGTATGTTGAAGGTGAATTTACGTTAAATAAAGGTACTAGTGTAGTATTCTTGAAATGGGAAAGAGTTAGGGTTACATGTATACAAGTGAATAAAAGCTTCTGTTTGGTTTTTGATGCATAAAAGATAAATTGTTTATGAGTTACCAATTGAATGATTTTGAATTGGAATTAGAGATGAATTGATGAGGACTTGAAGTATCTTTAAGGTATAAATGAGGTATAATTGATGGACTATCAGGTGTTAAAATTTAGAAGAAAAGCTGAAGGAAAATGAAGGTGAACTTTCGATTCACCTATCCCATGATCGTGGGAATTGTATTAGTTCCTTCCCATGATCGTGGCAATGCTTTGAAGTGAAAAAAAATGTGTTTTGTGTGATGGTTAAATCATATAAGAGTAAGTTGCTTTACTTTGGTGCATTAGGACATGATTGGGGCTTGAAATGAACCTAGAAAGTTGCTTGATTAAATGATTAGGTGTTTGATAAGTTTAAGTTGTTAATTGAGGTTATAAATTAAGGAATGAATTGTTTGATATCAATGTATATGAATCTGGGAAGTATGAGTTGTTAATGGAATAGGGATGTTCTTATGAATACAATTGTGATCCAAAGGATATAAACAATGAATTAGGTATGATTGAACAAGAATTGGGAAAATTATGTGAATATATAATGCTAGAAAAGGATTGATGAATGCATGATTGATGAATTGAGAATAATCAAACTTACTTAAGGCATAAATCTCATTGCAAACTAGATGTATATAAGCTATAATAAATGTATGATCAAGACTTATGATTAAGGATACACCCCCCTAGAAAGTCAATTGAGAATGCATTGGACATATCATATATACGTGTGTATAATTGAGTACTCATTTAATTAAACAAGTTAGTAATGTGTAAATATGTGTGTATTACATGATATAGAGGCATAAATTGATCGTCAGTGTCTAGACATTGTCGGGTCATCAAAGCAATAGCTATTCTAGAGCATATTGTGAGTTAACCTAGATGTGTAATCTCAATTATATATATGATTCTGTTTGAATTATGTGAGTTAACCTAGATGTTTTCTCACTATGTTTGAATTGTTTTTTTTAATTAACTTTTAGATATTGAAATATTATGGATACGATTGTGATATTGATAATTCCAGACATTAATGGTCCAAAGAGCTTGATATTCGGGACTGTATTGGAAGTACTTCAAATTTGTATGTGTAAAGTGAAATGAGTACTTAACTAAGTGTTGAATGTCGAATTTAGATCCGATGAATATGATAAATGACTGTGCATTTTGAATAGAAGGTATTGATAGCATAATATGTAATTTGTTGCATTTAATTACTTTTTTATGCATGATTAGATAAAGGAGTTATGACCGGAGTGACCCACGTGAAAAAAAGCTTCAAGCTCAGGAAATGTGCACAAAAGCCACAAGCTCAGTTGTTAATGAACTCAGTATCCACAATAGATACGGGACAGTTATGAAATAAGCCCGGCCAGCAGGTACAAGACAGTTATGAAATGAGCCTAGTATTCACAGCAGGTACAAGATAGTTACGAAATGAGCCTGGTTTTCATAATGGGTACGAGACAGTTAAATAGGCGCTCAGTCACAATAAAATAAAAATGAAAGTGGAGTCACATATACATACATACATACATATATATATATACATACAAGTTGATGATACGAATGATCGAGTTGAATGATTAGATTTTTCTGAAATGATTATATAAAATGTTTGTATTTATAATGTGCTTGTTAAAATATGATGCATATTATGATTTGGTACACAAAACTGAATGATGTGAGATATGATATTTGATTCTGAATAATTTGATATATTTGTGAACTTGGTTATATACTTGTAATGTTTGTGTTCTGACCTAAGTGAGCACATCGATGATGGTTCGCAAACTTATCAAAATTGCAACAATGATTTTTAGGTACTGAGGGGACTTAGCTTCTAAGGCAATCTAGTATTGTCAATTTTTGGAAACAAGAATGGCTCAAATGTCTGGTCATCTGATTCTAAAGAGTCTAGTTAGAACATTTTGGGTCTAACATCCCGTTTCATGTTGTACATTTTGTATAGAGTTGTGAACTCTCACATATTGTGTATTACATATATACATGAAATATGAGTGTAATAACACAATGAATGATTATGTTTGTGAATGAAATGGGGAAATGATCTTTTGAATACTTGTGTTCTATATAATGCCATCTTAAGTGAACGTGATTGTTCTAACATGCCATTCTAATAAAGTATGTCCTCGAATATCTTGTGGATGTTCGGTTATATACTTTATGGTAGTGGTGTGTTACATGTTTAATCCCCATAAAACATAATCAACCTAATTGCTAAATGATAGAATTTATCTTTAACTTTTAGTGGTATCTTTTTGTCATATAAAACTCCTAAAGTAGTTCTCCATTTAAGTCACTCTGATCTAATACGGTGAACTATGTCTATATTGATATCTCCATTGCTTTGGATGATAGGTCCTAGATACTTAAAACACTCTTTATGTAGTATAACTTCTGAACTGATCTTTACCTCCATATTAGAGGCCACTCTATGGCAAAAAAAGCTACACTCTAGGTATTAGATCTTAGTCCTGCTCAATTTGAAGCTCTTGAATCTAACGTATCCCTCCAAAGTTCTAATTTGACATTAACACCATGTCTTATCTCATCCACTAAAACAACGTCATCAATAAATAACATACACCAAGGCACATCCCCTTGGAGATTCTTAGTGAGCTCATCAATCACTACTACAAATAAAAAAGGGCTTAATAAGGAGCCTTAATGTAGCTCAATATTGATAGAAAAATACTATGTATCTCCTCCCATCATCCTTACTCTATTCTTTACACCTTCATACATATCCTTAATAACCCATGTATAGATCATAGGAACTCCTTTAACTTCTAAACACCTCCACATGGTGTTCTTGGGTGCCCTGTCATACGCCTTCTCTAAGTCAATAAAATTATTTATAGGTTACACTGTCTTTTCCTGTAATATTTCATTAATCTTCTAAGAAGATGTAAAGTTTTTGTTGTGGGCCTTCTTGGCATGAAGCCAAACTAGTTCTACAAGATAGATGCTATCTTTCTCACTCTCTTCTCAACACCTTCTCTCATAACTTCATGCAGTGACTAACTAGTTTGAAGTCTCTATAGTTGTTATAGCTTTAGATGTCCCCTTTGTTCTTATATAAAGGAATTAACATACTAAGTCTCCACTCATCTAATATTTTAGGACTTAAGGATCATATTGAAAAGCTTGTCTTGTTAAGTAAGACCCTCTTAAACTAGGATCTTCCACACCTCTATAAGTATCTCATCAGACCCTACTGCTTCATCTCCCTCAAAACTCTTATAATTTCTTTCCTTATAATTTGCAAACAATAAGTAAAGTTACAATCTCTCAGAAATGCTAAGATCACCTAAAGAGATGTTATCTTCTATGCCTTCATTAAAAAGGCTATAAAAGTTTGTCTACCATCTTCTCCTGATGTCATTTTTAGCCACGAGCACCCGCCCAACTTTATCTTTTTTACAATAAACTTTATCTAAGTCTCTTGCTTTATGTTCCCTAGCCCTCCCCAACTTTTTAAGATAAACATTCTAAAATGCCTAATTTTTTAGGATTTTTTAAATCTAATGTTCAAGCTTTAAACATTTTTAATTAAGTGACCAACCTTCTAAACGTTAACAATTAAGTTGAAAACATTAGTTTCGTTACTAATCCATTGATGTTGCTATATGAAGCCTAGTTATTCATGACCAGTAACTTTCAACATGGAAAACGTGTTGCCAACTAAACAAAATACCTGACTACCCAAACCTGTTGACAATCACCTATCACTGAAATTAACTTTACCCAAATTTACTTTACCAAACAAGAAAATCCCTAGATATATCATCTTTGTGTCCTTGTTTATCTTCATTGGTCACATATTTGGAAAGCACAATCTCTAGTTTATCCTCATTGATCTTCAACTAGAAAACACGTCCTTTACTCTCATCTTTATTGTTTCATAAGGTAGGTATGCCGAAATCTTATTCCATTTATTGTAAAGCACATCCAAGTTTATGAAATTTAAATTGAAGTGTATTCCTTATAGTGATTATGTACTTAGCTAGCTAGTTAGATATCTATAAATCTATCTTTAAGTGAGTAGATTGATGAAAGTAACATCAAAGATGGAACCAAAGTTTCTTATAAATGATTTATTACTTGCATTATTATACAATGCAACATCTTTAATGACAAACTTTTATGATCTTGTGAAATAATTTTGAGAATACTAATATGTTAATTTAATAGTCTTGAAATCATGAATTGATTGGTTATAAAATTTTGATATTGTATTATATAGGTTTGTTCCTTGGATGAAAATGGTATGATATTTTGAATCAAACTTTAGAGATGTTGAAGACTATAAGTTTAACATATTGCATTATGAAAAGCTCTTAAAAGACTGTAAGAAGTTAAATATGTTTATCCTTTCCATTTTATTTTTTACAGTAGGTTAAGATTGAGCATTATGAGTCAAAGAACATATGCAAATTCAATGTCTACAGTGGACAAAGAATTTTTTTTGTTTTTGTTGGTTAGTGGATGTGAGGTAAGTTATTTCTTTATTTTATAATTTTGTTAGTTATCTGACTTTTTAATCTCAACATTATTGTTAACTTTTTTATTGCTCGATTAATTTCAATGAATTTTTAATCTCGACATTATTCTTAACTTTGTATTATTCAATTAATTTCAACATCAAAGTTGTCGATTATTTGAGTGGGTTGTTCCTCTTGTGAGTGAAAGAGCTTTGAGTATTATACCTAGACTATTAAAGAAGATAAACAAGCTAAAAGAAGAAGAAAAAAAGCTAAAAATGAAAATGAAAATATTAAGGAATATACTGTTAGTGGTTACAATTAAAAATTGCTATAAGTAGATGTAAAATATTGAGTATTGTATTATTAGTGTTTTATAAGCCAAACAGAGGATTATAGCTAATATTATTCAATGTATCCTAGTGATTTGAATATTCTAACGAACATGATATGAAGTAAATCACTTGTTAATATAGAAATCACGTATAATATATACAATACACAAGAAGGAGGGGGTTGAATTGTGTTAAATCGTCAAAGATATTAATCTTTAGAAACTTCTTGAATTTCTTTACAAATTCAGATGATTACTAAACAATTCACTTAAATCAATGAGTAATGCAACAGCAAAAATTCTTATCTATTCTTCTAACAATAAGAAACTTAAAGAGATAAGGGTTAGAGAGTATGACTCCGCGATTTATACTAGTTTACCCTTAACCTTGGGTACATCCAGTCCTTAAAGTTTGTCTGAGATTTTACTATACTCTTCAACGTTACAAGTATTATTTCTACATTTGTAGAGCCTCTTCGGGTCTCTCTCACAAAGTATTCTTTATCTACTTCTTTAGCCTCTCCAGGTTTTAGCCTTTCTTTCGCTTGGAAAGATATTGTTTGAGCTTCACGTTATAGATGTATTCGCTCTTTTTCTTTCACACTTGAGTATAGAGTTTCTCTAAGTAAATTTTGTACAATCAAATTTTCTCTCATGTATTGTGTTGTATATATTTTTAGTTTACAACTATAACTAGTATTTATAGCCTAAATCTTCAACTGTCTTCTTGAGAAATCTACTTCTTGAATCTTCGAGAAATCATTATTAGTTGAGTCCTGTAACTAACTCTAACTAACTAACTAACTAACGTTCTAGAATATTTTTCATTTGCACCGCCTGGTACTAAACTTTCGTCTGGTGTCATGCTTCATCTTATTCAGCTTTTACTTAAGTATCGTCTTGAGTTGACCTTGTATCTTGTTGTGTTGACCTTGTATCTTCTCGAGTTGACCTTGCAGCTTCTTGTGTTGACCTTGTATCTTCTTGAGTTGACGATTTGTATTACTTACATTTTTCTGTGCACTTAACAAACTAATCAAAACAATTCACACACTTCTAAGATTATTATTATTTGATTGTCATAAAAATTAATAGAAGTGAAGTCTTCTTGACTTAACATGATATTCAATAATCCTCTATTATTCTATATTCAGTGATTGATTGGGTGCAGAATTATAGTTCCCTTGCTTTTAAACCATTTTGTATATAATTAAAAGTACTTTAATACAGAGGTCTTAAAGTGACAACTTCAATATGTATAGATGATCCTAATCATCAAAATTTTGAATCAATCTTATTATCACTAATCATATTTCCTTCACTAGTTTATAAAGACTTTCTTGTGATCCTAATCATCAAGTTCCTAAATCAATCTCATTAAAACTTAACTGGCTTAATATAAGGAAATGAAATATAGACCAAAACATATAACAAATCAAACACCCATTTGCATTCATATAAGCATTTCGTTTAACAAAAGTATTTATTTATTCCCATCTTGTATTTTCCAAACACCTATGTACATTCATATAAGCATTTCAGTGTTCGCATTACTCACGTTGTCGAAGCCCTCAAATTAATTATGATTATTTAAACTCTTATAGTATCTATAGGATTAACAAAACAATTTTGGGGGGGAGGGTATGATTAATTAACTAATTAAATAAAATAACAAATAATCAAAATAAATAAAGTAAGTACAAAGTGAGAAATTCAAGAGTACTTAACTCCAATTCAAGAGAAAGATCTCATATAATTGTAACATTGATTACTAGTCAAAAAATAATACTTTTCATAATTCAAACATTTGGTTCAAAACATATTAGGATAGTCATAATAAGTCTCAAAATTTTCTAAATTAATTGGTTCAAATTTAGCATTCAAACCAAAACTTATCATTAACTGATTGGGTATGGTAGTAATCCATATCATTTCAATGATAGTAATAAGCTTAGTGAAAAAGACTAAATCCTAAGTGAAATAATTGAGATAGCTACAACTATTCAACTTAGTTTTCTTGTTTTTTATAAGTTAAATATGAAAATTCATAAATAACCTATTTGCTACTTGTACCAATCTTTCACGAAAATCATAGATCACTGAATTCATAGATAGCTATAGAATAATCAACATCAAATTAATTTGTCATAGCAGTCAATATTAACTATTAATGAAATATAAGAACACAAAATAATAAATACTTGAATTAAAATATGAATCTAAGTTTAGAACAAAACCTCACAAAGTTACAACTAGAGTTTTGAATCCCCTTAAATCGGAATATTTGAGTTTAGCAACACATGACTTTAGTTCTAACACTAAAAATAGAAGAAAAGATGAAAGATTCAACTGGAAATACCAAACTGTTAATTTGGACTAAAACATCATTTATAACACTAATAGGATGCACATAAGAACGATCAACTAACTAAATAAGCACATTATTTTCTTGCAAAGAATTCAGATTTAAACCTTAGCAAATTGAGTATAACATGATATTAATAGATGCTCCTAAGTCTAACATGGCACGCTCAATTTTTTTATTATCAATGACATATGAAAGTGTAAACATGTATGGCTCTTTTATTTTTTTTAGTAGTTTCCTATTTCTCACAATTGATACATTTTTACCCAAAATTATTCTCTCCTTTTCCTTCAACTTCCTTTTATTTGTGCCTAGTTCTTTTAAGAACTTTGCATAGTTCAAAATTTGCTTGATGGCTTCTAGAAATGGTATATTGATTTCCATTTTTCTGAAGGTTTCTAAGATATCTCTTTCATATTCATCTTCTTTTGATTTTGACAATCTATAAGGGAAAGGAGTTACACGTGCATAAGTTGGTATCGATTAAGATAAATTGTCTTTTAACTTTATTGATTCTTAAGTTGGAGGTTCCTCTTTCTTTTTTCCTTCATCATGGTTTTCTACCTCCATTGGTAAGGAAGATCCAAATTGAATTTCCTTAACATTTCTTAATGTAGTTGCACTCACATTCTGCTTAAGATTCACCATCATTTAGGAAGATAATCTTCATGATGCTTACGTTTCCAATTTACTAACAGAGGTGGCTAATTGAGTGACATGATTTCCTAAGTTTTGAAAGCTTACTCTTGTTTCATGTTGAAATTGTCGAGTATCAGTAGCAAATGTCTTAACAATTTCATCCAAAGACATACCTAAATTTGAAGATTGAGATTGAGTATATGTATGGACTTCAGGTTGTTTACTAAAATTATGCGGTTGATATCTTCGTTACCCTCCTTGAATTCCATAGCTAAAGTTTGGATTATCCCTCTATCCTAGATTATAATGATCAAAATAAGGGTTATATTTTCATGAAGGTTAACCAAGAAATCTGCCTATTGAGTTAGTTTCTTAAAGGGAGTCTTGTTGTAATGTAGGGTATATATCCATAGTATGTCTAAAGAATGAGCATATTCTACACATTAGTGTCGATTGCAATTGACCTATAGTCATTTGACAAACTAGAGTAGTTAAATTTAAAATTTTATGCTTAAGGTTCATATTACTTACCTTATTCATGAACTTAATAACTCCATCCATCTTTAACCCAAGCTATTGAGAATTTTTGGCCATATTTGATATTAACTGTCTGGCTACTTCAAGTGTTTTATTTACCAAAGCTCCTCTACCTACATTTACCATACTCTTATCCATTGGCAAGAACCCTTTATAAAAATACTAAATCAAAATTTGGTTAGGAATCTGATGGTGTGAGTAGCTAGCATGTAACTCCTTAAACCTCTCCCAATATTCATACAATTTTTCTCAGGTGAATTGTCTTATTCCACATATCTCCTTTCTGATATTAACCTGAGATGAAAAGGTTATTCCTAAAAATGTTCTTTTTTGCATTACGAACAACCAATATCTCATTCCATATTATTAATGAGCTAAAGGGAAGATAATATAGCCAATTATTTGCCTTATCTTTTAATGAGAATGGCAAGGATTTAAGATTAATTTGTTCTTCTATCACTCCTTGTTATTCATTAAAGTAAACAACATGAAATTATTTGAAGTGTTTATGTGGATCTTCACCTGCAAGACCACAAAAATTGGGATTAAGTGAATCAAAGCAAATTTCAATTCGAAATCTACTTGAACATATGGAAATCATAATCATAATGGTTGTTTATTCAAATTTGGCGACCCTAACTCCCTCAATGTTTTAGTGTTAGGATTGGCCATCTTTTCTTCAACTTCTTGGAAATTAGAATCTTCACTAATTGTTAGATGTATCTTAACTTTCGCTTTTAGAGGTAAATGATTGCTTCCTTACTTAGTCTCTTTCCTTAAATTACGCATTGTCTTCTCAATTTTTGAATTATATTCAGATTCTCCTGTTTGAGAAGAAAGATTCATACAAGACAAGAGATTACTAGTAAATTGTAAAATAACACAAAGAAACTAAAAAACTAAAATAGTTCCTAAAAACAACACCAAAATTTTGATTAGGTTATCGAAGCCCACAAAATTAATTCTAATTCTTTAAACTCTTGTAGTAGTCATGGAACTTGGTCAAATCCCAAGAGAACTAAAAGCTAGTTTCTTAATTTCAATTAAAAAACAAAATGGGAGTTTATAATTAATTAACTAATTAATAAAAATAACAAAAAATCAAACTAAATTAACTAAGTATAAAAGTGAGAAATTCAAGAATACCTAACTCCGATATAAGGGAAAGATCTTATCTAATTGTAATTGTAAGGGAGTCATGGATTCATGCATCACATGCATAACAAGGCAGCGGAAGTGTCGGAATCTAAATTTCAACCCCACTGCATCCCCAAAATTCCATAATCTTAGATGCATGCATACACAGATTATAAGAACATGAAATTTTAGCACATGTACCTTTGATAATGCTTCTCCTTTCTTTAATCTTCTCCTTGTTTAGGTTGTAACAAATATCAAACACCTTCCTTGACCACCCAAGAACACGCAAAGATGAAGAAAAAGTAGTGTGTAAGGATCGTTAAAGCACCAAACAAGATGATTTCAAGTATATGCTTAAATGGAGAGATAGATCAAGATTATGTTACATGCAATTAGATTCATGTAACAACTGTATAAATAGCATGAACAAGACTTAAGACCACTTCTCTCTAACTCCAGAACACTTCTGGACTCCTTATCCTCTCACTTAAGTGTATTTTTAACTTATTAATTCATGTGTAAACAAGTGAAGAACTCACTTATGCATCATCTATCGTGCTTTCGGTCATGATTGTCGCCTACTTCAATGACAGCTATGCACAATTTTTTTTTCATAATTAACTCTTAATTCAAGCAAATCATGAAGGGTTTCAAGATGTCAATTTACTGCAATATAAGTGGATTAACACAAAAACTCTTCAATAGTTAATTATCTGACTTATGAACCTTTCCATAGATAATTAACTTGCAATTCATCCCTTTACCGTTCTATACCCTACTTGATTCGAAGTATGGGCTATGTGTCAACTCCCACTAGACTGACTACGTCACATCTAGTCCAAGTGATGTTAGTTCTTATCCTGAGATCTCATTACTCCATGTGTCATTAAAGACTCTCTTCATGACATATAATTGCTCTGGCCAGAGACTCCTAAGTAATGATCCCAACAAGAGGCCGTAGGCATCATATCCTTCTATCAGGAGTGACAAATCCTTTTATTAGCTACCTAATTACCTACAAATACCAATAGTTTTACCCAATCACCACCCTATGAGCGACCTTGCCTTGAGGCAATAAGGAATGATGTCAAAGAACAAGATCAATATCTAAGATATCCTTGAGTACCTCAAATTTAAGGATATTTGCAATATTGTTATGATAAGATTAATCATTGACATTTAATAAATCATCCATATAATAATCTCATAGTGGGTCATCCGATGTACTTACTACTCTTAGTAATTACCCACAAGTTAACTGTAAATATCTCATGCTTATAGTTTGTGATATCTACTGCTTGATCAAATTAAGGAGTATAACATGTGCTAGTCTATCTAGATTAATAATGTCCTGTCTTATTAATCTTATGACTAGGGATAATTTAGACACTAATATAATTTCACATAATAGGTATCTCATTATCATGATCTCATCATGATTTCCTTCATGTTATATTTTGTATCATGGACTTCATTAATTCGATAAGATCGACATCAATTCATAAATAAACGAACATCAAATTAATGAAAAATTGCCTTTCGATTTATTAATCAAAATAATGTTTGTGCAAAAGTGCTAAAGGTGATTGCCTTTACAACAGTACTCTAACAATCTCCCATTTGCACTAAAGTTAATTACCTTTGTATCTAATACTATAGGCGAGTACACTATAATCAAATTTCATTTAAGGAAATGGCTTAGTCAAAGGATCAGTGATGTTCTAATATGTGGGCACTCTCTCTATCTTCACTTCACCTCTATCAATTATCTCCCTGATCAGGAGATATATCCTAAGTATGTGCTTAGACCTCTGATGAGAACTTGGTTCCTTGGCTTGAGCAATAGCCCCATTGTTGTCACAATACAGCAGTATCGGGTCTACTATGTTCGAAACCACTCCAAGTTCCATAATGACCTTCTTAATGCAAACAGCTTCTTTTGTCGCTTCCGCGGGCACAATGTATTCTGACTCAGTCGATGAATCTATAGTCGTCTCTTATTTGGAGCTCTTCCAACTGACTACTCCACCATTCAGTGTGAAAATGTAACCTGACTAAGATTTGGAGTCATCCTAGTCAAATTGAAAATTAGCATTTGTATGTCCGCTCACTACGAGACCTCCATTTGCATATATCAAGAGTACATCCTTAGTCCTTCTCAAGTACTTTAGGATATTCTTGATAGCCATCTAGTGACACTCACCAAGATCCGATTGATATATGCTCGTAATACTTAAAGCATACGATATATCGGGTCTTGTACATAACATAGCATACACGATTGATCCTATTGTTGAAGCATATGAGATCATACTCATGTAAGTCCTCTCATCTTGTATCTTGGGATACATTGATTTTGAGAGTTTTATCCCATAAGTCATGGGAAGAAACCCTCTCTTGTTAAACCTCTTTAGCACTTTATCTATGTATGTAGACTGTGAAAGACCTAGCAACTTCCTTATCTATCTCTATAGATCTTTATTCCTAATATATAAGTTGCTTATCTAAGGTCTTTCACGGAATAATTCTAGGACAACTAAATTTTGACTGATTGCAAACTTAAGACATCATTTCCTACTAGTAATATGTCATCCACATATAACACAAGGAATATAATATCACTTCCACTAGCCTTCTTGTACACACAAGGTTCATCAAGATTTTGTGAGAAACCAAATTCTTTCATTGTCTCTTCAAATCAGATGTTCCAACTCCTAGATGCTTGCTTCAATCTATAAATGGATTTTTGAAGCTTGCATACCTTTTTGTCATCTTTGGATATGAAGCCCTCAGGTTGTATCATATACACATCCTCAACTAGGTTTCTATTCAGGAAATTCGTCTTCACATCTATTTGTTATATCTCATAATCATAATGAGCAACAATGGCTAGGAGTATTTTAACGGATTTAAGGATGGCTACAGGGCTAAATGTCTCATCATAATCAACTCCTTATCTTTGACGATAACCTTTAGCGACTAGCCTCGCTTTATAAGTAATCACGCTACCGTCCATGTCGATTTTCTTCTTAAAAATCCATTTGCACGCTATAGGTTTTAGCCCTTTAGGTGGGTCAACCAAAGTCCATACTTGGTTTTCAAACATGGAATCCATCTCGGACTTTATGGCTTGAAGCCATTTTCAGATTTTGGACTCTTTAAAGCCTCTTCATAGGTTATAGGCCCATCTTCCTCTATGAGCAATATATCATTTTGTTCACATACGAGAAATCCATATCTCTCTGGAACATTGCATATCCTACTTAACTTACGAACATTTTGTGTGTCAGAAGGTTCAACTGTTGTCTCATCTCCGTAAACAACAATCATGGGTCTAGGCAATTGACCTGCATCTGTTTAAGCATCATAAACTTCATCAAGTTCAACTTTGCTCCCACTGTCTTCTCTTATAAGAAATGTTTTCTCTAAAAAGACAGTATGCTTTAAGACAAACACCTTTTGCTCTAAAGCATTGTAGAACTGATATCCAATAATTTCCTTAGGATATCCTACAAGCAGACATTTATTAGCTTTCGCTTCAAGCTTGTCTGATTGAATCCACTTCACGTAATTCGGACAACCACAAACTTTCATATGAGAAAGATAGGATTTTTCATTAGTTCATATCTCATATGGAGTAACATCAATTGCTTTTGAAGGGACTATGTTTATCACATAAATAGCAGTCTCGAGTGCGTAACCCTAAAAGGATTTCGATAGATCTGGTAAGCCCATCATTGACCTTATCATATCCAACAAGGCTCGGTTTCTCCTTTCAATCACCCTATTATGTTGTGGTGTGTAAGTTACAGTCTACTAGGATACAATCTCGTTATCCCTGAGATAAGTTAGAAACTCCTCGTTCAAGTATTCACCACCTCGATCTGATCGAAGTGTCTTAACACTTTTACCGAGCTATTTCTCTACTTCATGTCTAAATTGTTTAAACATTTCAAATGCTTCAGACTTGTATTTCATTAAATACACTTACCTATATCATGAATAATTATCAATAAAGGTAATGAAGTATGTAAAACCACCTCTGGCATGAATGAACATCGAACTACATACATCAGAATGTATTAAGTCTAATAACCCATTTGCTTGTTCACCCTTTTGTTTAAAATGTAATTTAGTTATCTTGCCTAATAAGCAAGATTCACATGTGTTATATGATTCATAATCAAATGACCTTAAGCTACTACTCCTGTGCAGCTTAGTCATGTGTTTCTCACTTATATGGCTAAGTCGACAATGCCAGAAGTAAGATGATTTTAAGTTATCTCGTTTTTGTCTTTTTTTGTCATTGATATTTAAAAATGGATTGCATTTATCTAATATGTAAATACCATTGCACAATGTAGCAGTACCATACAACATTTCATTCAACTTAATTAAACAACCATTGCTTGAAA
>JANIPM010000008.1:35506503-35543420 GCA_027478405.1 Erythroxylum cassinoides | reverse complement strand
CACCCCCTTCAAGACATTCTACTAACTCTACCTCATTGTTTAGTAGGAAAATTATTGATACATTTTCACACCATACATCTCCTTATCCTCATATGCCTCAACCACTCTCCACATCTCCACCTCCGTGGCAAAATATTGGGATTGTAGTGCCCCCTCCTCCTCCACTGCCTTGGAAGTCCGAGAATACTTCATCTGTCCCTATGACATTTGTTTCTCCACCTTCAGTATCATCACCTCCTCCTCCTCCACCTCCACCTCCACCTCCACCTCCACCTCCACCTCATTCCTATTCTACTATTTCAAGACTTGGAATGGGAGTTCTTTTTACATCTTCCTCTCCCAGCATGTCAAGTGTTTCTCCTCCACCATTACCCCCATTGCCGCTGTCTCCTACTCCTCCTCCTCCATCTGTATCTACACTAGGTATTCTTCCACCTCCACCTCCCCCACCTTCTACCTATGGTGCTTCTCATCCTTTTCCTTCCCCTATGTGTGGAAGTCGACCTTTACCATCATTGATGCTTGGACTTGGGTCACCATCTCCACCAACGCCACCACTGCCGCTGTCGCCACCTTCTGCATATGAGGCCTCTCCTCCTCCTTTTCCTCCCCCTGCTCCCCATATATGTGGAAGTCAGCCTTCATCACCATCAATGCTTGGACAACCCACCCCACCACCACCACCACCACCACCACCGCCACCACCACCGTTAAGTAGAGCTCCTCCAGCCCCACCTCCTCCTTTATATGGAATTTCACCTCCACCACCGCCTCCACCAATGAACAACATGCCTCCTCCATTGCGAGGAACCCCCCCTCCACCACCTCCGCCATTACGAGGAGCACCTCCACCACCACCTCCTCCAAGATGTGGTGCCCCGTCTCCTCCACCACCTCCTCCTAGGCATGGAGCCCCAACACCACCGCCACCTCCATTCCATGGAGCTCCTCCTCCACCTCCATTAAATGGAGGGCCACCTCCTCCACCTCCTCCTGGAGCTCATGTTCCTGGGCCTCCTGCTCCACCTAGACTTCCAGGTGGTGGACCTCCTCCACCTCCACCATTAGGTGCCAAAGGTGCTGATGCAAGAGGCCTTACTGCCGGAAGAGGTCGTGGACTTTCACGTGCCTCAGTTGGAACAGCACCCAAAAGATCTTCCTTAAAACCGTTGCATTGGAGCAAGGTGACGAGGGCATTGCAAGGAAGCTTGTGGGAAGAACTACAAAGACATGGAGATCCCCAAATGTACTGTAGATTTTCTTTTATTTGAATCCTCCTTTCTAGATTTTTATTCTCTATGGCTGTAATATTTTCTTGGAATGATATTATCAAGCCTTACTAGTTATGATTCTCCTTTATGATGTTGTATCATTTTCTTCAGTGCACCAGAATTTGATGTGTCGGAGCTAGAGACTCTTTTTTCTGCCACAGTCCCAAAACCTGCTGACTCAGGAGGTAAAGGAGGAAGACAGAAATCTGCTGGATCAAAAACTGACAAAGTTCACCTGGTACTTTTAAAATGAATCCTTTGGTCTCCATGTTGCCTTTCACGAGTTTAGGTTACATGTGGCTCACTTTTCTGTTCAGTGTTGTGTTATTCTGATGTCATTTTATTTTAATTCCTTTTCTTGCATTTTTTGATTTTAGGTGCTTTCTATTTGCCTTTATTTCAAGTAAACCTTATGTTGCTTTCTTAGCTTTTATGGTTGGTTGTCTAGGCGAACATACAACTATGGATGGATATGGTAATAGTTAGGCTATGAACAAAATCAATACATGTGTAGCTTTTTGTGTGGAGGCCTCAGATGCTTGTGCATAAATGCTTTGAAGTTTTGTGGCTGAACTAGGCTGGATTCCCATTTGACCGTCTGATAATTGAGTTTTCGTTATCCTCATCTTCATCAGTCAAATGTATTCTACTAGAGGGCTATTATTTATGAATTATGTTTATGAGTATACCAATAATCTGAACTCAAACATTAGATTAACATATAGCAGCATATCTTCCATTTTGAGATCCAGAGCATCCAATTTCAACACCCAATGTAAGAGTAAAAATAGGTACAAGCATCCCTAGAATTCCATAGATCCCATTTAAGTTTAAGGATTCCAATAATTATGATCGTAGACTGGAGTTATAGTTATACGTAGAAGTTACAGAGTATTGAATTGCAAGAGATAAGACTTCAATTCTATGATGTAGGTTTTACATACTGCAGAATACAGCCCTAGTCAAGGTGGGATTCGAATGAAAAAGATCAATAGTTCAAATCAAGCCTGTAGTCTGATAACTACCGTATTAAAATTAAGGAAAGTGTTGGCATATATGTTTATTAACATGTGTATGTGCCTGCATTAGATCTTTATGATTCCTTTTCTATCTTTGTATGGTACCAGGCTTTGCTATACATTTCATCTTTTTTCTTTGGGTGTTTGAATAATGAAAAAAATCATTTATTGTTTTTTGATAGTTCAAGATACAAGAAAATTTGCAATATGATGCTGATGAAATAATTTATTTCTCTGATGCATTGCAAAACAGAATTTGACTCTGTTAATGTCCTAAGGGTATCTTGTGTTTTTGTCTAGATTGACCTGAGAAGGGCTAACAACACTGAAATAATGCTCACGAAAGTGAAGATGCCACTTTCAGACATGATGGTAAGATGGAAACCTCTCTTTATCTGTCACCAGTTGATTATACGTCTTTGCTGAAAATCAATATGCTTGTAATGATGTTTTCAGTAAATCTTTAATGTAAGCTGTGTATTTTGGTTGTTAAACTGGAAAGTTGCCCCCTTTAGAGTTCTTGATACTATTTTCAAGTTCTAATAGGACTTGTTAGGCATGGTTTCTGTGCAATTGTAATTGACTCTGTTGCAAAGGAATGTGGCCTATTTGTTCAGGTATTTGGAGATTATTTTCCTTTGGTTGTATTCCATCGGTTGATCTCAATCTGTATAAGCTTAGGTTTGAACTTCGGCAAAAGAAGATGATACTAATATGTATCTTCGTGAGAGTATTAGGCAGGGGAAGTGACTGTGTGTGTGTGTGTGAGAGAGAGAGAGAGAGAGGAAAGAGTGGTGCTCCTATTGTAATTAAAAGTGTGGGAAGTTGACAGATTTTTTGGCACTAGTTCTGCCTACATTGTGTTTATTGCAAAATTTTGTAATTCCAGGCTGATATTCAACAAGATAGGAGGTTTAGCACATCTTTAATTTCTAGGTTTTCCACATTTCATATCTATATAAGATTGTTATTCCTTTTACTTGTCATATGGGGAAAGCTACAGTTTTAAAAACTGACTAGTATCATCGTCCAAAAATTTTTATTCTTAAGGGTTGTGATATATGTCATTTGTTTCCTTTTTGTTATTGTGCTTTGTAACTAGGTCTGGTCAACTTTCTAATTAAATTCACTACCTGCAAATTATTAGGCTGCAGTGCTGGCAATGGATGAATCAGTATTAGATGTTGATCAAGTAGAAAATCTTATAAAATTCTGCCCCACTAAGGAAGAGATGGAACTTCTCAAGGTGAACTTTCACTCAAAATATTGATATATCTGATCCTGGGTATACCATGTGGAGTCAATTCCACTTGGATGACCTCTTTCTGAAGACACTATAGTAAGCTTTTGCTCATATTGATTTATTCTTGAGGCCAATATCTGATGTGTGACATTGATACCTTCATCCAATAACAGGGTTACACTGGTGACAAAGAGAAACTGGGAAAATGTGAACAGGTATGCAGATACTGTTCTAATAACTATATGCTCAATAAATTAAGTTCAATCAAATCCACCTTTCATGTTTTTTTCAGTGTTTGAAGAACTACTTTGTCCATTACCACAATTTTTATGCATTTTGCTTTCTCTGCCTTCTTTTTCCCTATGCAATCCCTAGCCTATTTTGCATTTTTATATTTCTTATTTTGTATCTTTGCCCTTTGTTTTAGAGATTCTTCTTTCATTGAGACTTCTGCATTTGTTCTATAATCCAAGTGCATGTTGTGCACCTTCCTTCCTAATGTACTTAACTAGAAGATTAAGTTTTAAATAGAATTTTATATATTTACTTGTTCAGTATTTTCTGGAGCTGATGAAAGTGCCACGGGTTGAGTCAAAACTAAGAGTATTTTCTTTCAAGATTCAATTCAGCTCACAGGTTTGGCAGTATTTGTATTGTTAATCTGATCTGCTATTAATAAGACATTTCTTTCTTCTCCCGCCCTTTTTCCTACTTTTATAGTGTTGACTTAATTTTGCAGATTTCAGAATTTAGAAAGAGCTTAAATACTGTAAACTCTGCATGTGATGAGGTATGCCTGGACAATGAATTCAAAGATTCTGTACGGTATGTTTCATTCTTTTTGATATACTATCCATATATCAGGTTCGGAGCTCCTCCAAATTGAAGGAGATAATGAAGAAGATTCTTTATCTTGGTAATACGTTAAACCAAGGCACTGCAAGGGGTGAGTGATTCGGGTTCCTAATTTTTTTTCTTCTGATATAAAAAAGGTGATGCTTATCTCTTGATAGTTGATTTGTCCATAATGTTGCTCTAAACATGTGGAGAGACTTTTAGTTTCATATTATTAAATAAATGTTTATAGGATCCTATTTTAAATCTTTAGGTTTGATTATTAAATCATTAGGTTCAAAAGAAGTGAGGAAAGTACTGAAATGTCTATTGATTATCTTTTCACATGCTATAAGATTTTCTCCATGCTGATCTGTACAGAACTGTACTTTTAACAAATTATTGGATCGTGTTCTTGTGGTCTTCAGTATTGTCTTAGGATGCTACTGAGTTCAAGATAAACTATTAGGTAAAATTTCAGCGTGCATCATCTCTTTCGTGGCACTTATTGAAGTTCCTAGTTGGCTCAGATGCAGTCAAGGGCGGAGCCAAGATGGGTGAGTGGGAACATATCCCCTGGTTCCACCTCCGCCCTTGCTTCAGAAGCATTGTTATGGTGGGACTAATAACTAAATATATTTATGTTCCAGATCTCTTGGTGAAGGCCTCCACTAACACCCCCACCATTCATATTTTTATGAAAATAAGAATATGTTAATAAGATAATAAGATTTTAAAAAATTCTGACTTCTTAAGACTTTTAATGAAATAACAAAAACATAATATTTCACGCCTTTGTCTCTCTCTCTCCGAATGCTCCCTCGCTCTCAATGATGTTTCCCAATGTGTTATCTCTTGGTCACACATCCAAATTCTTTTCTACCTTGTTGAGTTCTTTACTTTTGAACTATTTTTACTGTTCCTCTAAATTTATTTACAAGTTTTTTTATTAATTGTAGTTCTTATTCATATTTATGTGTAGTGGGTTTTCTTATTCAAATAAACATGGCTATAACATCACACATTCTTAATTAGAAGAAAATTAGAAGAGTTATAATCTTCGAATAACTTTATTCTTTCAATAAAAATATTTTAGTGTTTTTTATAATTATACTATTTATTAAGTATAAATAATTTTTTGTTAAAGGAAGAATTTTATCATAATTTTGGCTTAATTACTTGCATTGAAAATGATAGGGTTCCACGGTGTTCACAATAAAAAAAATATACATCTGTTACAAAATATGGGAACTCATTAGGATCAATTATAACATATGTTTAATCTATTTTGAGAATTAATATTTATTTTGTTATTATAACTTTTATGTTTTAAAAAAATTTCCCCTCTGAGTTAAATTTCTAGCTTCGCCCTTGCACACAGTGGCGTAATTATTGCTTCAAGAGTTGCTAAGAGTTGTGTTTACTCTAGCCAGGAATATGTGAAGATTTTCCTACGGCTAGAAAGTAAAACCATATCACTCAACAAACTGTGAAGTTCCAGTTCTAGACTCTGATGAAATAAAATAATGAATTGTGTGAATATTATGTTATTTTCTATATATAGGCCTGCTGATTTCAATATTTACTAACCAAAAAAATTTTTAAGTCTGAAGTTCTGATAGAATTGTATATCAAACACTGTCCTCTTTACTCACTAATGTTCAAATATTTTGTCTTCTTTTCATTGAAAATCATAATTCTTTGGTACCATTGTGATACGTATCCAAATTGTGAAGGTTCTGCCGTTGGATTCAAGTTGGATAGTCTTTTAAAACTCACTGACACTCGTGCTTCTAACAGCAAGATGACGCTCATGCATTATCTTTGCAAGGTACTACAATTCTATGGTTTTAATTTATATTATTTCTATATGCAGCCAAAGCAATCTATAACTCATTGACTACTTCTTGTAAGTTTACTTGCTATGGTGGACTCTCAGAAAGGAAAACTATATGGCATAATAACTGTTCTAGAGATAAAATTTGTGAAATGAGATCATCATGATTCTGACCTTGAAATTTGGAAAGATACAAAGACAATTTAGCATAAAAATTCTTGTTCAAGGCTGGTCACCTCTTAGGTCAATCTATATTAGCACTTTTCAGGTCAATCAATATAACTCAGCAAATTCAGTTGACATAATTGTAGCTTCACTGTTCAGATATTATTTGCTAAGTGCTAATTATGGAAATCTCCTACTGTTAACAGTCATTTCTATGGAGTTAGAAATAGAGAATGTAAGTTTTACTCTTGATGTGATTTCTGAGTGACTCCATAAAAAGATCATAAGTTTCTCCTGCATCTCAACTCAAACATCAACGGAATGTTTTGTATCATTAAACTGGCAATTGTATGAGCCTAGAATTTTGATCAAACTTGGATTTTTCTATTAGAATCACAGATAACAATGCCATCTCTTTACGTCACAAACTATAGAAAAGACCTAATAGATGCCGATGTTGGCCCAAATTTCTACACTGGGCAGCATTCTGTATTCATCTCTGTTGAAAGTAAATGAATTCTCCAGAAAGGTTAGGTAATATAAATGTTGTTCATTGTCCTACAGAAGGAAACAAAAAGTCACAAGCCCATTTTTCAAAGATACTTTTGTTTGCTTCTCTCAGCACACTTAATCCTGATGCATTTTTCTATTTGGAAGTTGAATATTCGTTTTCAATTTATCTTCATCTTAAAAGTTTGGTTCTTTCATCCCATCAGGTGCTTGCTGCTAAATCACCAGCATTGCTAGATTTTCACCTTGACCTTGGAAGCCTTGAAGTTGCATCTAAGGTTTAGACCTGTCTTAAATTTGTAACAATAAGAAGCTTCAATAGCATTATATTAAGGCTATGGTGTTGAGTCCTTGCAGATACAATTGAAGTCTTTGGCAGAAGAAATGCAAGCAATAATCAAGGGCTTAGAGAAGATAAAGCAAGAGCTGGCAGCATCAGAAAATGATGGTCCTGTATCTGAAGTTTTTCGTAAGGTATATATGAATTTTTAGCTAGTTTATGTTCTCTGACATTTTTTTAAATTTTGATATTATTATTTTTTGCTTAGTTAAACAGCTCAAGTATTTATCTTCGTTTTTTCCTTCTGTTTCTATTTTTCATCTCTCTTTGTATGAGCATTTAGAGCTAATTTTGATTTTCTTTTGTGAAAAACTTTTCTCAAATTTTATCCTTTTAAAGATAAGATTCTGAATTTGTATTTTTCTTTTGCTTGGGTAGCCTCTACTTCCATTACACCATCCACTTCTTTCCTGTTTCATTTATCTCTTTATTTACCTGTCATTTGCATTTTATTCTGCAACTAATGTGGTTCTTGTTGTTATTAGACATTGAAGGAATTCATTTCTGTTGCTGAGACAGAGGTGGCATCTGTGACAAATCTGTATTCTGTGGTGGTAATTTTCCAACTATCCTAGGCATAATAGCTTCTATATCTGATTTTCATGATGTCACTAATTTGTTTTTCTATGCTGACAGGGTAGAAATGCAGATGCCCTAGCACTATACTTTGGTGAGGATCCTGCTCGCTGCCCTTTTGAGCAAGGTACTCATTTATTTTGATGGATTTAGAAGTATTATTTCCAGTTGCGATACTATTAATGTATGCTGCATTAGATGTTTTCTTTGTTTTCCTTTTCTTGGTCATCTTTCCTACATAGGTTTATCTCTGAAAAACTGAGTTAATTGCATTGTTCATGAAATTCAAACTAGTTCCGTAGATTGTGTATTTTGACTTGAGCACTGTAGGGAAAGGTAGTTTAGGTGTTTGTAACAGAATATAGGCTTTGGAAGATTATCAGTGATTGTAAGTAGGATTTGATTTGGGTGGATTTTGAATCGCCATGAGGTAAGAGTATTGAGAGTTGACAAGGATGTGGAGAGAGAGAGAGGGCAAGAGGCGGTACTATTGCTTGAACTCGAATGGTTCTGCTCTATTCTGTTCATAATTTTGTAGGTGTAGAGCTTACTTAGCATGGTCTTTGTAATCATGAATGCAGTTACATCGACTCTTCTAAATTTTGTGAGGCTGTTTCGGAAAGCCCATGAGGAAAATTTGAAACAGGCTGAATTGGAGAAGAAAAAAGCTGAAAAGGAGGCTGAAATGGAGAAGGCAAAGGGAATAAATCTCTCCAAGGTTGCAAAAGAGACGTGAATGCATTTCTTCTCCGGTATAGACACTTGAGCTTCCATATGCAGCACACTTCGGCTGTGATACTTTATAGTGAATGACAGTGAAATTGCTGCTGACAACTAGTCAAAAGTGCTCGATGCTGCACTTCATCGCTTCTGCTTGCAGTAAAAGGACTTCCCTAAGAAACTGAGCAGATGTAGCAGAAAAGCTGTTCCTCAAGGCTGGCAAAGCTTAAGGCATGCGGTACACACACTATATCAGATGACATTGCTCAATTAATTTAAGCCGTAGTGCTTGATTTGATGCGAAAATGTCTGGGAGTTAGAAATGCTGAGTGAGCAGCGCAGGTTTATCACATGTTCTATGAAGTAACGAGTGTGACCCTTATGGTATCAATACAATACCTGCAGAGAAGATTGAGTTATTCATGGAAGTAGTTGATCTGCATTCTGACTTTAGCCGTTCTTTGGGCACAATTTTTTCAGCACCAGAGCGGATGCGTCTTCGGTTCTGTAAAGCACACAAGTCCCACTGATAGCATTGAAACACTGTACAAAGCACTAACCCCTTGTCCTAACGGTAGAGTTCAATTCTTTTTTATTGTAACATAAGACCCAATCCCCTTCCGTGGCTATTTGTTTTTTCTACTTGAGATTTTGATTTGTCCCCGTCTAAAAGTTTGTTGTATAGTTGTTGTTCAGCTTCAGATAGAGAGTGAGTAGAAGAAGACGGGTTACTTTCTCTGTAATTGTAAGATAGCATAGAAAACTATAAGATGCAGATTAAAATTTCTTAATATAAGATGCAGATTAAAATTTCTTACTTCCAATTTCTACGCATTGTTCTTACTGAGATTTACATTAATGCAACTGCCCTGTTAATTTACATTCTTCTGGGAAGGATAGGAAGACAGATTTCACATTCTGAGACCATCATTTATAACAGCGGAAACAGCACCTGTTCTTTGTGGTTTTTGTTTTGCTTCAGTCTGCACTGCACATTGGATATCTTGGAACAAGAGAGTGTTGTTTTTGTTATTTACAAGGAAACACTCTTTATATTGTTGTATAAAGTTATTGCCATGTAAAGCTGGAGGTTTAGAATTCTTGGTTGCTTTTGTTTTGTCCGAAGTTGGCTCTGGTCCAGATAAAGTAAGCCATCATTTGAATGGACAATTAATACATTCGCACTTGGTCCTAATAAGACCTTCTCAATTAGGTCAATATATATATATATATATATTGGTTACATCATAAAAAGAAACAACACATTAAAAACTAAACAAAACTCCTTGCGCATCCGCCCGTAGATGGTGACTTAAACCAGAAGGGGGATAAGCCAGAGGCGCTTTACAGATGCTCATCTGTCGAATCTAAATGAGCCAAAAAATTTGCACATTGATTTCTTTCGTGGAAGACACGAGATAAACAACTATAAATCTCAGAAAAGAAGCATTACATCACCATCTGCTGTGCCTAAAAGTTGAAAAGAAAAGGTAATTTAAAAATTAAAATAAGAGTGGAGTGGGTCATCGAAGGAATTTCAGATCACTGTTACTCTATGCTTACATCCATGTTTATTAAACAAAATAGTCGTGATAAGAAAGGCAAGAAATGATGACCTGAACGTAGTTTGCTGTAGCTTTACGATGATGTTGTTGCCTCATTTCTCATATAGTGGCAATGTCATCATATCAAGAACTCCTTCTCTTGTCTACCCTCTCAAGTAGTCAAGTTGCTTATAAACTACATTGCTTCTCGTGCCATGTTGTCCTCGGCCTGACTCAACTGGAGATTTTTTTAGGTTGCTGCGATATAGAATTCGGTGTCACATTTATGGCTTCAAAGTCAACTTTGATGTTGCTGATTCTGAATTTCAACTTGAAAATATTTCTTCCTTCTTTAATTTGGGAATACACCAATGATTCAATTCCTTAATCTCTTCAGACAAACAGTTTGATTTTAGCAACTTGTCATTTGATTTTCAATCATTAACTTATGTTAAGATCATTCTCAAGTGCTGCTTTTCCAATGTTTTAAAAGAAAGATTTTCTGTACTTCAATTATAATATGAAGAAGTAAAAATATATTAATGTGATATACGTAATTTTATCAAGCTATACGAATAAATTATTACAAGAAATTAAAATTTCAAGTATACTAGAATAGAATATAATTCTAATTTAATGTATGTTTTAAAAACGCGATTAAGTTGTTAAATAAATATGGAATGTTTATACTTTCAAAAATTGTCGTTAATTTATATTTTGCTGTTGTAAATAATCTTACTATTATACTTTTAAAACAACATCTTTTTATTATTTAATCAAAATAAATTCACATGTTTTTGTTTTTATTTAAACTTTTATTATATAGAGTTGATGTATAAATATATTTAATTGTTACTTTCTCCAAAAAAAAATTTTTAATTATTAATAATTTTTATTTTGAATAGCAATATATTAACTTAGTTAAATTTAAATATCTAAAAGTATAATCATTTTAATTTTTATTATAAGCCTATGAAATAAAAATTTGTTTTTAAAAAAATCTCAATTGAATACATTTTTATTTTTTTAAGAAAGAAAGCTAAAAAAGGAAAACGAAGGTGAAACCAAAGCCTCCTAAACACTTTATTTAGGACTTGTCTTGCAAACTATAACCCCAGATTCCCGTTATTAACAAAAAAAAAGATCGCCTTGTTCTTACCAATTACAAATGAAAATACTTCTGTTGAGAAACGTAAACGGAAGAGAACTTTCAATATCCAATGGTGTAACAGTGGGAAACAAGATGAATTCTACAAAATCTCTTGCTTAATTTCAATCACACCCGGAAAATCTTCATTGTTTCCCTCAGCTTTGCTCGCCATCTGTATATGTACTGACTTTGATTACAATGTTAATTTGACACTTCATGGAAATTCTTCAGAGACCTTTAAACTCAAATACCCTCTATTATCTTCCTCTGAAATTTCAATCCTGTAAGCATATTTCCATTCTTGGTCAACGCAAGAACTTGCCTTGCAACTTCTGTAGAACTCACAATTCATGATTGTGTCAAGAACGATAAGAATTGAGTACATATATGCTATTAACATAGCCTCTAGACCCATCAAAATACCAGACTTGTCGCTGATATGGTAATAACTCCTTGCGATCCTGTATTGAAACAGAGCTTCAATTCCTGCCATGCCCATGTTCACAGGGAGTGCGATTGTTAAAGCCGTCGAAGCTCTGTCTCGGATCATGATGCACGCTTTTAAGATTGCCATGTGGCCACCACTTTTCTCAAAACCTGACAAGACCAAAGACAGGTTGCATATGATTAGTGTATTGGCAAGAATGATCGAGTATAGAACGGCTCCAGAAGCTGACAGGAAGAGGAGGCAAGTGGGTGTATAGTAACCAAGCCCTTCGAGAAAGCTGAAAATAAAGAACAAGAGACAGAAAGCTGTTGCATTTGCAGAGATAATCAAGAAAGAGTTCCATACGTAGGTGACGAATAGATGGCTAAAGATTGATATGACTGAAGAGAACGAAGGTTGCAAACATGGTTTGTGGTGATTGAGAGCTTGAATTACGGATGCTTTTGCGACCAACAAGAAAGTTAAGGTAAAGGGTAGAGTGAAAATGTTGGCAGAGATTGTTTGAGAAAGCTTGAGATTGATAAGGGTGAAGAATCCCGAGGAACGCGGAAACCCTGCAGCTTCAAAGAAAGCCTCCAAGCGACTGTAAATTAATTGTAGGAGAGAAGAAGATGAGGAGGGAATAAAGGTATGAGAGAGTAGAATTGTGGCGGAGAAAGGGAAGGCAAGAAGAGCAGTGGTGGTGGTGAAGTAGTGATAATTCTGAAGCAAAGTGTAGATTGATCTTCTGATGATCTTGCATGGGGGAATTCTTGTGTTGTTATTATCTTCCATTGAAGAAAGAGAGATAGGCATGAAAGCAGAATTTCAACAATGAGAAGAGTTTTGTGTATGTGAGGGTAGTGTGTAGAGAACTTATGTTCCTCCCTCTTTATCCTGATGACTCACCTTTTCTATCTCTCCAGGTTTCAAGGTAGGTTAGAGGAGTTCATGGGGTTGTTTATTTTGGATGAACAGGTAGGCTAACTGAAAAAAGATAATATGTGAGTGATGGAGTTGTTTGGGATGGCTTGAAATCATTTGGAGTCATTGAGACGAGATGATCACAATACCTTTCTTCTCATGTATATTTGATATGTTAGAAGAATAAAATATAACGTTCAAGTAGTCATAAAATAATATATTAAGGACTGTCGATTTATTAAAGATACTCTGTAAATTAGATATTATATTATTTGACTTTTTATTTTATATTTTAAAAATGTCATTTATTTTCTGAATAATATAAAAAATTGTACACTTAACTAAATAATATATAGAAAATAAGTAGTAATTTTAAAATTATGATATACAGTTAAATAAGTTGTAATGATGCAACCTTACATTTACGCCATAATTGCAATATCTTGCTAGTTGGATTATGTCTTTTTGCCCAAGGTTTTAGTTTTAATCGTCGACCAGTTTACTACAGTAGGCCAAAGTTGTATTTACTGTGTCTTTCTTAAGTCCAGATCTTTTGTCTAGTTTTATAGTGTCTTATTTTGTCTAGTGAATCTTAGCTATTTATTTATGTGGGTCTCGCATGGGTCTCGCATAAATAAATACAGATCCCGCAGAAATAAATGACTGAGATTCACTAAACACAATAAGACACCATAAAATTGGACAGAAGATCTTGTATCGTCTTTCTTTTGAATTGCTTGATTGTGTCCAATACATATGTGACAAGTCGTGTACTTGATGATTTTTATTTCGATAGGTATAATTATATATGCTATTGAGAAAAAGGGCAAGTTAGTTTTAAAAAACGAAAACTTTAATTTCTTTATAAAAATTACATATATTGCTGAACCCTTGCAAAATAAGAATAGATTAAGTTGACTCCTGACTTAGACTCCCTTAATTGATTAGGTAGATAAGCTAGGGAGGCTTGCAGTATTACATAATAGGTTGGCTTCTCATTAGTTGGAGGGGCAACCACTGAGCCATTTTATCAATAAACAACAGATATGGCGTGGTATGCTTTGTGTCACTATATTAGACTCAACTTGCTCCTTTAAGTAAAAGAATATAGTCTTAATCGCTACATATTCGGTTGACAGTTTCCGTTTTTGTTGGAAATATCTCAAATCTGATATATATTAACAAGTTGGTTTATCTTAATTTAGGAAAAGAAAATAAAATCATCTGGATTGTGTTAATATAAAATACATAGTGTGAAGGGGCAAGTAAGCGGTTGTAGGGTCAGTCGTCTCTTCTCTCCACTTTCTGGTAATGTGTCACATGCTAAGTGACTTAATCCTTAGCTTTCAAGTGAATTTATAATAATTACTACTCGATGAGACAAAACAAAATGCAGGAAGTGGGATGTTTTAAATAAACAAATAAATCGTGATTAGGGAAACAAATTTTAAAAATAAGGGAAAGGACCACTTGTTTCATCCAGATTTCAGTGTCCATTGATTATGAGCTTCCTTCTTGATTAATGCTATTTTTTAAATAAACAAATAAATCGTAATGAATGCTTTTTTACTAAGAACTTCATTAATTATAGAGTTGTTTATAAACTTGATCTCAAGATTCCTAATCTAAGTTCATCCAATGTAGTACGGGGGAATATGAAACAGGGCACTGGTATAGGTATTTATCGAAGCTCTACCACCTTTGACAAACTCTCCTGGAACTCAGGTCTTTTCTCCACCCGATGAGGAGGCTGTTAACATGAACGAGATTTTCTCTTTTGTTGGTTATGGTTGTTGAACCAATTGTTTTCTATTAAATTGAACCATCCTTAGTGTTGTATATATATATTGTGGGAATTTCTCTTGTGTGTATATATTTTTGGAGATTTTATAAGAATCAATCCTAAAAATAATAAATTCTGATGTATTAAAGGAAAAAAATCCATGTTTCAATCAATATCTCCAGGTTGCCTCCTGTCAAAGCTGCACAGTTGGTTGGTGAAAAGAGGGGAGATTAATGAGAAAGAAAAGGATAATTTCGGGATGCTGTTGACGGAATGGGCAATGACTTTTCCATGTGAATGTTGCATGTTTAATTTAATTGGTATTGAAATATATATAATCACTTAAATTAGTCAAAGTTTAATTATTATTATGGGCGGTCAACTCGGTTGGTGACTTCCTAACTAAAAATCGGCAAAATGAGTCTTGCACCGACGAACCAATTAACCGAATTTAATTGAGAAAAGATAGTCATAATCTTGATTAAGGGACTAAAATACCGGTGGTGAAGAGGACATGGTAATAAAGATGATGAACCCAAGAGGTTTTTAATTCTTTATTATGTATTTACTTAAATGACAAGATCATTTTTTTTTCGGAGAAAAAACAAGATTTTCTTTTGGTAGATGATCATAAGAGGTTTTGGTAACACTGACAACAAATCAGATGATTGGTATACCAATACCAGAGCTATCAATTTCTTCTTGGGAACTTTGATTTTCTCATGTATTTACTTAAAATACATTTTATTAGTAGCAGAGCCATGGAAGCATAAAGATTTTTTTGCATCGTTAATACACTACAAGAAATAATCAATTTACCGACGAAAATTTTCGTCTGTAAATGAGATATTTCCGTCGGTAAATTAAGATACCGACGAAATTTAGTAGCCGAAAAATCAGTCGGTAAATGTGCCCTAGTTAAAATTACTGACCGTCAAATTCTGTAGGTATTTTACCGACGGTATTAACGACGGTAACTTGTTGTCGACATTAATTTAACTACGTAGTTGTTCCTTTCCCTCCATAATACATGGCGTAATTACAAGCTATGTACGAGATAGTTGTGTCACCCTTTGATCTTCTATCACTCATCAGAAAGTCCAAAGAAGCAGTGGAGCAGAGGCTAATGACAGAGATTTCACAAAGTGCTTTCATTCCATACTAGATGAATGTTGAATAATCACACCTAAAGAAGCGGTGTTGAACAGATTCTAGCCATTTTTGCGAAGGTAGCATGTTTGATTCGTATATCCATAAACTTCAGTTTGTCCAATGTACCCAATTTCCCATTACACACCAATCACATAATGGATGACACCTTAATTAATTGTTTTCTATACCAAACTATTATGTCTTAAGGCAAAGTCAACTCAATGGGCCCAAGTACCTTCTCAATGAGGCATTTGAGAAATTTTCACTCCCATTCACGACCCATAGATAATGATCCTCTCCATCTTGACTTGGTCTACTGTTAAGGATGATTGCATTAAACTCTAGGAGATTAGTTTCTCACTCACTGCCATTTATTAAGATTTAACTTTTAAGTTGCAGGTAATAGGCGAGCATGAGTAGAGAATAAATTAGTCTTACATAGGGCTCTTATTCGATCTATTCATCATACTACAAGGAGGTTAATTATCTATTCCCAATTTTGCATATAAAGCAGTTTATTATCGATTCCCTCAACTTCGAAATCTAGTTCATAAACCATATGTTCTTTGTGTTGATCTTGAGTTCCCTATAGCTCTTGCCTCTTAAGGAAGAAGTGATGGATCTATTGAACGAATGGAGCCTCCTTATTAGTGAGTATTTGCCAAGTTATGCCTACCGTGATTAACCTTAGCATAATTTTTCTTATTAGCTTTGCCAAACTGTAGAGAACATCTTAGCATTCTATCAATGGCCTTGGTGAATCATTTGGAAAAGAAGATATATGATGACTAAAATATTTGTAGGGAGTTAAGAATGAAACCCATCAATCACATTATAACCCAGAGTTTAAGGTTCTCCGGCTCCAGCGGTTAACTTTCTTTTGGATCTTCTCTAATAATAGGATATTGTTGATACCCTAAAATAATTAAGCACATTTGGCCCAAAAAGTAATTCAGCCAACAATTAAAAATAGCCCCATAAATGTTTAGCTAGAGAATATACGGATAACAAAAATCCAAGAATATACGAGAAATGTGTTGAATTTGTAGAAGTCCAGAAAGTGGAAGTTTATCTCTACCCTTAGCATCTAAGATTCTAAAATATATAATGATAGGAGTTTTGAATAAATGTTAAGGAGCCAATTACTATTCTTGTACTTAAATTAAATACTATATTGTGGTCTTTCACTTGTTATTTATGACACTTGCTTCTTTTCTTCATTTTATTCATTTGCTCTCATCTTCTCACTCTTCTCTCCATCTACGAAACTCTTACCACCCTCATCATGTTGATTTTGTCCAACTCTTTCACTTTGTTTCTTCAAGATTTGTTGTCTTCTCCATCTTGTACTAAAAGACCTAACCCTTCTACCTTGAATGATGATGATGATCGTGTAAGCCATGGAAAAGCTAGGGTTTCATGGTGATGGAAGAAGATTAGAGTTTAATCAAGTTAAACTTTGTTCTTCATGGGTTGTCTAAATAGAAGCATATATGACGATAGTTGGTGATAAAATGATCGTGAAAAAGATTTTGAAAATATATGTGTAATGTGGGTGAACAATGAACATATCCATGTCTTGCTTTTGTGTTTTGATAGGTAATAGATTATGGAATGATATAATGATAGATTAATAGAGTAAATGTTGTTTTATATATGTTGGAACGTGGGTAAAGAAATGAACACATTGATGTCTTTTTTGTGTTTAAGATGATCAATATTTCATAAGTTGTTGTAAAGATCAGCTTGAAATAGAAATATCATCAAAGATGGTGTAGGAAAAAGAGCAAAAAAATTTTGATAGAAAATGGGTTTTATGTTCTGTTTTCTTGGTGCATTAATGTGGATTTCTTTGGGTGTTTTGAAGATGAACTAAAATGAGTTTAGAGCTAAAGAAATGAAGTAATGTGGTGTCTTGAAATGTGAAGAATTAAGGTGATAGTTAGAGGTGAAATGAAAGTGGAAATGAAATTGAACTTGTGCAGAAAGTTGATGATGAATGTATATATGTACATGTTCTATTTTTAGTATTCATGATCAAGCATGGACTATAATTTGTTTGTAGATGATATTGAGATAAAATTGAGATAAGAATGATGGGGAAATGACGAGTGATTGAACTAGAAATGATAGACTAAACATAGGGTGTTGAATGTGGTAAGTAAAAAGTTAAAATTTTGAAAAATATGGATGCAATTGGATAGATTTTAGGGCAAGAGGCATAAATTTTTTTGTGGAGGTCAGATTGAGGTCATTTAAGTATGCTTTCAAAGAGGACTTCGAGTTCTACAACTTCTATGAAGACCCCGAGGAGAGATTTTGTTGTTTAAAGGGTTAAAATTTCACATGTCTATAAGTGACCTATGAAGGTCCACCCAGCGAACATGATATCCCTTCAAACGGACATGGGCAGAGTTGTAAAGCTGGAAAACCCAAGAAGGTCCACCCAGCGGATATGAAGTCCACCCAACAGACATTCATTGGCCTTTTAGACTTAATTTAGGCTTGAATGGAGCTTGAATTGAACCTAGAATGATGCTTGGATTAAGTGACTAAATATGTGATATGTATGAAGTGACAAGGGAGGTTATAACTTAGTGAATTGACTATTATGAGAGCATACAATGTTAGAAAAGAAATGACGAGAAATTGATTTATGGTATTAGAATAACTAAGTGTTTTTGAAGTGTAAAACTAAGTTCAATTAGACGTGTATGATTTATGAAATGAGAATGAACATAAGATGTGAATTTAGGTACCATACCTAGGGTTGTCATTGAGCATGCATTATACACAACTCATATAAATATGTATGTGATTGAGTATTCATAAGATTGTGCAATTATTAATATGTATGCAATGTGTGTATTGCACGATGTTGATACACATAATAGAACATCCACATCCAGACATTTCCGGATCAAGGAAGCAATGCTAATTTAGAGCATACTGTGAGTCGACCTAGATGGTCTTATTTTTTTGTTTATTTTATTTTAAATTTTTGTATTGAATTACTGCTTAATGTGAATGTGATTGAGACAATTTCAGACATTAATAGTCTTAGGAGTTTGATAAATGTGAGAACATAGGAAGTGCTCCTTATATGTGAATATGACAAAAATATGTGTACTCAATAAAACTGTTGAATGCAGGACTTAGGTCCAATGACATGTGAAAGTGAATGTGTAAAGTGAAATAAAATGATTGATTGATCTTATGTGATTAATGCACTTTATTACATGAATGCATAACAACATAAAGGTTGTTGTAACTGGATTAGCCACCAAAATAGAGCTTAAAGCTCAAAAAGTGAAAAAAAAAAGCTTAAAGTTTAGAATGTGATTAAGAGCCAAAGGCTCACTATGTATAATGAGCTCGGCATCCTCAATGGATACGAGACAGTTATAAGCACTCGGTCACAACAATAGCAATTGAAAGTGAGTTTCATAGGCATTGCATATAAATTGATATTTATGTTTTGAATGATTAAAATGAACTGTTTGACTACTCTAAATGTGAAAAGTGAAATAAGTGATATGTGATGCTAAATGATTAGTAGTGGATTGATGTGAATTATGTGATTACATGAACTGTATATGTTATGTGATATAAGGGAGCCATCGAGGATGGTTAACTCATTGAATTTGCAAAACTCACCAAAATTGCAAAATTATTTTTCAGGTTCAGGGGAGTTACCCATTAGGAAAACTGGAGTCTAGCCATTGCATTCTAGTAAGAGATAAAGGTCGGGAACAGTTCACGTTTACATATATATTTCATTGTTTTGTATCAAAATGTGTATTCACAAGTATTGTACAATGTGTATATGAATGATTTTGTAATGGAATAACATTATGACTAAAATGTTTTGTATTTGCAATGGGCCCAAGTAACTATTGAAATTCCGATGATATGTATAATGGTTGTAACACTTGTGATTGAAAAATGTTTTTGAATAAAATGGGTTGGAATTGATTATTGATTTTTCGCATATTCAGGTGATGTTTGAAAATTTTGTAATGAGTACGATTGTTTGATTGTTTTAGCATGCTACTTTCGTAGAGTATATTCTCGAATACCATCAGTATGTTCGGGGATATGTACTATGACAGTGAGGTGTTATATGTACAATGTTTTCATATCCAATTTTGTTCACAACTTCATCAAATATCTCAAACAAAGCTTTAACACCTCTAACAAATTTAGTTGATTGTTGATTAGGTTCAGTATACTTTTTTAATGCATTTTTTTCTTTTGAGATTGTTAGGAGATTGAATACTTCTTTTAGGGATTAGATAGGGGCCTTTGTGATATAGGTTATATCATTTATGGTTTTAAAAAAACAAAGTTTGGATTTTGTATGCTCATATTAGGATGCTTAAGAACTTTAAATGGCTCCATGATGTGAAGAGTGATAGTTTGGTATAAAAAAATCAAGGTTAAGTTTAAATAAAAGTGGCATCTGAAGTCTATGTATTCATATAAGCATGCTCCATTATTCATATCAACAAATTATTTACAAAGACAATGTCTTGACCTAAATTGTATAAATTTAAAATTTTTGAAACTAAACTAAAAAAATTTAAAGGTCTGACACTAAATTGGGAAAAAAAACACAAAAGATTAAGTACTTATGAATTGGTTATTCCTATATATATAGGAGGTGTTAGGGAAGAGAGAGATACATGTCAAAATATAGAGAAAGTGACTCTCTTTTAGACATTGGCTTTTCAAATCATATTAAATATTAGAGTATAAAATATTCACAATATAAAAATTCATTAAAGAGATCATAATTCTCCAACATTTTTATGATCATAATTCTCCAACATTTTTATGATCAAATAATTCACTGTACTTGTATTTGTACCTATCACGAAAGTGTAATTGATGGTGAATAGATAAGAATTAGTATAGAACATCTTCCAAAATACTTCCTTTAACTTTTTAAGCTCAAGTATATCATTTTTCTTACGTGGCTTTTATTTCATCATTGCATAAAGCAATCATATTATTATCAAGAAAACAACATAAGGAACAAACAACTTAAGTAGTTAGTGATTGTAACTTTGTGTTATTGTTCCCTATCTACTATAGCCTATGTCATGCATAAAAGACCCAATAACATTTAAATTTGTGATATTTTTATGGAATCTTTTTCTTGTGTATATGTTATGAACACTAAAGTAGAACCCCAAAAATTAAGAGTCTTCATAGCTTTTCCATTAAAAAAAACATCTAATCATTCCCTTCATTGAGAAATATGCACTTTATAGGGAAATATATACTGAAAGGCGAGATTGTTATTTGAGTATATAAAGGGGTGAGTGGGTAATTTCACAAAAGAGCAAAAATCTTCCTTCAGAAACTTTTCTTCCACCCATTTTATGCTTCTTCTTATTCTTCCATTATCTTCACCTCTTCTATTTATAATTAATCTCTATAAAGGAATTACATTTCTAGAATGTGATGCTCTTAAAGACGAAGTCTTACAATCTTTTATTTGTTGTCTTTTGAATAGATAATCACAAAAGAACATAAAGTTGTAATCCTATAAACATCAGTTATTGGATTGATTAATTTTGTTTATTCTCACAATTAAAAATAATCTAATAGGTTTCAAGTATTTTAACAATGACTTCGTGGTTAAGAATAAATTAAAGGACAAAAATATGGTCTTGATTCATATATTTTGTGGTATTGTATTCTATCGTCTTTTGGAGACTCGTTTGTAAATACGAAGGGGTTTGTTCCCTTTTTCTCTTATCTACAAAAGGTTAGCACACTAAGGTCAACAACCTTATGAATAATGCAAGTTAAAGATGCCTAATTGTAAAACATCAATGTTCTTAAATTATCTTTTGGTTCCATTAATGGTCCATCCTCACTCAAACAACTACTATTTATAGATAATTAGGTTATAATTAGCTTTTGGGCAGAATAAACAAGTTTTGATTAGTAAGAGTATTAGTCCACATAGTTTTTATATATCATAAAGATTAAAGTCCCACTACTTCACATAAAAATAGAAAACTTGTTACTTTATAGATATCGTGCCTGACAGGGTTAAATGAATGAATCAAAACTTATATTTCATTTATGAGATTGATTTGGTGAACATATATATACATGACACAATATTACAGATCTTATAAAAATTTTTAGGTTACCAGATAATGATGGAAATATTTACAAATAATCTAATGCATCAAATTTTAGCTATCAACTTTTTTTTTATCTTACTCTTTTAAGAAAGTAACTAACAAATACAAAGCAACCCTGTTCCATATGAGCAGTTGAAAGTTAGTTGTACAAAACTAAACCATTAACTGATGATCAATATGTTTGATTTTTCAATTTCCTTCTACATAAATGATTGATTAAGTACACAGTGTTTTCTCTCTCATTCTCCAATAAAGGGCAAGCATTTGCACACTAAATATCTTGCTTAGTGAGATTTTATATCATATCTACAACGAATTGTGTTATGAAAATAAAGGAAGACCTACTTCTAATTCACCTTTTTCTAGACCTTATTATCAATTTTCATCAATAATCAGACAACTCTCTCAACTTTAACAAGCCTCTATAGTAGGTCGACAAAATAGTTAATTATAGAATATAAACAAGTTATTGCATTTTGACATCTTCTGAAGTAATTCAATAACTCTCAAGTTTCTCAGTTATGATGTATTTTATAGAATACATGAGCATTTGTATGGTATAGTAGTATATTTTGTATAATGTAACAGTACATTTAAAATCATAGGGTGATATTTTAGAATAATGTGAAGGTATATGTTATATAATTTTACAGCATTTTATATATTTTATGTTGCATAAACTTTAACATAGAAAACATGTTTCATGTTTGTAGAAACTTATCTTTTGATAGGCTATGACATTAATTTATCATCCGTTAGATCTTACCTAATAACATCTAGGATGGTGTAAGAGAAAAAAAAATGTTTGGATTCATCAGACAAGGATACTTCTTCTTGTGATGATAATTAGAAAAATTCAATGTACATTGCGATGTTTTTCTAGTAAATTATCAACATGGCACTGTGAGCTAAACAGTAAAGTCAGATGGGAACTTGCACTGGAATGGACACTGGCATCGTTATCATCATCGTCAAGCGTCCAGGAATGAGGGTAGAGGTTGGTTGGTCATGTTCAACGTGATCGATTAGGTGTTTAAACAAAAATTATGCTAAGGTGTTACGTACATGACAGTGGTCGAAGAGTCACGAACCATTAAAAACCCTCACTTCATCAAAAATCCATTGGAAACCAGTAGAGATGCACAAGGAAAGGTCAAAGGATTACATGCATTACAGCGTAGAAGGTAGACAATCTCAACTGCAAAATCTTAAGAGCTAAGCAGCTACTATGAACTTGCTTATGGCCGATATTTTTACCATAATAATCCTTGAACAGGGTTCTTGTTAGATCCTTGACGTTTGAGGATGTGAAGGCCAGTGCTCTGCATGCCATTAAAAGTGCCAAGAGACCTTGAATTAACAATGGTTTTAAAGCAGAAGGCAATATCAATGGAGGAAAGGAGGTGCCGCCAAACAAAAACGACCATGGATATCTAATGAAAGAATTCAACAGTTTTTAAAGACCATACATCCTTCCGGAGGACATCTTTTCCATTTCTTGAAGCAAGAGCCATCAATTTCACGTCACTAGCAATATTTAATCATACATTGACCCAACTTACAAAAGTTGAAAACAGACTTGCGAAAAGAAGAATAATACCAATGAATATGAAGCAACAACTGGCGTGAGCCACCCAAAAGACGAATGCTTACAGGGACAGACCTTCTCTTATGCTTCTATATCGATAACGAAAAGAATTCTAAATTTACAGGAGCTATATGTGTATATCAATGATATAAATATCTAAAGCAACTGTTCTCTATCCACATTGTAAGACGAATGCGAGGCAGCAATTAGAGCTGCTCCCAGACCTGATCCATCTTCTGTCACCTTAAGAATGACATGCGAGGCAACATCTTCTCCCAAGATTTCCTTCAAGGCTTCATGCAAGTATTCTCTGAACATCGTGTACCTGGTATATAGACTCCCTTCAATTGCTACAACGGTTCTTCTCATTTTTGTGTCACCTCTACTTCTTCCACTCCCGTCACGGCCGATCTTCTTTAAGATCCCCACAATACCAGCAGCTGCCAATCGAGCAGCCCTGCGTGTCACCACGTTACACACACTTACAACGAGCTTCCGGACCTTCAAAGGGACTTCCGGGATCTGGATTGGAACAACCCATCAAAAGAGATAAGACAGAAAAACATATACAGACTCGTTGACAAAAGAAAAGTGAAATGCTGTCCGTGACATTTATCTACCTCCAGAGTTTCTTTCAAGACCCTTGCAACTTCCTTCAGTTCAGGAGAGCCATCCTCGTGCATTGAAGCAATCAAAGGTGTTCTGCAACAACACAAGGCATTGTGTTAATGGCTTCATACCAGAAGCTTAAAATGGCAATAAAATGTGCAAGCAATCACGCATGCATTCATAAATAATGTACATGCACTTTTAAGTTCCAACAAAGAATTAAGTACATGCACTTCACTGCAACACAGATCCAACCATGAGGTTGAGGCGGTAAACCTTTGATAAAAGCATAGACCAATTCACGCCATTAATAGAGCATCACCCAAACCATGCCATTAAACGTCAAATCCTCATGAGCTGAATAATCAACAGTTCATCATCATATTTACGTCCAAAGCAATTTATGGCATATTCAAGCCTGATGAATCCGGATTTTTAAGGACAACAATTTTTTTAGAGCATAGATCATGCATGGACAGAATCACAAAGAGAGATTACAACACGTACTGCAAACTAAAGGGTGTTGATAATTGAGATGATACACGTCCAAAGACATCCGACTCCTGTGACATTCTGAGAATAACTCTTCTTACAATCTCACCCAAATACATTCCCGATATCATTTTCTCGAAGCCCTGAAATAAAATTTAGGAAACATAAGATGCTTTCTTTTTTAAAGTAACCAAAAAAGATGGAAGCAAATTGACTTACCTGATCATTAGGATTATGGCTTTCAGCATCCAAATCAATGTCATATGAAGTTCTTGGCAGGTGAGACGTCCAGAAACTTCCCCATTCCATATTCACAACCTTATTAGAAGACGGAACAGAACAATGTTAGCAACTTTAGACTTATTACTGTCTCCCGAAGAATGATGGAGACATCCCTAAATCAGATAAGAGAGAGAATACCATGCTCCCAGAAGAGGTGAGAAGTCCTTGACACTTAATGATTGCATCTGCCCGTTCTAAGTAGCAGGCATTGGTACCCGTACCAAAAATTGCTGCAGCAACAGTGTCTCCATCATGATAATGTCCAAGAGCTAGTGTTCCCACGGTATCATTAACCTGCTTAAAAAGAACAAAGGCATTACTGCTCTTCATCTTTCCCTCTCTTAATTATTGCTCATATTCAGTTCAACCCCCACTCCCCCAAATTTTAAAAAAAGAAAGATTCAGTCCTGATCGTATAAGAATATTAAACCAGAAATAACAGTCCATAGCACAAGCCCTCATCAAACAAACTCCAAGCGTCACAGGTTGAGGACAAATCCTTAGTCAAAAATCTCCTAAAGTTCAAAAGGTCAGAACTGAACTTTTCATTTTGAGATGGAATACTCACCAATGCCGTAACCTCCATACCTAAACTCTTCCTGTTCAGCGCCGCCTGTAAACATTCAACAACCTCTTTTCCAATCTAAAATTATAAGCACAATATGTTAATAAACAGTACAAAACAGCTTCCTGCATAATAATCAATCCAGCATTTTGTAAGTTTCTAGATAATTTTTATTCAGATACTGACTGTATCATAAGGCAAAACACAGTGTGAAAGTAGGAGAGATGCTGCTCATAGCAAGAGAATACCAATCAAACTTCAAACAAAAATAAGTTTGACCTCAAAAGTAATTATTCTAAGCACTTAAGGAACGGTCATTGCATAAGATTTCTTACTAACCAGGTCCTCAATAACAAATCCCTTTGTCCATTTGATAAGCGTCCCCGAGCGAAAAGAAAGTTGCTTCACCGGAAAAGAGAACGTAAACCCAAGTTCTCTGGTATTAGACGGCGAAAGCTCAGAACCACTTTCTACTTTGTCAACGAATTGCTTCAATGTTGAAGCAATAAAGTCAAACAAATCCTGCAGGAAGAAATCCATGAGAAATCCATTTTAATCTTGTCATACTTTAACTCTTCTTCAAAAAGGGGATGTCAAAGTTGGGAAAAAAAAAAGTGTGAAGTCTAAGCTGATCACCTCACTTGTGCTCTGCATCAAATGTTGGGGAACTGGTTGTCGATCCACATCTTTTGATAAGATCAAGGATCTTCTGCCTCCTAGCTGAACCCGCAAGACCCTAAAATTAGTACCTCCAACATCTAGAGCATAATAAGCTCCTATCTCACTCCTGACAATAACATCAAAAACCAATTGTGGATACAACATAAGTAGAAGCTAGAATAACATCATGAATCACTCCATACTAAAACAAAGAAACGTGAACTAAAAATAGAACACAATGAAATAGAATGTGAGACTCATGTTTGATATTGAAAGTAGAAAATAAACATCTATGAGTTGGTACTTTATGAACCAAACTCCTAAACTACAGCCCATTGTGGAAAGAAGTAGAAACATGGTTAAATCCATGCCCTAGCTGCATGATACATCCAAAGGACAATTGAGACAAGAATCTGCAAAACTACTTGTCTATCGGCAATGGAATGTTGCAAAACAAAAAACAGACAAGAGTCTTAGAATTACATTTTTTGTAAACAAATACCCAAATAGAGGACTGAGAACAAATAGATTCCACTTCAAGGAGAATGGCAAGCAGTATCCCTCATAAGGTCCCACTAAACTTAGACGAGAATAGAAGGGAAAAGAAATGTCACCTTTTAAGATTCTATGAAATCTTATCTAGCAAGTTTTTTTTTTCCAGAAAAATATTCCCAACAAAAGAGTTAACGGATATATTCATCAATATCAAAAATGCATAAACAAAAGCGAACAAGATACACGTTAATAGTTTAAAAGCCGACAGCTTTAAAATTAGACCCCTCCCACATACTGCAAGGGTATCCTCTATAACAACGAATTCACCGTAAGGGAATAAAGAAACAAAAATAACAATGAAGAATGAAAGGAAGGAAAGAAGAAACTTGTACAATACGAAGAGGTAAAAACAGCACATACAACAATGAAATAGCCAAAATCGTCACAATTTGACCCGTTTGGACGGAAGTGTGTATTGACAACAAACAAAAGAAGGCCGCCAGGAAGAGTGAAGAAATTGTAACAAAACGATTACAAAATTTCAAACCACAACTCCAAAGTATTGATAAGAGACCAACAGGCTGGGGCATCAATCTCGATTCTCAACTGAAAAAAGAAGATAAAGATAAACGAAAAAAGAAGTACACCCCACAAAAGCATACCGAACCCACAAGGTACCCAATAAATGAAATAGCAAAACCAAGGAAGGAAGCATAAATCTTTTGACTGAAGAAACAATATACAGTAAGCATACACATATCATCGACATACTAGAACATCACCTAATCACTCCAGGATTGCCAAACTGACCTAGAATCAATCAACAATCCTTTAAGAAAATATAACGAAAGCCCGCCTAACTCCAAAATACATCTCCATAAACAAAGTAGGCAAAAAGTAAAGAGAACCACTATCATTAGAGAAAACAGACAGACGGATTACCCGGTAGGCAAACGGTCAACATAAGTGAGCAACATTTTAAGCTTCGACCCTCCTTCTGAGGCCAACCCAGCATGCATTTCCACATCCATAGCATCAACAACTTGCCTCAGCCTTCCTACAGTTGTGTCACAATACTCCTCCAACTCTCTGAATATCCCCACGACTCTCTTCCACTTCTTCCTACTCTTCACTCTCCTTCCCACCATCAACCCCGCCACAGCACACGCCACAACCGCCAGCCCCACCGCCACTCCCACCGCCACCTTCCCCATCAAACCACCAACAACTCCTTCACTAATACTTATCACCACCAATCAGTCCCAACAGGGAAACGGCGACGTTTCATGGTTAAGAAACTTAAAGCTCCCAGCTTTCCTTGTATATGGACCCCAAAATGGAAACTTCCAGTCCTTTCCTTCTTTCCCGTTTAGAGCCGTTTCCGCCTCTCGCAGGCGGTGCCTCAAACGATTAATCGCCGGTGAAAGTGGTTACCGTCGATGACCTGTTCGAGGAAAGGTTTAAATAAAAGAGAGTTATTTCTTTCTTCCGAGTTTTCTTTATTTGGTGTAGAGAGAGAAGGAGGTGGTTTGCATCTAAGTAGTGCTGGGGACGAACTGAAAGAGTACTTATAGAGACAATGAAATGACACGTTTGCCCTTGTAGATGCCAATGAATGACAGATTTGTTAAGAGGGCCTTATTTTATGATATTTTTCACCGCTCATGAAATCATACTATTTTAGGTTAACGGGATTTTTGACTTGTTTTGCTTTCTGCTGGGGTTGGGTGGACGGTATTGCCCACTCGAAACGCAAGATATTTCTACTCCAGCCACTTGTGTAGGCTCAGCAAGCTTATCCTTAATTGTTACATTCTAGTGGCGAACAGTATGTATGCAAGGTATAGATACTACCTCCTTCATCTACTTAGAAAGAAAAAAGAAAAGGGTTTTGCTTTTGACCCAAACTTTGAAAGGTGATGTCATTGATTGTGTTTGACTTGGATTGATTAAGACATTTCTAAAGTGGAGAGTGGAAGGAGGGTTGGGAGTGGGACTAGGTGCTTGTGATTGTTTAAGAACATTAGGGGAAAAAAAAGATTAGTGATTGTGACCTCTCATTGTGTCTTAGGTTTAACAGCTTTTTTTTTTTACATTGCCAACTCCGACTAGGTCGTGTCCATTTTGTGTTCGTGCACAAAACAATATCATGATGGGTTTGAACATAATGAATAGTCGGTTAGTTGTTGTCGTTGATAGGTATTGACATTGGTGAATGCTTTTCCATCCTTTACGTATTTCAATTTCGGTGGGAATTTCGTCAATTATTTGTGTGGTCGATGTGGAATTTGCATGCACTTGGCTTTAAACCAAGTTGGTGGCATATAAGAAAACGGCAGCAAGGCTAGGAGAAAGCATGTGTCTATTTAAACGGAGTTTCCACATAAAAGTTGACTTTGTAAATGGCCATGACATCACTCGTTATGTTAGGTGATAGTAATACAACTCTCTTTTACCACTACTAAGATCCTAAAAACCGATCCACTAAATACCACAATTTTAAAATTTACAAAAATTTAATAATACGCAATCTTAATTATACGTAATAATAAAATAAAAAATAAATAAATAATATCGTAAATACCCTTAACAGGGTATTTAACAAAATAAATTGGCGGGGACCCATTTGTCGAAAAGGGAAAGGGACAAGGGTAAAATAGGAAAAGGTAAACTTTTTGCATTTAGGTTTTGATTCGGTTTTGTCCAAACAGATGGAAGTTCCCAAATGCTGAGAGAGACAGGTGCATTCTATTTTATTTAGGGCAAAAGATGGAACAGAATCATGAAAAAGATGAAACCGTACAGAATAAAACGGCGACGTTAGCTACATATTAAGTAGTGTACGTGGATTAGTGCCAGCTGTGTCCCCGCTAAGTCCAGCTGTGCCACCCACGAATAAAGCTATTGTCTTTGTCCCTCTGTCCCTGCGTCTTCCCAAAATCTAACCCACGTTCTTTTCCTTTTCTTTTTACCGTCTTAAAGAAAGCAAAATTGCAGAGATTATATGTTTTTAGAAAACATGTGAAATTACCCCCCGAGATGTTATCATGAGCGTACATCGGAAATCAGGAAAGATCAGATTAATAAGGACCGTACGATGAACAAATGGGTCGTGACGGTGAGGGCCTTGGTTGACTCGGCAACCCAGCCAATGCTTAGCTGGCAAAAAGATTTGGAAGAATTCCAACACGTGCAACAAAAAAAAGGATCAAAGTGATTGGTGGGACCCACCAGCGAAAGCGACATTTACTTTTAGGGGTTGATTTCAGTACATATTTAATTGAATAATCGTTACCTTCCCTCCCCACCCTTTTATTTGGTTGACCAAGACCTTTTGACTGAGATTTTAAAAAAGAGTAACCAATACGATCACGCTCACACCACTAAGTAACGGATTCAGTTACGAGAACGCTCATGAGTTATGAGATTTGGCTATTGCATGACTGTTCAAACAGGCTGTTATGAGTTAAGGTTATTTAGTAGGATAGTTAGATGGTATGAGTATTCAATATCCTTAAGAACTATTAGTACCGTAACAATAATACTATTGTTATTTGCACCCACCCCCAACTACTTAATTATTAAGAATAATTAGATAAATAATAGGTAGATGCGTCTTAACTCCCGTGACGAACAGATTAGTCTCCGCATCTAGTAGAAATACTCTTATTACACTAAAAATAAAAGTTGCATCTTAAAAGTCTTACTTTTTATTGTATAATGGTTAAAATAAGATAATGTATTACTGAATTTTTCTAAATTTTGGTGTGTTAAATTGAATGTTTATAAAATTACGGTACTATGCTAAATTTTAGCTTTGAAGAAATCATGGTTAAGCTTGAATTATTCTTTGGTTTGATTTTAATTGTACAATCTAGAAACTTTTACTTCTTCATGTCCTAACCTAACCATCATATAAAATGGCAAATAGACCTTCCCGTGTAGCGCACATGTCAAAATTTCTTAATTTTCGGTTTGACTTTAATTTGACCAATGTGAACATCTCCCACGTTATTCTATGCTAACTGCTGAGCAATCCAAACTTGAATGTGTATAATTAAAGGAGCTTTTCAAATGGTCGACCGTTGACGGCTCACCTGTCGCGACCTTTATTATAGATGCTAATGACAGGAGTCATCTCTTCCCTTTTTCGTAAGTTTTCCTTGGCAATAATGTAAATATTCATAAATCATTCAATATGACTATGTCAAACATAAAATAAAATAAAATTTATAAATCATAAAAATTGAAGGACTAAATTAAAAAAAATGAACTTAATATTAGAGATAAAATTAAGTAAAAATTCTTAATTTTATGAGTATATATATATATATATGTTTGCATTGTCAATGGTAAAAGTTAAAAAGGTTGATTAAGTACTTGCAAAACTCTTTAATCATATGATAGAACAAAAGAGGAAGGAAGATAAGATGAAGAAAAGTTGAAAGTTTCCATCCAGTGTAGGCTACACACGGTGAATCATCACGCGTGGAAGATTATTCTTTGTTATGTCAAAATGTCAATTTTTCAAATCTGTTTACTTGAAAAATATGCATGCAGAGGTTTTAACAGTCACAAATATTAGCCATAAAATGCATACAATTTTTAAATTTAGTACACTGCAAATACATTATCCAAAAGCAATTATCCAGTACAATTCGATGTTATATTTGTGATAAGTTATAGGTCTTAATTGAGGGCAAACCCTGAAACAACCGATAAAAATATTCCTTTGTAACTAAAAAATTATAGGTTCGAGTCACAAAAATAATCTCCTTGTAAAATACAAAAAGAAGGTTTATACAATTGATATCCTTCTCCCAATTTTTATAAAATGGGAAATCTTGTGTACTGAAGTTGTTAATAATAGGCTTTTGCTAATTCTTGAAAGGAAGGAATTATAAGAATAATTTTAATAATTACATATTTAATTTGATATATTAACAAATATCCAAACATTAAGATTTATACTTATCTGACTAATAATAATTAGATGTACACTCCCTTTACATATATTTAATGGTCAAGTATTACGCATTTTAAGCATAATTCATTTTATTTAAATTTAGTAATATAAAGTTATTGGTCTCCAAATGGCACATAAGAGAGAATAAATTGTGCATGTTCATTTTTTACCCTATTTAAAAATTAGTGAATGAATTGTCTAATTTAATAAATGATTATAGCAAAATTATATAAGTGATAATTAAAGAGAGTAGGGAATGAGCGACAAAATCTATTTATAGTGGTTCAATTAAATAACTCTTGGCTTACCTTTTCCCCTAAACTTCACTTGAAAAGTCAATAGATGAATAACTACCTTTCATGTAACATTTTTCTTTATTATAGGTGAAGAGTAAATATTTATAAATCTTGTTTAAGGTTAAAGAAAACTCTCACTGTGTGCATCTCAAATAATCTCACCAATTGTAGCAATTACACAATCATAAAGTTCAAAACATCTCTGTCTTGCCCACTTTGCCATTTCATTAAACTTAATCTTCCATATATTAATTTATTAATATCATTAAGCATAAAAATATTAATAGCAGCATATGTTGTTATCATTAAAATTATGGATTAGAATCTCACTTGGTTCAAAAATGTCTCTTTTTTATGATGATAAAATAATTAGTGATATTAGAAAAATAAATGGCATTGAATGAGCTTTATCTATGCTAAAGCAATACGTAATTGATACACCCTATTAATTCATGAATCATGAAATGGTTAAGTTTTATTATCACTATTCTATCTCCTTTTTTATTAACATGAAAAAATATATTATATGTAAAAATATATGCATCAAAAGAGAAAATAACTTCTCTCTTCCCTTTTCTAGAGATTTTATTGATCAAAACAAAGATTGATTTTTATAATAATAATCAATCTTTGTTTCTACTCTAGTTACATGGAGCAATACTAATAAAAATCAATGTTTGTTCTGCTCTAGTTACATGGAGCAAAACTTTCCCCCTAAATATAGATGTTAAGTCAATATGCTCAAATATACCAATATGACAGTAAGTGTATACCTTTTTTTTATGCGCCACCAATAGTTATGCCTTCTGCTTTCTTACTCAATTCAACAAGTGGTCTTTTGACATCAACATCCCACTACAAGGAAGATGTTAATTGGCGATGGAAAATCACCGACGGTCTTAAAATCGTTACAATTTTCGACCGAAAATGGACACCCGTCGGGGAAGATGGTTTTGGGGAACAAGTTTTGCGTCGGTAAGATATTCCGTCGCTGAATGTTGGGAATGAATATACCGACTGAATATTCGGTCGGTGAAGTAGTCGGAAAAAACTGCGGAGAGCCCCTCACTTTAAGTAAAACGACGTCGTTTTGGGTTATTTCAAAACGACGTCGTTTTGAAAACTGATTAAAGCTGAAGGTCGAACCCTTTCTCCTCTCCCGCGCGTCTTCTCCTTTCTTCCTCTCCCAGCTGCGCGACCTTCTGATTTCTTCCTCTCCCACCGGCGCGACAGATCGTCCACCGTCAGCCTCCATCGCCGCCGCGTGTCTGCTCCAAAGCCGCCGGCCAGTCTCCGACAGGTAACCCCTTCTCCCACGAGCCCTCTTTCTCCTTCCTCCCCTCTCCTTACTTCGGGTATGTTAATATTTATTGTAATGTATTTTTCCTAAGTTATTTTATGTTCATAATTAGTAAAGGATTGGCCTCCTAAACCCATATGATGCAATTTATTTTTATTATTATTTTTACATTGCATATAATAAAGCATAGAGTTTCAGCCCATAGATACGGTAGATTTATGCTCATTTTATTATCTTTGCATATTTTAATGTTTTGTTTGTTTTATTTAATATTTACGAGGATGCATGATATGGGATGGAAATTAACCCTTTAATTTGAACTTCATAATTATAAGGTAGGGAAGTATTAATTTACTGTATTTTTTCCCAATACATTGTTTATTTTTTGTGATTTGTTATGTACATTGGGAATAATGTACATGTTTAGGTGTGGGGGAGCGATATAGTAATTTGGTGGATTTAATGTTGACTCAAGCTTATTTTAACTCTTATTAATTAGTTTTTTTATAAAGATATTAAATTTGTTAATTCTTATCTTGTGACTAAGGAATTAAGTTAGAATGTAAAAGAAAAAAAATCTGATTAGATGGATTCTTATAGGTTATAGCATGAATGAATTTTTTCATTATTGATTTGGTTGAAAGTGTTTATAATTTCTTCATAAATGAGCTTAAATTGAGAGGTTTTAAGCCAATGAGCATTTATTATTATCACTATTATGTAAATATCATAAATAATAGATGATTTTAGAACTTACGTTTGTTATACATGCCAAGACTATAAGTTTTAAATTAGGGGCAGTGAGATGATAAAGACACTTAGATTAACCATTGTTAAGCCTTTGTCTATGATTTTATCATACCTCTTTTTATCCTTTAGGTGTAACAAATTAATTTTAAGCATTAAAGTTTCGTTTGGATTATTTCACCCATGATATTGATCAATTTTTGTAGTCTTCTATTAATTTTTTACCCTATAGGATTTTATTTACTTCACAATATATATAATTATTTGATTTGACTAATAAGTATGAAGAATGAGGAAAGGTGTGGGATTATGCACTTGATATTATATGTTCTCATATGTAAGTTATAAAAAAATTTGTATATTCCCCTTGTTAATAAAAAATTTAAAAGTAATTTAAAAGGAAGTAAAATTTGTACTTTAACATATTAAAGTTATAAGGGGAAACAAAAGACACGTAAAGTAGTTATGACACCAAAAATTTATTGATTCACCATTGCTAATCTTATGTTCGATTTGCCTCCTAATGTTGATGTTTTGTTTGAAAAATTGAACTATGGTCCAAGATGCATTACTCTTACGTGATATGATCCAGAAATTTACATTCCTTAGATAAAATGCATGTAGTTATATTTCAAAGTTCTTATTTATCATTGATGAACCTCTAAATTATCTTAATCATAAACTTTATTTCAATTGTAATAGACATAATGCCTAATCCTACATCATCTTTAGGAAGCTAAGGATCACTCTATTTGAATTTGTGTAATGAATGTTTAGTAGGGTTTTATAATCAAAGAAATCTTCTTATTGACCTCTTAATTGTATTAAATGCTAATAGGGAGTATAAGGAACAATATATATGAAGTTATTCAGGATTAATTTTATAAGTTGAACTCTCCCTACTTGAGAAAGACATGCATCTATAGCTCTAACTAGCTATCTTTTTTTGTTAACTTTTTAAAGAGAGGAAGATAGTTAGCATTTGAGGGTCTTCATGAGGTGATACAAAGATTTCATCACGTAATTTTTAAGCAAATAAGTTGAAGAACCAAATAGCAAGGTATTAGGAACTAATGCACAGAAGCCGTATACTCATTCCATTATTGATTGTTAAACTGGAAATTACAATTTAAAAATGTTCATTGCAGTTATTACAGTACTTAGGGAATTGGAATCAATTCTTAAGACACCTCACCCACTTTTTCATTCTTACTCATGTCGTCGTACTTCTTCTATGCTGCAACTCAAAAACTTTTTCACATCAACCATGATTTCTATAAAAGATGATAGTCAAGTTTCAAGTTTATATAAACATGGTCCAACGAATGGATTCCCATGACATAGTATATTTCCTACCACTATATTATCATAATTTATGCCTTTGTCCATCCAAGAATGGCTATGATTAGTTTGACTCACCATAGTTAAGCTGAACATTTCATTAAAAGATATCAATCATAGCTAAATGAACGTTAAACCTTGCTTAATCTTATCTTAAGCAATATTCATTTTGCTTTCCAATTGAGCTATGAATGACACTATTGTTGGTTTTCATTGCAGCTTGATCATCTTCATCTGCAGTTACGTACTTAAGCAGCACTTCTCTGCATTTCGATTGAGGTCATTGCTTAACCGCTTAACCGCTTTTCTTTTGTTGTTATCTGCTCTTGATTCATATGGGTGTACATGAACTTCCCATTGCATGTCCCTTAATCGTGTATTGATGAGTTGCATGATGTGTAAGTTGACAACATACATGTAGTATGGAGAAGTTATTTGCGTTGTGATTACTGGTTGAGATAGAATTGTGTATTAATTGCAGGGGGACCCTTATATGATAAGGGGGATGTCCAAATTATAGGGGAAATGCTGCCGAAATTTCAATAGGATCGTCGTAGTACATGATGGTTAAATGAGAACATGAGCTCATTAGTTTTAACTTCTGATCTTATTTTGGAAGTGACTTACAATTATGAAAATGATTTAGGATATTAGTTGATGGTTTAAGTTTGTGAGGATGATAAATGTCATGCATTGAGTATGACATGTTCCTGAAATTTTAGTTGATGTCTTACACGCTGTGATATGACGATTGCAGTATGATATTTTCCCTCTAATATGCCATGATTAATGTTCCATAATGTTGTAAGTATTCTTCTATGATTAATGTTCCTCTAATAATGTTGTAAGTATTCCTGCAAGAGTAACTAACATTTACAACTTGAGTCAGACATTTAATTAATAGTGAATACATATATGTAATTATTCCTAAAACTTAAATTAAAATATTAAAACTATTAAGAGAATTAAAAATTAAAACTTTCTACTGTTTCAAGTAAGAAACAACTCAATGGTGGTGACAAATTAGTTATTGATGATTATCTTTTGTTAATCACTTAAATATTAAACACATGTTGTACGGAGATCTGTATTTGCGATGTGATTACTGGTTGAGATATATGTGTGTTTCTGTTGCAGGGGGACCCTTATTTTTTAAGGGGGTGTCCGAATTATAGGGGAAATGCTGCCGAAATTTTTTTAGGATCCTCGTCAAACGTCGTTTTTAAATAAGAACATGAGTGCGGTAGTTTAATTATGTGAGGATGATAAATGTTTAGCATTTAGTTTACTATGTCATGCCTTGCGTTAAATATTTGGAATGAGGGTTTCACTGATTTACTGATTTTATGCTTGGGTTTCAGTGCAGCGCTATCATCTTCGTCGTCGTGACGTTCGACATTGCCCGTGACAACGTGATTCAGCAACATTTCTCTGCATTGCAATTTAGGTCAGTGGTTATGCTTTCGTTAGCAATTGTATTGCCTTGTTCAAATGCTTGTTGCACTGACTAGAATCAATTACACCCATAATTGCTTGGATGTTGTGTACAATGAATATCTCTTAACCTTGTAATAATATAATTTCATATGCTTATGTTAAATTGATTAGGAAGGATTAATTTATTAGAATAGGTTTGTACAATAACATTCAATCTTGTATGAATAGTTCTTTGGCAATAGTATGATATTTAATATCCATTGAATATGACATTGTGGTCAACCACAATGTGATGACATACTTGTCTACTATCATATAAGTTGTGTTCACAGTATAAATATTCCAGTAGCTTAGCTACGACATGAAACGTTAAAGGCTGATGTTATAACACATGTCTGTAACTATTTGGTTTGTACAGAGGTGGCTAACATAGATGCCTAACTTTGGTTCCGATGTTGTAGAATAACAGTTTCCCAGTTA
>JANIPM010000008.1:35479307-35494804 GCA_027478405.1 Erythroxylum cassinoides | reverse complement strand
AGTTTAGATACTTATAAGTTTCTTTACATGCTCCTAATGGGTCATAGATCCTCCAGTGTATACAGGTAGACTTCCTCCCTTCGGTCCTCCTCGTATATTTGCATAATTGTGCTTTGAAATGGAGATTGCCTCGGGTGTTGCCTAGTATTGTTTCCAACGACTCTATATTTCTTCAAATATATAAGGAGGTCGTATATCATTCTTGTGTATTGAACCAAGAAAGTTTTTATAAAGTACATGAGCTCACCTCTCCCATACATTATAAGTGACAACAACGAATTTTGAATCCCAAAAAAAATTCTTTCTAAAAAAAGAAAAGCATACTATAACTACTTATAAACTACAATATTTATCTAATTAATGTATAAAATTAGATAAAATAAAAAAGATTAAAAATTTATTTTTTGTATCTCAAACTCTTGATAAAAATCCTTCATTCCCTGAGAGATATTCTTCTATATATAACCTTTAAGTTCTATCTTCTACTTGAACTTGGATGAGATATGTCTAGAACACGTTCTAGAAGAAATCAACCTAATATATAAGCTATTTTAGATCATTTTTAAATTAAAACCTAAAATTTCAATATAAACCTATGATGTTATCATGTATTACAATTTTTTTAGAATTTCACTCACAAATTGTTGACAATTGTAATGTAAATTCTTCCATCAACTCCCTTAGCTTCAAGATGGATTCTGCCTCCTTCATCTGCAACGTTTATCTCTAATATCTCTGTCGGTATAGATTCAGAGGGGTGCTGGATGGTGTAGCAGGGGTGCTAGATGGTTTAGCAGTAAGTAGGCAATGTGACTTTACAAGGAATGTAGGTGGGGAGGTGATGCCTCATTTGGATGTGCATTAGTTAGACATGCAACACTTAATTCTGTAGCATCTGTAGAATGCGATGCTTCACTTGGACATGCACTAGCTCCTCCAAATGGTGGTAACTTGACTTTTGACTGCAACATATCCCCTTTTTCTTTTCTATGACACATTATATCCTGAAATTCACATTTTATTAATTATTCCACTAATAAAACAATATAAACGAAATATATAACAATATATTATTGATGCAATAATAAATTTATTCATATAATATTCTATTACTTACACAAATTAATCGCTATCATCAATTAATTGTAAATTAAAGTCATCATCATCTTCTTTTTCTGAAGAATTAGAATAAATGTCAGGCTCCTCTTTAGATCTCTCTCCCCTTATGGATTCCTCATCCTCTCTAGATGAAATTTTAGCATATTCATTATTTGGATCGTTCAAAGGTTCATTTTTGACATATATTACACATGCATTTATTCCTAAAATGCTTCACTTTCACTTCTCATATTTTCTCCTTTTTCATGCAATTCAAAAGCACCTTTAGGTTTTACTTTGCAAACGGATAACCAATCTAACGTATCTCGTTTTAAGCTGAAAAAAGGGACATAATACACCTGGGTCGCTTGCATTGCTAACACAAAAGGTTCAAAATGTCTAAATATTCTTTGCTTGTTGATGTCAATGGGATTATGTCGACTATGTACTTTTATTCCAATTTTAGGAGTTGGATCAAAACATTCATACTTAAATATCACACTCCGTTTTATTAGCAATATGGGATACTTAATTTTAAGTATCTCAACAATTTTACCATAGTAATCTATCGATCCTCCCTATACGTAAACCCCACTGTTTACTATTGTCATGTTATAACCATAATATTCTGTATAAAATTTGTATTCATTAACAAAATAAACCAAATATGATTTAAAAGTTTGCAAAGGTCCTTTTACAAGATCACATATGAACTTCTTCTCTGTTGGATTTTCCAAGGCCTACATAAAAAATTTATCATATTAAATAATATAATGTCATTTAAACACTTTGATATGATAATTCAATCATTTCAATTATTACAAATCAAAACCTATATATTTCTCGAACCATCAAGGAAAGTAGCTTTCAACTTCTTTATTGAAATCATTTTGTGTTTTTTCAAGCATTAGCTCGCGTAATCATTTCTTGTATAATTTAAAAGTATTATTATGTATTTTAGTTGTGAACACTACTCACCTTGAAAACCCAAATAATCAATTTCAAAATTAACTTAAACTTAGTGCACGAAAGGTTGAACCTCTTGGCAATTCAATAAAATATAACTATGGGCAATCACTATTTCTTCTTCTGTTAACATTCTTCTTATTGAGCGTCTATATGTTCATCTAGAATATGTGAAAATAGATAAGTTATCATCAACATCACCTGTTTCACCCCCATCGTCTTTATAAGGAACTTTTCTTTCTCTTGCGTACACATGCACTCAAAATAATGTGAACAAAATGTATTTGCTTCCTCTATTAAATAAGCATTATGTGTCGAACCTTCAACTCTAGCTTTATTTTAAACATTTTTCTTCAAGTGATGCAAATACGTATATTAAAAATAAGGTTATTACAATTACTGATTAAAACATGCTATAAGTTTTTTTTAAATAACTATAATTACTTCTTATACGGATACATCCATCAATATTAATCTGGACTAGCAAGTTTAGCCTTGTGTGTTAAATGTATAGGTAGATGCTCTATATAGTCAAAGAAGCTTGGAGGGAAAATCCTTTCTAATTTGCATAAGATAACTGGAATTTTCCTTTCTAATTTTTCCATTTCATCTAACTTTATTTCAGATGATGTTAAGCTTTTGAAAAATAAACTTAATTATGTTATAGTTTCCCAAACCTTATTTGGTAGCAACTCCCAAAATACAATTGGAATTAGCATTTGTATAAACATATGACAATTATGACTTTTCATCCCAAATAATTTGCACTTCCTCATGTCCACACGTCTTGCCAAGTTCGAAACAAAACCATCGGAGAACTTTAGACTTTTCAACCATTGACACAAAATTTTCTTTTGTTTTTTGTGCAAAGTGTAACATGCTTTTAGATATCTACCCATGCGAAGATCTTTATTTAACTCATTCTTTCTATAAAAAAGTTTCAAATCAACTCATGATTTTGCATTGTCCTTTGTCCTCCCTTCAATGTTCATTATGGTGTTGAACAAATTGTCAAAAACATTTTTTCAATATGCATTACATCTAGATTATAAAGTATTAAATTATTTTTCTAATATGAAAAATCCCAAAAAATACTTCGTTTTCTCCAGCAGAACTTTTTGCTAATGCTTTTATTAACTTCTTCAGCTTCAAGTTCTGTAACTTTCAGCAACTCTAATTCATATATCTCTCACAATATCTCTTTACCAGCTTTATGAGGGGGAGGAGTTGTTTGTATCATCATATTCTTAATGAACTTTTGTTTATTATGTCTAAATGGATAATCTGGAGGAAGAAATTTCCTATGGTTGTCAAACCAAGATGTTTTGCCTCCGTTAGGAAGATAAAACTCATCATAATTATTGTCACAGTAAAGGCAAGCCAATTTCCCTACTGTGCTTCATCCAGACAACACAGCATATGCAAAGAAATCACTAATAGTCTACATCAAATCCGCTCTTAAAAAAATTTTGTTTAAAAGACACATCATATGTCTCCATACTAAATTCTCAAAGATGATGCAATTTAGAAACCAATGGTTGTAAGAATACATCAATTTTATGCTTTGGATTTGTAGGCCTTGGTACATCTACCGTTAAGAACATATATGCCTCATTCATACACATCCATAGAGTAAAATTATAAGAAGTTATTATGATTGGCCATGATAAATATTGTTGGTTGAATTAATCAAAAGGTTGGAATTCATATGTCGACAATCCGAACCTAACATTTCGACTTTTAATTGCAAACTCAGAATGGGTATTATTGAAATGTTTCTATGTGAGTGCGTCTAATGGATAACTCATTATGTCATCTTCCTGTTCATTATGTCATCTCATGTGAGATGCAGTAAATTTAGAGGCATATAGTCTTTGAAGTCTCAGAGTTAGCAGGAAATAAGACATCTACTTTCAAAGTACTAATTTCTGCTTCATAGTACGCTTTCTTGGTTTGAACCTAGATTGACCACAAAATTTATACTTTTGAAATCTCACACCATCTCCCCAAAACAACATGTATCCCAAATTGCAACAATCAATTTTCTCAATTAGCAAACCAAGACCCTAACAAGTTTCTTTATATTATAAAAATTATTAACCATTTTATGATAAGGAGGCAATGATTCATTATACCAAGTAAGAATTTTATCCAAACTTCGATTAAAAATATGTCCTTTAGATTTTTAGTTTAATATTTGGGCAATTGAAGATAATTGAGTCATAGTCTCACAATTTAACTATAATTCTTGGTTAGCTGATTTTAATAAGTCAAAAAAACTTTTCTACATTTGGGTTTGACTCTTCTTCAAGATTTTCTATATTTTTTTTGAAAGGTATAACCGACTGCATCATAAACCATTTAGGTATAAGGGTTTTCAGTTGCACCCACATTGTTATAAATCTAGTCCCCCCTTCAAACCTATCTACATTTATTGACGAGTTTACTTCTTTACCCCTTGATGTGCTACAAATTAATGGCTCCCCACGTCGTGTTCACTCAAAATAGTTTGGAGCAAATCTTTTCTTAACAAATGGAGATTCATTTTATCAATAGGAAGAAAATGAATATATTTGCACTTTTTACATAGGCATCTAATTTTTGGACAATCCATATATGCAAGTTGAGAACATGTATAGTCAATAAAAGCTTGAACTCCCTCAACAAACTTAAGATTAGTGAAAGCATCGGGTGTTAATCGTCTATACATCCAAGCTCTATCAATATTACTCTGCAAAACTGTTATTTGAAAAAGTGATTTCATAGTTAGCTATAACAATCGTTATGGCAGTATTCATATTAATCTTACATAACATTTAATCTTTATTTTACACATTAACAACAACATAAGAAGAAAGCATTATATTATAACATATGCATAAATTTATGTAATGTCAAATGACAGGGAAATATTTTAGGTTGCATATGATGCCAACTAATTTCAAGTATCTATCGTCCATATCAACTAACTAATGGCAATATTTGGAGAGGACTTTAATAGAATTATAATGTTTCTTCATCTAAGCAGTTATCTAAGTATTACATGATCGAGATCTTTACTTCTAGATCAATAAATCATGCTTTAGAAACATTAAACAAAAATGCTTTAGGTTTGGAGCTGTTCGGTTGGTACTGAATGGGCTCTAGGTTTTCAAAAATCTCAATCGTTGCCTCTTGCCAACACCACTCATTGTTTCTGATAACTTCTGAAACTTTTGTTGTCATACTTAACTCTGACCCATTGATCACTCCCGGGGTGGAGAGGTGCTTTAGGATTCTTCTTGGATGCCAAGGACTCTGTCAAGACATATTATTATATCTAACATTTTTCAATTTTAATCCAAGTTTCTATGCTCGTAAAAGTATTGGTTAATTCCCATGTCATTAGTACGGAAGATCAGCTTTAAACCATATTTCATATATGATATTTCTTACCTTATCAAGATAAAAGGCCCATAATGGTATAACCTCTTTACATGAATATTACCTTTAACTCGAAGGCATGCTTCCAATTTTTTTAGTTATGTTATCAAAATTTTATATTGGCTTAAAGGTTAACCAATTACGATTTTAACTAATTCTTGTCAAGTTTCTTCTTTTAATATTACCTTGTAAGGCTTCATAAGTATTTAACCCAAGACAATTATGTTTATATTAGAATGACTAATTACGCGTTTCTAAATCTTATAGATAATCACAAATCACACTTCAAAAACTCTACAAACAAATCTCTATATATCTCTCTCTCTCTCTGTATATTTATAAATTAACCCTAACAATAGCCAAGCCTCTTCAACCTTTTCTTTCTACATAAACCCATACGTTACTTTCTCTCTATTTTTCCTGGAATGCATTAACAGATGGCCAGTGGCAATACTAAACAACAATGGCGTGGTCGTTTCAGGCCGGCAAAACCTCCTACTCCACGTGTTTTTTTTTACGAGTAGTAACTCCTACTCCACGTGTTACTACTAGTAATCGTACTAAGGCAGTAGAAGTACCGTGTTGTTCTTCATTGCCAGCGTCAGAGACGCATAATCGGAGCATGGAGGAGCGGGAGAAGCAGTTCGGCATGCAATGGACGAGTTTCATGGAGGCGAAGCAGTACACACGTTACTGCTCAGGTGTAATGAACTGAGGCGATTCTGCTTCAATGGAAGCTTTTCATAAGAAGGAGAAAAAGTTCTGGTCAAAGAACATTGTTGCCGAGGATAGGCACCGCCACTACAAGGTGGTTTGGAATTGTGGGGTTGATCCAAAACTCATTCGAAGGTCAGATAATGCAGAGGAAGTGACCAAATCTACTGTATGTGATAATAACAATGTTGTGTTTGCGGGGCCTACAGGATGCGATGTTCTGTGCTATGAGTGGAACCTGCCGGCGGTCTTGACAGGGATGATTGTCGGAGATGGAGCGGTTACTAAACTCTCCGATAAAGGCAGTGAATGGAGGTCGGTACGTAGGTACAGGGGAAATAATAGTAGAAGATTCTGAAGAAGTTACAAAGTGGTAGTGTGTAAGATGGTAGGAGTGCATAGACGACGACGTTAACAAAAGTAGTTTCTTAAATTTTCACCAGAATCCAATCTGAAAAACGTGTTTCAATTCTTTCGGAATGTATGAAAGGTGTTAAATTGCTGTTTTGTTTGAAACGTCTGATTGATTTTGTTGTTATCTTCTCTTGGATTCTAGGGTGTGAATACATTGAATTTTTTTTTTTTTTGATTGTTTACAAATTGTTTTAAGAGGGTCTCAATTATAAGAAAACATCTTTAAGCTATTCACACTCAAATTAATCTATGTTCAAATTGAGTAGGCCCCTTGTAGGAAGGAAAGTTCTAGTTTCAAGTTTTAAACAATTGTATACTTAAACACGATTCGAATTCGCAACCTCACTTATTCCTGGAGAGTTTAGCATATCTATTAGTATCCATAATTGAACTTGGTATTAGAATTAAACCAAGACGTGTAACAGACTTTACAAAGTGGTGGAGAAGATGGGATGGATAATCTACAAAGAACATGATTCTGTGTTTTTCAATTTGATTTTTATCTTTCGATGTCGATTTAATTTCCAATCCAATTTTTAATGCATTTAGAAGAAGATCCGCAACTACTACTACTCTGTATTCATCTCCCAAAAAAAATTAAACGAAAAAAAGTGGATGTAGGAATCTGTGAACTCAAAAAGTTTCATATCCGTTTACATGAAACTGCTCATAATTTAGACCATAACAATATGATCCAACAGATAAACAAAGAAATTAGAATTGATGGCATGACTTAATTCTCATCTGTACACTGCCGATGCATTTACACATGCTCAAATAGTTAGCAATCCTCTCCTCTCTAAGATTTCCTCAGGCAAGCCATTTTTTTTCCCCTTTGCTTGCCACAACTAGCACACGCTTTTGGGCCTTCAGGAAGTTTAATCAAAACGTATGTCAAACTTTGTATAAGGACCATCAAATTTCTCTCCTTCCCCTTTTTACCATTTTGTAGAAAGTATCTTCTATAGTTGAGAAAATCTCAGGATTCAAAACGGGCTTAGAGGCCTTGTAGTACCATCTCCATGTATAATCAATCAAAAAGCAGCAGGATATCGACTGACATTCCTTGCATGTTATGCATGAAATGCAGAAACTCATATCTTAACACTCCCTGCATGACATCATGCTGGGTTTTGTTGCAGCATGCTGGATTGCCATTACCATGGTCAACATGTAGATCAAGCGTCTTCAACCCTTCCTTCCACGTGTGAGTTACCTACCATAAGATCTCCAAACCTCTGTCCATTGTCTCCTACTGTTGCTTCTTTCAAATGGATAACTCTGGGAATCCGTATGTGTCTTATATATGCCGCTTCCGTTGCGCTTCTTTTGGGCATTCCTCATCTCCTCTTCAAGATCATACTGGGAACGCTGCAAACAGATGATAGGCAATATCATACACACTAAATCTCCATATAGAAGGGTTGAAACAAGAGGGACAAACTTCAGATTCTAAGTTATGGAACAGCTTATCTAAAGCGAAAAGGCATAACTAAAGACAATAAATGAAGAGCTTATGCAAATGCGATTGGGCATGACCTGATGCAATGAGTGGAAAATATGCCAATTTGAAAACAAGGACAGACAAAAAGGAGTTAAGAATTCAGAAGCATCAATATCTATAATCGAGCCACTATTAATGACTGAAAGATCAAGAAACCCAATTGAAAAATCTCGTCCTACATACAAGGCTACCATGTTATTACAAGTAATTCTTAATCTGCTAAGATAAGCAGATGCATATAGGAATTGGTCATATGACATAAGGATCTGGGCAAAATTATTTTTTTAAAAGGGTGAGAATTATAATAATGTTATGCTCATATTGAACCTTATTAGGGTCTGAAAGCACTGCATATGCCTCTCCTATCATTTTGAAAAGTCTATCAGCATCTTTGTGAACTTCTTCTCCAATCTCCTTCCACAGCCTATCATCTCCATTGTCACTTCTTGCCAGGGATTGACCAGCCTATGCAAACAATCAGTTTTGGTCAAATAAGTCGTTTCATAGCAAGCTTGTAAAAACATTGTAGCATGGAGAATACCTTTTCTGGTTTTGGAATATTTAACAAAAAGATGCTCAAAATGAAGACAGTAATCAAACCTTGTCAGGATGATGTCTAAGTGCAGCTTTACGATATGCCCTCTTAATTTCTGATGCTGAAGCAGAAGGTTCAACTCCCCTGAAATGAAAGATTAAATGATCTCAACAGACCAACCTTTTTTCTTTCATCAAGTTTTGTCTATAAGAAATTATGAATCTTAGCAGTAGTACACTATTAAGTGACCTCAACAAATAACCTCAGAAGAAAAATCTACAGTTTGGAAATAGAAGAGGTATGGCATGTTATACAAGCTTCAACCTGGAAATTTGGGCTTTCAACATACAACAGAAAATATTTAACATGTCTAAATGTCAAAATTTTATTAGGTGCCACATATATTTGGAAAAGCATGTAGATAAGAAAACACATTATCAGCTTTGATTGCAGATGTCTCTGTACAATAATGTATTAGAAACTTCAATTATAGACGAGTCTCACAGAGAGGCAAGATCATACATCAAATGCTAGAATCACAAGATACTCACAATATGAGGTACATATCCAGAGGAATCTCCTTTCTGGCTTCTTCTTCTATAGTAGAAAGGCGTAAACGAGCTTGCCTCAGGTCATTTGTCAAGTTTTTTGATCTGTCAGATGATCCAGATTGATTTGCCTTCTCCTCTACTTGCTTAGTGAGAGCAGTTACCAATCTACCAAGATCAGAAGCTGCTTGCCCATAATCCCTAATCATCTCATACAAAGTGGCCCGTCTAGAAATTGCCTGTACAAGCATGTATGCCATACAAATTACTATAACTGTTGTTGCAGATAAATCACAGTTGTAATTTCCCAAGTACACAAATGACACAAAAGTGACTTAAATACAAAAAAACACTTTAATCAAAGAAACCTCCAGATATTCCCATCTTTGATTAAGGGAAAGCTATCAAGATACTTAGCACATAGGGAAATGGATAGAACCAGCTCAAATAACCAAGCAAATGGCATGCTTCCTAACTGATATCCAGGTAAAAATTTTACAACTGTATTAGAACGAATTTTTTTCACTAAACTATTAAAAATTTGACAATTGTATTAACGAGTTTTTCTCATTGAGGAGCTTTTAAGGCACTCCATCTAGACCTCTTAATGTTTTAATCAGGAATCTGAGTTGAAAATTAAATATGTAATAATAAAAAATTTGCAGAAGTTATAGATTCTGTAACTCCAAATGCAAAAACTTGAAAGTAATTCACTTTTAACTCCTCAGTGAAACCTGTTCGGTTGGTTTTCATAACAGTTTATGCATACAAGTATATAAAATTTTAATTATACTATTTGTATACATTGGCAGATTAACATCACTGAATACAATCATAATTTTCAAATCACTTAGCCTAATCTAGTCCAGTGGTTCTGTAAATTTTGCTATCTAGAAACCAATATTATCAGTTCAGGGAGAAACCTTCAGATAATTTCCATCAAGAGCAATAGCCAGGCTGCAGTCTGCAATAGCATCCGTAATTTGGCCCAGTGCTTTGTATGCAGCAGCTCGATTGCAGAAGCAGATAGCAGTAAATGGCCTTGACTCCACATTACGTGACAGAGCAACAGTGTAATGTTCAATAGCTTCTGAATGCCTTCCTGCTTGAAATGCTTCATTTCCTGCAGTCTGCATTGAGAAAAAGAATGCCGGGGAAAAAGAAAACTATACATCACACAAATTCTAAAAATTAAGTGATGCACACTTCTTTTAAACATCAGAAAGCCTAAGACTCTTATCAAAATTTGAATCAAGGTGAGGGGAGAGGCTTTAAGCCTCCTCTATCGTTAAGCCACAAGGCTTGGTTTAAATAGCATCTACAAAATGGACCCAAATTTTATTGAATAGGTTGACTACTCTTTTGTTATCTAGTATCAGAGGCCATGACCATCCATTGTCCAAAAGCTCCACATCTATTTGAAGTAGCATCTATCTGAAAACTTCATGCAAGGATCCATGATACTTTAATGGAAAAAAAACTTGACAAAGCAGGGCTATAAAGTCATCCCACAGCACACATGCCAACCAAATATGAAGCCGATGCAGAAGTTTATAGTTTTATGGCTGTATCTATAACAATGGTTAAGATCAATTTTCCCAAAAGGGTACATGTACTCTGGAAGAAAATTACCTTATGGCGTAAGAGTTCACGTACAGTGGCAGCAAGGGGTATCAAAGATTCCAATGCCTTGCTATCAGTAGACAGACTGCAGAAGGCGTAGCACTTGTATCATTTTCCAACAAATGATGATATAGGATTTCACACTATGCACATGGTGTATGAAATACCTCCTTGTAAAAGAAATCAGTTCCTCTTGATTCTCCAGTGAACTAATGGCTTCCTCAAGTTTTCCAAGATAGAAATAGCACCTAAAAATCATGTTGCATCGCCAAAATCTCAAGGAAGCATCCTTTGTAAGTGCAGAACCGTTCACAATGGGCAAGTGGTTATTCGAGTTTGTGGAAGGATAATTCTTTTTGGTAGCATCCAAAGTCTGCTCACATAGCTGAATTGACTCTTCATATTTCCTAAGCTGCTACAACAAGACAAAAGTTAATCCCTTCCTGGCAATCTTTATGTGCTCTACATAATACCTGAACAAAACCCAAACATGAAATAAGAATTTCTAAGTATCAGCAGAACAAACACAAACCATGAAGAGGGACTCAGCTTTCATTTCAAGAAGCTTCTCTGAGTATGGACATGTAGCCAAAGCTTCATCAAGTACTTCCAATGCTCTTCCAGCATCATCATATGCCCTCCTTTGCAGAAGTTCAGTAGAATGTAGCATCAGTTCAGAAACTCTCTGCCAGTTAGTTAGAAGGGAAAGTTATGAGTCCCAATATCTAAACACTAATCGTGTGATACAAAATGTCATTAATCATGAACAACAAAGCATGTACTTTGTTGATTCATGACGCATTAGAGAGACAATCAGCATGCAATTTGAAATTGAATCAATTAGGAGACGCTATCAAAAAGCGAAAGATGAGCACCTCTGCCTTTTCTAGCCCCTCTGAAGCTTCTAATGCAATCTTCCTATCAACACAGCCATCACTTCCTAACCATAAACACTTCTTGAAATATTCTAATGCATCTTCAACTTCTCCCAGGGCAAGGTAACAACTTGGGAACAAAGAAAGAGAAATAAGTACAAGAAATAAAGTAATCATCAATACTAAATAGTAGATACAAGTGTCATAAACCAAAATGGAAAGTGCAACCTAGGTACTATCAAAAGTAAGAAGCCAACATAACTAAATCGGTTAGAAACAAGAACTGTAATAGCTTCTAAGCCACTCATTTTAGATTTACAGAACAAGTTGGCTAACTCCCTGGATATGGTCACAAGACGCATTGGAATCAACATAAAAGTAAGAAGATGTAGTTCATATAGTATTTACCAAGGAATGACCTATACTCCTTTTCTAAACATTCTAACATCATATGGGAGACAATACAGTAAGTCTAAGATTGTGGACTCCTATGCCTACTGAATTTAACGATTGGAGAACTCAAAAGAGCAAACAGGTGAAAAAAGAAAATAGACATACTTTGCAGCTCTAACTTGGACCCTAAGGAAATTGGGATCAATGGCAGCAGCAAGCTGACAGTCGTCCAGTGCATCTCTCATTCTTCCGAGAGACATACGTGTTGCTGCACGGTTGCTATAGCACAACACCAATGCCCTGAGACAGCTTCTAGATGTCTCACTTTTAGAAACACAATTTAAACCCTGTGTGTAACAATCCTCCGCTTTAGATAAATCACCATTTTTATATGCTTGGTTTCCCCTGCAGTAAGAGCACAAAAATAAAATACAAACTTAGATCTTGAAAGAGAGTAAGAGCTATCCTTTATAAAATGATTCGGCGACCAAGCAGACTAGGTGTCATGCAAGAAGAGTTGTTACCTTAGCCGCCACTTCTCACATGCTTCTTGGGCTGCAAGAGATGCATCAGAAGTCATATCAGATTCCTGACTGATGTTTTTTACAGGAACCTCTGAATTATCACCAACCATTGAAGGAAGAACAGAGTGTCCCACTTTCTTCCCTCTTTCAGGAGAAGAAGCCAATGAAGGTGCAGATGGTGAAGTAAACTGTAAAGAGGCTGATGCATAAGGAACTTTTGTTTTTTGACTAACATTACTGGAATCACGAAAACCTTTAACCCAAGCTTTCTTTTTGGGTTGATGTTTAGATGATGCTTGCTGGGTATAAGAGGCCGCAAAGGTAAATCCTGAACCCCCCATATAATCTGAATTGCAAGCAGAAGCAAATTGAGTCCTTATGTCACTATCTTGCCGCTCAATATTCGTGATTGAACATGATTCATTTTCTGATGAAAAGAGTACGCTATCGTTGAGAAGATCCAGTTCCTCATTTGCAGACTTAAAGCTTTCAGTTTCAGCCCCAGAAATAGACTCTTCTGCATTATTCTCAGTACCACTTCCTTTCTCAAAGCAGTACTTTTGACGTTCATACTTTTCTTCTCTGCATTTGCTCTCTTCTTCATTTATATCCATGCGTTCAGTTGCAGCTAGAAGATCTTCATCAACCGCGTTATTCAAGTCAGTTGGTTGTGAATCAGTTGATGGATATGGATTCTCAAAACTAACTGATTCTTCTGATGCCACAGAAGTTTCCCTGGAAAATTGACTTTCAGAAGGAGTCTCTCGATATGGTGAAATATCCATTGGTGAATAAGAAGGCTCTGAGATTTCCTGAGAAAAGCTTTCCCTTGAAACAAAATCTTGTCCCGACCATAAATGAACTTTGGTAGGTTGCTTCAATTTTCCCCGTTTTTTCTTCATTTTCGGGTCTCTAGACTTAGCACCAAATTCTGGTTTTGGATTTAAGCCTGAAAATAAATTTCCTCTTGGATTTGGCGTTCTAAATTCTACATAGGGTGACTGAACATTATCTAGCCTACTTTTAAAACTACGTTGATCAGTCTTCTCTGGTCTAGGTGGCACCCCAAAGGCATTCCCACCAGTCAAGCCAACCGATGAGAAGACAGTTTGCATATTAACTTCTGATTGATCTCTTAGAACTTGACTACAACTTGCATCCTTATTGTAAGCACTTCCATGAACAGTAAATTCAGATGGAATTGCGTCAGCAAATTGAGCCAACTTCTCATCATCCCTGCTCTTTGTTTGTACATCCTTCTCAAAAACTCTGGAGGAAGAGAATATTGTGTCAGTTCGACCAGAAAATTCTTCAGCTGAACTTCCAATATTCATCTTGCGTCCCATCTCATCTGATAGCAGAGTTTCTGTTTCTCGACTAATATAACCCTTATTGCTTCCCCTCCTTCCCAAAGTGTAACCATCCTTGGCATTTGTATTATTACAGACATTATTGGCCTCCACAGAGTCATTAGTGCTCAAAGTCTTGATCCGATCTTCCAGTCGATTTTGCAAGCTCTCAGCTATTCTCTCACAACCCTCTTCACTGTTTCTTAATCCAGATTTTTTCTCAACACTGGCATTGAAAATAAAACTGCGACCACCCAAATTTCCAGTCTCAGAAATAGTCAGTTTCTTCTTCAACTCATTTGTTAAGCCTGAGAAACCATGCACATTGTCCCCATTTCCAAATCCAAATTTGGCATTACCATGTGCATTCAACTTAGACCTTCCTTCCACACCTTTCTCACTCTCGTCAATGCTCAACTTCTCCATGCTCTCATTAATAACTGAACTTTTACGCTGATCATTCTCAAACTCAAAACCAACGTTGTTGGAGGCATTGATGTTATTACTCACAGATTCATTTTCACTGTCAAGTCTCAAAGTTCTCATTCCCTCAAAAACACCCTTCTCAATATTCGACTTGCTAGTGTTCGAATTCCTACCCGTGTCACTTTTATTTGCTCGAAAGGTAAATGCCTCATTGTCACCCATCCCAAACATAGACTCACTAGAAATCGAAAACCCTGGCTCAACCCGGGTGGAACCCCATCGAAACTGGTTGAAACCGGATTCCAGCGAAGTCTCTGCTGGAGGTTTCGAATGCTGGAAACTCGATTGCTTCCTCACCTTACCGAATCTCGACCTTGAAAGATCACGACCCGACGATCGCGACAAAGACGGCGAATTGAAGCCCGGATTACCCTCATGTCCAGTAGAGCTCGAAAACCCAGAATTTAAATCGCCGAAATTAAATGGGTTCATGTCGGTCGACAAGTTTTGGTTCGAATTCGAAAAAGACCCAACAAACTTGGAAGAGAAAGAAATGGGAACCTGACCGCTGCAGTTAGGGGTTGGAATCGAACATCCGGTGTCTAACGACGCCGGCGACATGTCAAAGTGGGAGTCATCAAATCAGACGGGTGACGGAAATCTGATCAGACGAACAAAATGATTGGAATTTGGAAAGTGCAATAAATGTTGACGGATTATTCTATTGGTGTTGTGTTTTGTGCTCTCCTATCTTAATTAGCTATTCAGGAAAAAAATAAATTTAATTGGTAATTATGATCACAAATGATTCTAGGGTTCCTTTGCTGCCAAGGAACAGAGACCCAAAGACACATAAGATAGAGAAAGAGAGTGACAGTTTTCTCCTTTTCACAATTGTCATGTGTGCTGTTTCTTCTCTTCTTTGATTGATCCTCTAATGGTCTTTTTTTCCTATTTTTGGTTTCTGTGGTTTTTCTTTTCAATGGAGTTTTCTGTTCGTTGGAACTTCTTCTGAAAATAGTTTTTCCTAATATTTCATTTCTCACCCACGCTTTATAATTACAATTATAATTAATCGGTTAAAAATTAATCAATTTGTTAAATT
>JANIPM010000008.1:35450287-35461203 GCA_027478405.1 Erythroxylum cassinoides | reverse complement strand
TAAAATTTGGTTTATTAATTAATAGATTTTTCACATAAAAAGTTATTATAAAATTTGATCATTTAATTAATAAAAAATTATTATAGTAAATTGAACCAAAAAGTTAAAAATCAAACTAAAAAATTAGGTAATTTAAAGTTTTTACGATTAAGTTAATCAAACTGATTGAGTTTTTTAATCATCAGTACTTAATTTACAACAATTACAATGCACTAAATTTGATACCAAGCCTGAAATCTTAAGGTGTTCTAGGAAAGTTATTACAAGTGTTAGCTTGTGTGTCTTATTTATTAAATAAATAGATGGTCGTGTAACAGAATAATGGAACAAGTGATATGAACCGTTGAAAGAATAAAGTAATCTCGTGGAACTGTTGGCTTTGAACATACCACAATGATTGAAACGGTGTCCTGTTGCCAAAATAAGAAAAGTTTTCTTAGAAGAAGGAAACAACAGGAGTCATGATCATAGGCTTAGTTAATAAATGATAACCCCCTCCTGTTGTTGTTGAAAGAGAAAGCCAATTTAAGTGTTTTTCTTTCATGATCATACACCTCATTTCCTCGGTGATGTTGCCAAGTTCCTTTCACTTTCAATTATGATCTCCTCAATCAAAGGTGTATTACTAAGCTCCACTTTGGTCAGGAATTTCGGTATACCCTAATTGCGAGAGTCCATTCAACTAATCAGAATTCTAATTTTATAATCTGATTTATTATTAACTAAATATGTATATATTTAATTATTTAATATATTAATTATAATAAATTTATGAACAATTTAATAATTAATTAATTAAAATTTTATTTAATAATTAAAATTCAAATAAAATTTGATTCAATAAATTAACATGTATTTTAAAAATATTAATTTATGAATAAAAGTTCAATTTTAAATTCCTTATTTTAATAAAATAAAATAATTCTATCAATAATTTGTTAACAAATATTATAAAACGGATTAAAATAAATTAATCTTTAATTTTTATTTAATATATAATTACTTAATAAAATAAGTTTGTTCTAATGAAGAAAAATGACATCGAAATATAGGAAGAGAACAATTTTTTTACCATAACATTACTACTCTTCCATTCACGTATAGCCTCAACCCAAGAGAATCTTGCTTTCTAAATGATGGCTAGGGAATGAACTGGAGCCTTTACATGCTCTATTAATTAATTGCAGCAACAACCTTCAACCAAAATATTCCTAAGAAAAATTAGAAAGCCTACAAAAGTTTTTTTTTTTGTTTGATTACTTGTGAAGTGTTTTAAAAGGGTCTTAATTATAGGAAGGCACCTTTATGCCATTCACTCTTGGACTAATCCTCGCTTGAGCCGAATAGGTCTCTTGCAGGAGGTAAAATTCTGGCTTCAAATTTTAAACAACTATATACATGAGAGCAGTTCGAACCTGCGACCTCACTTAAACTAGAAGAGTCTTTTATCAATTTACCTACACATTGGGGTTGAAAGCCTACAAAAGTTGAATGAAAATCATGTAGCCTTTTTCCGGTCTTTGATTGCAGCGTATAGATGATAAGCAAGTTGCAGATGAAAAAAGAGATTCAAATCGCCATGCAAGTTACAGGAAAATGACTGCCTAACCTAACCTCCCATAAGCGGACAGTGTCGTATTTATGTTGTCTAATTCAGCATTTTGGCAACACCTAACGAAAGATATGCAGTCCAACAGCTTGAGGAAACTTGTAATGTAGTGAAAAATGATCATTACGTTGCTTAACTAGTCACCATCTCCTCCTCATCTGCCAACAAACGACATGGTACAAAACATTGCTGAGGATAAAGCTACGGCACATGCAAGACTTGCAAAAACAGAAAGACTTTGTAAATGGCAGACAAAAATATGAAGGGTTACAAGTGCATTAAACAAATGTGAATTCTAATCAAAGAAAGGGCCATATGTATATAAAATCTGAACAAAGTTTAAAGAGTGAAAGTGACGGGAGTTAGTGGTAACCAGATACCATCGATTCACGTTGTCAGAGCTCATGTGAAAGTGTGGGCCTCACCCTTTCAATCTCCTTCGTGTCCACCTAAAAGAAGCCAAAAATGAGTCCCCATTAAAAAAAAAATACCTTTCAATCACATGAAAGACTAATGATCTTTTTCCTTCTTCACAACCTACTTTTTCTCTCCATGACAAATTACTGTATTAGTCGGTAATACAACTTAAGAAAAAGAGGAGGTTAGGAACTCCAAAGCACAGGTGAACTGGTGAGAGGTTTTTTTGATTTAAGTGAAATTACGGGTTCAAACCGTCCTCATATATGCAGCCATTTAAAATTTAGGGTCAGAGTTTTGTTTTTTGTAAGGGACCTACCCGACTCGAGCGAAGATTAGTCTAAAAATGGATGGTTTACGGTATCTTCTCATAATTAAAACCTTTCTAAAATACTGTGAAAAAAAAAAAGAGGTTAGGTAGAGCCAGAGGCAGCTAGCAGTTGTGAGTAAATTATGTATGATTGATGGTGGGAGTTCTTGTTCGGAGACACTTCTCTTCGCTCTGGGTAGGGGTTTTTAGCTACACAGGTTTCCGAATGTACCTGCCAACATCAACAAAAACTGCCCAACGTCACCGTCCAATCCGCTTTGACCTGAAATATTATATGCATTTGCATTTAGTTACAAATGGACAGCACTATTGTTTATCTTTTACCTTAGCAAAGGGGCCATTTCCCCATAGTTTGGGTAAGCTTAACTAAGTTCTCCAACTAGATGCCAATGGTACTATGTCCAGAAGCAGCCTGAAAAGATACAATCACGAGTTAATTTTGATCGTTCATCAAAGATTCTAAAATTTCAGCTTTCTTAAGGTATTATACCTTTGCATGTGAAAAAAGCATGGGGAGAATTGGGCACTGAAGTTTTATTGTTTAGTTGAAGTGGTTGGACCCGTGGTACTTTCATCAACCAGAAGCACTGTAGATTGAAGTGAGGTAGTCAGCAGCGCATTACTTTCAGTGGCATGAAAACATGTTAAGTTGGAAATTCTGAAGAAGCAATAAACGATAAGCAACCAGAATAGAAAGCAGACACCTGGAGCATAATACAGAATTAATTACATAGACCAAGTGTTTACATGTGGCGTCTGCCATTGTGACTTTTGAGTAGTTCTCATTCTACACGAGAAACCTTTTCATGGAAGCACTTTCTTAGTTGATACTTCTTTTCCTTGAGGCAACTGTTGTTACTGCCAACGTTGTTGTTGCAGGCTTGAGTTCACTTCCCGACCAGCATCACCACTAGCTTTTCCAGGAACTACTTTATTAGAATTGGATTCATTATCTGCAACAGTGGAATAGATGTCATCTATTTCCTACCAAGACACAAACGGAGTATAACTATTATTGATGGACTGTGTTGGAGAATCGGGTCAGTACGGAATAATTATAATTTTTAATTTTTAATTTCTCAAAAGCTATCAATACAAGAAAATTAATTTTTAGTGATATATAATTACCGACAAAAACAAAATTGTTGGTAAGTACCGACGAAATATTAGGTTCAGTCAGTAAAATTATCGGCAAATATTTCAAATTGCGACAGAAAAAAATCCGTTGGTAAAATTGTCGGCAAATATCAACGTGTGACGGAAAAAAAATCTGTAAGTAAATATGGAGGAAAATATAAGCGGAAAATTTTTTTGACGGAATATAGCGACAGTAAGAAAAAAAAGCTTTACCAACAATATTTTCGTTGGCAAAATTCAGTCATAAACGTCGTCATTTGCCTCCGTTTCAGCATTTTAAAAAGAATGAAAATGACGTCGTTTGGGTTAACACCAAACAACATCGTTTTGATTTATGGTTATCTCCCGCATCATCATCTTCCCCCATTTCCTTTCCTCCATTTCACCTCACCTGTAGCCCCTCTCCTGTCGTCGCCCTCGTCGTCGTCCCACTGCGCATCTCATCATCCCATCACACCTCCTCGTTGTGCCACTAAGCATCATCGTCACCGTCGTCCGACTGCTTCTCCTCGCCATCGTCAGACCGAAACTCCTCATCGTCATCGTCAGATCTACGTGAGGCAGATCGTCGTCATCTTTTTTGTCAATGGGTTCCAATGGTATCAGTTTATATATGTTTGTAATGACTAAATGACAGTGTTATCTAAATCTGGATTCATGCTCCCGTTGTCATTGTTGCTGTTACAATTTTTGAAAAAATTGATCGTGAATAGATTGTTGAATAAAAAACAATGCTTTTAGGTCCTTCTTGTTTTCTTTCAACATGGGTTTGCCATCAGTGAAATAACATCTTGAATCCCAAAAAAACATCTTCATTTTGATGCTTGAAAATTCATAACTTTGACTTTTGAAAATAGGAACTGTCGGTTATACTTACTACATTGCCATTAGTTGCAATAGTTTGTATGCCTAGTTTTGAATGAACTTGGCATCTCTGATACCATAATATTAGGAAGACCTTGAAAAAACAAAGGAGTGGTAAAACAAGTGCAGAAAATTATAAGCAACGGACAAATATTTCAGATACATGGCCAAAGACTGTTGCAAAAGATGGTCATATACGAATAATACAGTTAGCAATTTTGAATCATTTAATACCATAAAGGGTACATAAACTAAGGCTAATAATTCTTGTATTTCATTGTGAATAAGTACAATAGTTTTATACACGATAAAAGATAAAGAGAAATAAGTATAAGATTAAAAAAACAAATTAAAACAACAAAACTATATTTAATTGATATGGCTATCACTGAAATATAAGAAATATGTTATACAAGTTATCACTTCACGATATCTTACACTTGATATAAGTCTTGAGAATATAAATGAATTTTTACTGCTTGAAATATATTTTAAATAGTAAATTTTGGTTATGTCAATCTACAAACGATTTTAAAGGTGTATTTTTTTATTTTTTCTTTCTATAACTTCATATATCGAAAATATTCTAAACGTGCAATAGCCAGTAATTAGCCATAGACCCTACGAAGTCTTATAACCAATAGACCTTTTGTAGGTTAAATTGGTTTGGGTTAGTCAACTATATATCATTTAAAGTATTAAATAAAATGTAGGAAGACTTTGATAAATAATAAGTGCTACATATAGAAATATAAAAGGAGTTTTGAATATGTTAATTGATAAACCCAACAAGTTTTAGACAATATTCAAAGATTTAATCAAGATCTTAAGGAATATAGCTCTAACTTTGTAGAAGAAAGGAAATTATCTGTATAGGAAAGATTAAATATATTGTCTCATGTATTTGATATGGTATTTGAATTTCTTATATCAATTTAAGTTTAAGGCAATGAGTTTGATAGTGGTTAAATGTAAAGTGTGAAGAGGTAATGGAAGAGGGAGTCTCCTTACCTCAATTTTTGGTGCCCTAAAAAAGATTGGAAGGTTCTTCATTCACCATAATGTTGAAGTAGTAATGACACGTTGTTTGATCTAATGACTATAGTTGTTTAGTAATCCAAAAGTTGTCATAATTTAAAATAGATAGGTACAGCTTATAGTGTCAAATACTTTAAGAAAATCAACTTTAATAGAGTAGCTTTTAGTAGATAACTTGTTATAATAATTCTTCAACAAATTTTGATTAATCAATATGTTATCACTAATGCCCCTACTCTAAACACTTCTTGGCAAAGATCTAATAAGAGAATTTAATATGCTTTTAATTTGATGGCAAGAATTTAGAAATAGTCTCATCAACTGTATTGCAAAAAGAGGATGGATTGAAAAACTAAGAAGCAAGGTTGATATGAGTTTTGCATAGTTTCTTAACATAACTTTAGTAACTAAATCTCTTGTTTTTACTGTGTTTATGATGAATGTATCCTTTATCAGTAGCATATCATATTTTACTCTCAAAAATATATTTGCTCTTATACCACTTAACTAATAAAATTAAAGTGATCCAATCATATGCTTGCTTGATAACACTCTCAATTTCTTTATGTATGCAATAGATTTGTAATTTTACTGGCTAACAATTTTATTGATTATTGTTTGGTTGTAGGAACTCAGTTGTTAGCAGTATTTCTATTTTCAAGGAGATTGAAGAGAACATCACTTTGGTTAGTTTTGAGTTTGTGTTAAAAGAGTATATGATTTGATGGAGGATGACTAGCAAGTTTAGTGGTGAATTATTAATATGGATGCATAACTTGTAGCCTGAGAATCTTGTAGTGATAATGGCTATTACACAATGTTGAGGATAACTGAGTTAGAATTTGAAGAATTTGTGTTAACATTGGTATTGTGGGTTTTGTGAATGTAATTAGGTCTTATGGAAGTAGTGGATTGGTGAGCTTTGATGTGGATATTGTGAATTATAGTGAACTATTATTAACATGATTTCTTTTGTGATGAAGTATGGCTCCACGGTTAAAAAAGGTGGCTAAGAGAAAAATGAGTCATGTTGCTTTTTTTATAACATCTCCTCCTCTAAATAGGATGTTACTAAGTTTATAAACCGGGAAGTTTAATAATGATATGGTAAGAGATCTAATAACAACATGGTAATTGAAAAAACCTTAAGCATTATCATAAAGATATCCTTCAAGGTTGAAAACAAAGCATTTATTCAGTTAGTTTTCTTTTTTGGTTTTGTGTTTAAGAACGCTTTAGTTTGATAACCCCACTTTCTTTTGTTTTGATTTTGTGATTTAATATGGTTGTTTGGTATGGATGCAAAGAAAAAAGTGTAGAGATGTCTATAAAAAAGACAATGTAAAACGGTTATACTAACCACTGCCATAACTATTTGATTATTTATTCGTATGTCAAGCTTTTTATATGACAATTCCTTGAACTTTGCTTCTCCCATCTTCGTTAACATTTCCTTGTCGTTTCATATAGTAACGTTTTATGTAATTTCAATATTCAAATTGTTGAATATTGATTGGATGCATTATGTTTTTGTGATTGAAAGAATTATATTAACTAAGCTTTAATCTTATATCAAAATACGGAACAATGTACAATAGTCAAGCCCATTAAAGGGGAGGGGTAGGGGAAGCAAGATAGCATATAGGAAAATTTGATTACCTAAAGTTACAATAAGCGCTATTTAAATTTGAGTACCTTCGTTAAAAGCTGAATTACCCTTAATTAATGTTATTGGTAGATAGTAAATGTGAATGACATGCAGTATTTTGTGGTATGTTTTATGTGGCTTCATTTATACATGTTGAGTCAAACATGGCAGTAATTTAAGATCTTTTTCAATTACTTAAGGTTCTTGGCTAAGATCTTATTCATTGTCTTCTTTGCTTTGTTTTGGTTATCTTCTTTGGTTGTCAGCTCATTCTAACTCTGTCATCTTCTTCCTTCACGTGCTTTAGTCACTTCTTCTACGTGTCAGTTGAGCTAAGTGAGTTTTGTTATTTACTAGGTTTTTGTGTACTTGGTTTAATTTGGGCATTTGTTTGTGTTTGAACCTCCCATTTGAACTTCATGCATTTTTATATTAAGGGCCAACACCAAAACTTGTTTGTGGTATGAACTTCAGTTTATCTTTGAATTAATATAGGATGAGTATGACTTATAGTTCCAAATATATAAATTATGTTAATGGGTTATTTCATTGATGCACTTTGAAATGATTAGGTTCTCTTTACTTTTCATGTGCACATCTTTGCATGCATCTTTTTAATATAATAATAATTTACTTCTAAACATTTTACATAATTTGTATATGTTACAATAATGTATGGAGCAAAGTATTCATATTTTTATGTTTACTTATTATATCTGTTACTAGTACATAATTAATTTAGGTTAAATATCAAACTTCTAACATAAATTTTAAATTTCAATAATAATATCTAAACCATTCAACTAAATATTTCAACTTTATAAAATTAAGTTATTCATTTTATGTTCCTATACCAAACCAAGCTGACCAAGAATTTTCCCTCTCACGTTCTCAAGTGCATCTTTGAATTCTCTTCTAACATATATGATTACAAACAAAAAAAAGATCTTCAGTTAATAAATAAGTTTGATCTTAAGCCATAAATCGTGATGTAGCTCCTGTGAGGTTTATCGTTAAAAAATACCACGAGCCTAGGAGTCACAACGAGAACTTGTTTTCTTGATTCACAAGAAGATGTTAACTTTGGTGATTAATTCAATTGGTTCATATTTATGGGATATTATGTTAAGTTTAGATGTTTCTGTAAACTTTGGCAAACATGAAGTATACTAACTATGGAATCATTATTTGAAATTAATAGTTTTGTAGAAATGAGTAATGTTGATATATCTTGGATGTATAGACGATTAAAACCTGATGGTTTCTTTACTCCTGAGTTAGTTGAGGGAGTTGAAGCTTTTATTCATTATACATGTTTTCAACCTGCATATATGGATGACCCAAAGATCAGATGTTCATGTAAAAAGTGCAAACACATTCATTTCCTTTTTATTGATGAAGTGAATGGGCATTTGTTGAGAAAAGAGTTTGTCCCAAATTATTTTGAGTGGACACGACACGGGGAACTATTGATTTGTAACACCTTAAGGTGTAATCAAGTACAATCGTCTGTGAACTTAAACGAGTTTAGAGGGGGGATTGGATTTAGAACAAATAATGTGGATGAAAATGAAAATCTTTACGTGCAAATGGTTTATGATGCTGCCAGTTATACTTTTCAGGAAAATATAGAAAATTTTGAAAAAGAACCAAAGCCACATGCAAAACAGTTTTTTGACTTATTACAATCAGTTGACCAAGAATTGTGGTCAAATTGTGAGACAATGAATCAATTGTATTCAATTGCTCGAATATATAACATAAAGTCTGAAAGGCATATTTCAGACCGTAGTTTTGATAAAATTCTTGAATGATATAATGAATCATTGTCTCCTAATCATACAATGGTTGATAGTTTTTACAATATGAAGAAACTTATTAGGGGTCTTGGTTTGCCTGTTGAAAAGATTGATGCTTGCAAATTGGGATGTATATTGTATTGGGAGATGATGTGGAATTATAAGAGTGCAAAATTTGTGGTCATCCTAGGTTCAAGTCTAGAAAGCGTTCTATGAAACAGAAATTAGTACCCTGAAAGCGGATGTATTATTTTCCGCTAACTTTGAGACTTCAAAGACTATATGCTTTTGATGTTACTGCATCTCACGTGAGATGGCATAATGAACATGAATAGGAATATGGAATAATAAGTCAACCATGCATTGGCTTGGAAACATTTCAATGACACCCATTTTGAGTTTACAACTGAAAGTCGAATATTAGGTTGGGATTATCGACAGATGGATTCCAACCTTTTGGTCAATAAGGCCAGCAATATTCATCATGGCCAATCATATCACCCCTTATAATTTGCCTCCATGGATGTGTATGAAAGACGCATATATGTTCTTGACAGTGATTGTGTCAGGGCCTACAAATTCAAAGCATAAAATTGATGTATTCTTACAACCATTGATATCTGAATTGCAGCATCTTTGGAAATATGGTGTTCGGACATATGATGTGTCTCTGAAACATAATTTTATGTTGAGAGTGGCTTTGATGTGGATCATTAGTGATTTTCCGGCATATGCCATGTTGTCTGGATAGAGCACAGTAAGAAAATTAGCTTATCCTTATTGTGGTAATGATTTTGATGCATTTTATCTTCCAAACAGGGGCAAAACATGTTGGTTTGACAATCACAGGAAGTTTCTTCCTTCAGATCATCCATTTATATGCAATAAACAAAAGTTCATTAAGAATAGGATGGTAAAAACACCTTCTCCCCCTCACAAAGCTGGTGAAGAGATTTTGCAGGAGGTTGAGGAATTAAGCTTGTTGAAAGTTACATAATTTAAAGCTGATGAAGTAAATAAAAGCATTAATAAAAACTTTGGTTGGAGAAAACGAAGCATCTTTTGGGATGTGCCATATTGAAAAACTAATTTGATACGTCATAATCTAGATGTGATGCATATTGAAAAAATAATTTTGACAATTTGTTCAATACCATAATGAACAATGAAGGGAGGACAAAAGACAATGCAAAATTACAAGCTGATTTGTAACTATTTTGTAGAAGGAATGAGTTACATAAAGATCTTTGTACCAGTAAATATTCGAAAGCATATTACACTTTGGACAAAAAATAAAAGAAAATTTTGTGTGAATGATTGAAAAGTCTAAAGTTTCTCGATAGTTACGTTTCAAACTTTGCAAGGTGTGTGGACATGAAGAAGTACAAATTGTTTAGGATGAAAAGTTATGATTATCATGTGTTTATGCAAAGACTAATGCCAATTGCATTTCTGGAGTTGCCATCGAATAACGTTTGGGGAGTAATATATAATTAAGTTTATTTTTCAAAAGTTTAACATTATCTGAAATCGAGTTAGCTGAAATGGAAAAACTAGAAAGGGAAATTCCGGTAATTTTTGCAAATTAGAAGAGATTTTTGCTTTAAGCTTCTTCAACTGTATGGACCATCTACCTGTGCATTTAACACACGAGGCAAAACTAGCCTGTCCAGTTCAATATTGATAGATGTATCCGTTTGAGAGGTAATTTAACAAAAATGATTGTAATTGAAGTAATAACATGTTTTAACTATTAAATTGTAATAACCCTATTCTCTAATATAGGTATTTGCATCACTTGAAGAAAAATGTCAATAAAAAGTCTAAAGTTGAAGGTTCGATATGCAATGCTTATTTAGTGGAGGAAGCTAGTATATTTTGTTTACATTATTTTGAGCGCATGTTCACTTAAGAGAAAGAAAAATTTCTCGTAATGACGATGGGGAAGAACGAGTGATGCTGATGGAAGCTTATCTATTTTCACATATCCTGGACGAACATATGGATGTTCAATAAGAAGAATGTTAACAGAGGAAGAAATTGAGGCTGCCTATAGTTACATTTTATTAAATT
>JANIPM010000008.1:35420906-35434872 GCA_027478405.1 Erythroxylum cassinoides | reverse complement strand
TGAGGAACCAACTAGGTTACTCACCTGCACCTCCGAGCTATCGCCTGGAAGTCCGGCACATCCGTGGAATTGCTCCAGCGGTGCCTTTCAAAACAGTCAAATAATTTCACACATTACCAATTATGCCAATTCCAGTATCCAATAATGCAATTTTAACAAATGCAATAAATACTATACATGTTATGACATTCCCAATCCAATTCCCGAATTCTCAATTGATCACTCTTACCCTCATTCGTAACAATTTCAGTATCCTTAATCACATTCACTATTGATTTACCATTCGATCCCGAGACTTATCAGATCAAATTATCAATTCAAAATTCTTAATCCTCAATTGCAAATTAATCACTAAGGAATCAATTTATTAACATCAAAACCTCAATTCATTACTTGTAACAATCATCTCATAATCATTTAATTTCATTTCTCCTAAATTGCAATTCCTAGTCTCACAATTCAATTAATCCAATAGCCAATCCAAATTAAATCCCAAAGTTTTCCAATTCAAAACCTCAAAATCTCATAATCGGAAATTAATCCTCCTCGCCGCGACGTACACTCCCTTCGCCGCGGCGTATGACCATCTGTTCGTCGCGGCGTGCGCTGCTGCTCGTCGCGGCGTGCGGCCCAAGCCTGTTCGCCGCGGCGCACAGCTCCGCTCGTCGCGGCGTGCGTCCAAATTTCCTTCGTCGCGGCGCCAAATCAATTTATTCTCCGAATTTATCCACTCGCCGCGACATGCGACAAAAGGGAGACTCGCCGCGGCGTGTTCATCACACGTCGCGGCGTGCGACGAACTCCGAACCCAGAAATCCCAGAAATTCATCTGATCTTTTGCTCTAAACTCATCCAAATCCGTTCTAATCACTCCCAAACAGTTTTAAACATTAAACCTAACTTATTCCTAACCTCAGATCATCATTTAAATCATTATTCAACAAAAACTCAAATCAAAACCCACAAAACCTATCATCCGAAACTTTCAAACCTTCTAACCAATTTCCTATTCAATCAATGATCAAATGAGATGATTCAAGGCATAAACACGTATATACTTACTTGATTCAAGCTTCGACCCCTTGAAAATCCTCCAAATCTCCAAATCTCAAACTCAGCACACCCACGGCACAACTCCCTTTCCTTTGAAGCAAAACGATTTTCGTGGATGCCATTCTCAAACATTTCAGCTTATATATATATATATGGGCACGCTTGGTTAATCATCTGCCACATGTCCAGTTCTTAAAGTCTATCAGTCCAATTCTTATTCTAATTTTCTCCCAATTTCGCAATGATCATTGACGATAAAACCCGAAATCATAACTCCAATTGTTTCATATCAATTTCCAATCAATTTCAGACCCGGAATCAAATAAATCAGTCATTGGGCCAATTTTTCGGTCCGAATCTATCACTCTAAAAATTATGGAAAAATTCCCATAAATCCATAAAATTACGAAATGCCCAATCCTATACTCACATGTCAATTTCCAATCCTCTAAATTCCATTTCATTCCAATTTCATATTTAAAACCTCATTTATACACTTATTACTCAGTTTCCAATTTTCACAATCAAATCCTCATCTGAACAATTATAACCAAATGTCCGATTTACACAATCAAGTCGGGAATTGTCATACATGTATGTACATATATATATACTTATGCAATCACTAATCATTTACCAATGACTATCAAAACTATAATGCATGAACAATGCAACATTTGCCTGTACTCAATCCTAACCCGATCCATATTACCAACATACCCGTCACCCCGGTAACGGGATGTTATATCACGTGTGACGATAATGAACCTTTAAATGATACATCTAATGAATATGTTGAAATTTCATCTGGACAGGATGACGAGGGCCAGAGATCTGAAGAGGAGCCGGAGTTTGATTCTTATTCTTCAGAAAAAAAAAGATGATTATAATTTACAATTAAGTGATGATAGTGATTAATTTATGTTTGTAATTGAATATTATATTCAACAGATCAATTATTTCCTTTTCAGTATATTGTGTAAAATATTGAATTCAAATTCTTAATCAAAGAATGTTGACATGGCAACTAGTTTCGAATGGTACTAATTAATTCTATTGAGAGGAATGTGGCAAAATTGACCCTACTGAAGGAATAAACAATGTAGGAAAAATCTCCACTTCATACACTAATGATCGTTTGCCTTCCATGGTCGATCTTCTGCTTCAAGGTATTTAGTATCATCTGAACAACGTTACTTTCCATATTATGTACATCTCATTTCCTTTTATGAGGCTATTATATATATTCACATTTGATGGTATATACTACATATTGTTTTAAGCTTCCTTGAATCTCGAAAGTGATATGTATGCCCATAGAGGCGGGAGCAATGTCACAACGGTCTGTAAAGGATTAGGAAAATCAGTTGTTTTGAAAAATTCGTCAATTCCACAGACCTCGTCTAGACATTCACATATGCATGTCACTCCAATTTGGTTCGTTTAACGGTTTTCTAATCTGACAATAACTAAGTTCTATACTGATTGTGTTTTAGGTAAACTGTTTCATACTGACAATTCAACTGAAGAGTTTGTCTTCCATACTAAATCTGGCAACTTATTCACTATATCCTCTACAAGTTTAGCTATAGAGGAAACATTGTTGTAAGAAGTGTTAAAAACCCTACATCTGAGGTAAGAACTATCATTGCTTCAATTGGTATGTTCGAACATGTCAGGACCCTTGTCGGGAATCCAAACTTCAAGGACTCATTTATCTTTACCGACTCTTATGTCACTTGGAATCCAAAAAAATAATTATATCATTGTCATTTATCGATGCAATACGCTGGACTCAACTTTAAAGTTGATTTATTAAAGTTGATTTATTGTTGTATCTGTAAGAATTTGTCAAACAACCTCCCTACTAGTTAGGAGTCAAGCTGCGTACTATTGAGTGTGACTATTATTGTTCTTGTTCTATGACTGTAACAATAGTTAACCTTCTAATTCAAAGTTTGTACTTGAATATTATATTCAATAAGTACTCAAAGAGACTTGTAAGTATCTAAACTTTACAATTATATTCTAATTGTTTTACTTTCCTATATTTCAATTTAAATTAATGTGTGAATGTTGTAATGAAAATATATGTATTATGGATAATGATAATGGTATAAATGTTTGGTGCCATATATAGTTGTGTTGAGTTATTTTCTTTGTTTAACAGGAGGTAAATATCATAAAAACATAGGAAACTCTAGCGAAATTTTTATAAATTCTAGTTCACTCATAACATTTTATTCTTATGCAGGAAAAGTCTATGGGCATGAGGCCTACACCTCATCAACTCTTTTTGCACACTCACACTAAAAAACATGACGGTGTGATATTCGTCAACACCCAATGTAGAGAACTTAATGTATGTGAAATTTATGCTTTAATATTAATTATTAATAATTATCATTTACTAATATAAACATTACCTCCTAATAGAACCAAATACAAGAAAGCATTCAGCGACAATCTTAGTACAAACAAACTATTGATGAGAGTCAGACATATTTTGATGTAGTGGGTGGTAAGGACCGTCATGGAAGGATCTTTAGATTAGGTTTATTTACGAACACATGTTGTTTGCAATCCTTCACGTCTAGTACATCAACATCTAGTAGACGGTCATAAACCAATGAAGTCAATGGGCTTTGTACTACAGTATAGACATTGATGGAGTACATAGCTCAGCTAAGACATGAGGTTGATGAGTTGAAGGAGAGAGGTAGCACCTCAAAGTATCCACGGTCACCAGGACAATAAGATTGTTGTAGTCATTTGCTTTGAATTACAGAGACTTATTATGTATATTATAATGTTTTTATTATCAATTAAGATAATTTTAACTTTATATCAACAATCAACTTTCTGTTTAAATAAATTAAATATATAAACAAATCAAAATATTATGCACAGATAATTCATAACTGTTGAAATTATGCATTAATCACAAGATCATGATATAAAATTTAATGTCAAATTTTTTTTAACTTTTTAATTTTCTTTACTGATGGAAAATAAAAGTTCATAAGTAAAATCCACTATATTTACCAACAAAATACCATAAAATGTTGGTAAAATGTAAGATATTTACCAACAGTTACTCTTTGTTCTGTCGGTAATATTGACAGTCGTCGCCAACTTTACCGTTAAGATTTTCTAAAATCTTACTGATGGAATAACCAATACTGTTGGAAAATATTCCGACGGAAAGAAAAAGTCTATTGGTAAATTTATCGACGATCATAGCCATTTGTTAGTATATTTACCGACGATTACATATTATGTTCGTCGGTAAATTTGCCAACGACTATTTTAACAACCTCCTTGTTCGTCGGTTGATTGTGTCGCTAATTTATATTAGTGACAGAATTCAAATGTTTTTTGTAGGTAATTTCTATCACTAAACGACATTTTTCTTGTAGTGTATTAAGAACAAAAAAACTAACTTTATTAGGTTTTAGGTTGCTAATGGTGTCATTTTAAAAGGTAACATATTACTATAAATAATCACAGGGACTTAATTAAATATTTTAGAAAACATTCGTATGTAATTTAAACCTTTGTCCTTACTTAAGTCATATATATAGTGGAGACAATTACCTTTTATTAAGTTGTTGTGAGTATTGTATTGCTCATGTTTTAGTTTGCATAAATGAGATTCAGATATAAATTATCACACGCTGAAAGTTTCTTTGTACTTCATAACCTATAGATGGACTACTTAAAAAAAAGGGGGTTTGTGAAGAATTAGGTGGATGAAGTGTTTTGGAATTGGCCATGAGAGCCTAGAAGGGGCTTTTTCGCCTTCCATTTAAGCTACACAAGAAACGTTCAAAGTCAATTTAAGTTAACAGTGAAGCTTTATAGGATCTTTCTGCTAGTGTTTAGAATATCATTCTGTACCGGTTGAAAAACAAAACCATATTTAAGGTTTTGGTACTAGCCATTGGTACTGGTCGGTACCAGATGTTTTCGTTTGGTACCGGCTAGTATTGGTCGATATTCAAAATACTGGCCATATACTGACTGATACCGTAAGTTTTAAAAATATGAAGGACTATTTAGCAAAAACCTAAAAAAAAATTCCCAAAGCCTCCACCTTTGGCACCTGCACACTCTCCTCTGCTACTTTAATTTTTTTTTCTCTCTCTCAGACTCACCTTCATTCTCTCTCTATCTCACACTCTCATCTCACTTCCATTCTCTCTCTCTCGTTCTCCTCTCCATCTCCGATGGTGCTTCTCCCTCTTCGACGACAAGACAACCAGGAACCACCGCACCACAAACTATTAGCTTTGAATCTTCCTCCGCCATGTGAACCTGCCACCACCAAGCCTCATCTAGACCTACCTCAATCTTTAGCCTTCCTCTACGAGGACCATCATCGCACCATGCCATTATTGGCTGCTCTCCTCCTGTCCTCCACGTATCTGCAGCTACCGGATTTAGAATAATAGCAGATCTAACCCAACCCAACCTAAAAATCGATTGTGAATTTATTTGGGTGTGTTTTCATTTTATAATTAATTTTTCTACATAATTGCATTTGTGATTGTGAATGAGTTGGAAGTTGGAATGAAATTATGAATGGATTTATGATTTGTCGTTAGTTGGATGATGGATTGGAGTTGAATGAAATGAATTTGGTTCATAGTTGTGGTTTAGTTGATTTATCTTAAATTTTTTTATCAATGAAAATTTGAAATGCACGGCATGTATGATTTAAAAGTTAGAAAGTTAAATTAAAACCTTAAAACCGAGAATGTAAAGAATTTAAAGTAAATAATTAATTGACATATTCTTAAAATTATTGAAACTGTATTTAAATATTACGTAAATAATTAATTGAGTATAATAATAATTCAATAGTGGTCTTGTGGAAGAGTCGAAGAGCAAGTTTTGTAATTGTAATTATCGTATAGAAAAGTAATAAAAAAGGTAGAATCTATATCTTTAAGTTGTTTTTAATCTTTATCCCAAAATTAGTCTATCTCATTAAGTCTCTTGCATATTCACCTTTATTTATCCCAAAAGTAGTCTATCTCATAGTCTTTGCATATTCAAAATCTTATTTTCTTATTATTCCATTTTTATTTCATTTATAGTACCTTGGCATTATATAATAGGATAAGTGTGAAAGTTTCTTAGTTGATCTTAATGAAAAAAAATTACTCAACTTGTGTATTCCATTTCAAGATATTTATTAAAGGCAAGGATTTATGAAGATATGTCGATGGAAATAATTATATTCTTGAAAAAAATCAAGAATAAAGATGAACATGCTAAGTAAAGTTAAGGATGTTTAAGTCATGACTTGAATTTTCGAATAAGCTGAGCCATCATCTTAAATCTTTGAACCTCAAAACTACAAAGCATAACACTATAAATTTTAAATTTAGCATGAATTTACTACTCTCCAATAGGAAAGTCTATCTATTTCTGAATTTTACTCTAGTTTTATGAATCTTTACTTCTTTAGGCTTAATATAAAGAGTTAAAGACATTATTTCCGCTGCATTACCTCATTAAGGACTTAACACTGCTAATTTTGTTAATAAAACTACTAAAGAATTAATTTCTTAGAAAGCTAATATATTCATTTATTATTACAGATAAATAGAAGGAAGTTTAAGTACTCCTGATCAAACTATTTCAGGAAGATATAATGATCCAGCTTGAGTTCATGCTGTATCGGTCTCAGGTATGAAGAATCACACAATTTGCTTATTTTGTAACAAGCATTTGAAAAGTGAAGCTATCACCTAATTGAAGAAGCATTTAGCTGGGATTAAAGGAGATATAAAACCCTATAAAAAAAGTAAGCCATTATGTGAAATGACAAATGAAAACATTGCTTGAAGAATATCAATATGAGAAAGTTAGAAGGAAAATGTTGAATTTTGAAATTGATAGTGAAAGTTTGTTTGTTGGTTTTCGTAGTTAGTGTGAAAATGTTGAAGGTAGTAGTAGTACTGGTAGTAGTATTTGTAGTGTTCTATCTCAGACCCAAGAAGAAATGAATGTTACACCTAGACCTGATGTGAGGAAAAGAAGAAGATATGTAGCTAGTTTTTTTGTACCATGAACAACTCCTAGAGCCCAACCTTTAATTCATAGTACAATGCAATCAAGAGATGTAGCTCACAATATCAATATGACTGTAGCTAGATAGTGGTATGATAAAGGTTCATCATTCAATGCTTCTTAGTTTTATTATTATCAACATATGGTGGATGCAATAGCCTCTTACGGTCCAGGATACAAAGCTCCTTCGATTGATAACTTAAGAGGTAAACTTTTGAGTTGTTCAATTTCTAAAATTAGAACTCATTTGGCTGAAAGAAGAGTGAATTGGACTACTCTTAGGTGTTCAATTATGTGTGATGGTTGGGCAAATAGGAGACAAGAGCCTACTATTAATATTTTAGTTTATTCTACAAAGGGCTCAATATTTTTGAAGACTATTGATGTATCTAGCCTGATTAGAAATATTGATATTTCGTTTGAGATATTTAATGAAGTTGTGAATCAAGTAGGGTCAGAAAACGTTGTTCAGTTCATTACTGACAAGATGCCGCTTATAAAGCGGCAGGAGGAAGGTTACAGAATAAGTATAATTCTCTTTTTTGGATTCCTTATGTTGTACATTGCATTGAACTAATGGTAGAGAATATAGGAGATCTTAGGTATTTTCTTATTATTGATGAGACTATGCAAAAGACTATAAAGGTGACCAAGTTCATCTATAATTGTCCATTAGTGTCGAATTTAATGAGAAAGAAATTTACCAATAGTAAGAATTTATGTCATCCTGCTATGATGAGATTTGTAACAAATTTCTTATTACTTCAGTCTTTTGTTATGATAAAGAAAGAGTTAAGACAAATGTTTATAAGTGATAAGCGGGTTACATCTCAACATACTAAGTCTAATACTAGAGTGGAGGTTTCTATAATTATTCTAAAAGATAGAGAATTTTGGTCTCAATGCTAATTTGTTATCCGTGTTTGTGAGCCTTTGGTGAGGGAGTTTCACTTAGTTGATAATGAAGCAAAGGCAATAATGGGATATTTTTATGATGCCATTGAAAGAGCCAAAGAAGCAATCAAGACCAATATGAAACATAGACCTTCTTTATACACATTGTATCTTGCAATCATCAATTAAAGATGTGAAAAGACAATTTTCTTCTCCGTTGTTTACAGCTTGGATGTTTTTGAATCCTAGTGTATATTTTAGATTGGATTTTACAAAGAAAGTTGAAGTTAGTAAAGGAATGCTATTCACTATTACAACAATTGTTAGCCATGAAATGATGCAAGATCTTTTAAGCTCATAAATAGAGCTTTATAAGCTATATTTTGGGAATCTTGGATAGCTGATTGCTATTCGATAAAGAACAAAACTTCATCCAGGTATTAGTTGTTTCCTTTTTTCTTATTTGTTGAAAATTAATTATCACTTTATTTTATTTGTAACATTACTTTTGTCAACTTACAGTTTCTTGGTGGGATCAATTCGAAAGTAGTGTTCTAGAATTATAAAGGTTTGCAATTCAGATTTTAAGTCAATGTGTGAGTACAACAGTCTGTGAACAGAATTGGAGCACGTTTGAATTCCTCTATTCCAAGAAAATGAATAGATTGGAGCACAAAAGATTGAATGACTTGGTATTCGTTCATTACAATTTAAAGTTTTGAGAAATGTATGTTATTATCATTATTAATTTTGATATAATTTTTTATAATTTTCTAATAATTAAATTTTATTGTTTACTATGAGTCTTAATAGTACAAGTAGTTCAACAGATCCAATTTCTATTGATAATATTGATCTTTTGGAGGATTGAGTTTATGATGAACCATATTTGATAGATGTAAATAACTTGGAAGATAATTTTGGTTGAGAAAGTATTGATATGTCGTTCGGTACATTGAATTTGAATGGTAATGACGATGAGACTCCTCTCGATGATGGGGTCAGTATAATTATAACAGGTATCCTTCCATAGACGATTGAATGAAGTTTCAAGTTTTTGTTTTTCCTCTTCTTTAAATTTTACTTATATTTGATGTATATGTTAAATTCTATATAGGTAATGTAATTGTAAATGTTTTGATTACAAGTTTCACTTTTAGTTGGTTAGTTCTTAATCACGAACTCTTATCGTAAATTGTAATAGTTTGAAAGTTAAGAATATTTATTATTATTTTATTGAATATTTTGATGTAATTATTATTTATTACATGATGAATTTATAATATTTTAAATACTTTATATTGTTATTAATTTTATATTTATATGATGATAATTAATTTTTTTATATTAATTGTAGTTATTATTTACTATTATGGTTTTTAGAAACAAGGTTGATGTAAACTTATAAGTATACAATACAACAGTACAATATGACAATGGACTATTTTACAATCTCTAAAAAATTCGTGGACTATTTCATAAATTTAAAAAATTACCCAAAATAATACCCTATATTGATGGGTACCAGTACAATATCGTACTAAACCCCAATCTAATACCAAGTCTGGTACAATATTTGAAATATTGCTTTCTGCTTAGGTGCAAGTAGTTCACATCTTTACATACATGTTTATTTCACCAAGTCTCTCTCTGAGATAGTACCCAGATCGTTATACCTCTCGTGCGTATCGGAACTTATCCTATAAGGAATTTCACTGCCTTATGACAGACTAGTTGCTTGAAATATATATTTTTTAAGTTAAATACAGAATATGTTGAGAAACTGCATTTTACTTAGAATTATTCTCATAAAAGTTTTGAGATGGAACGAGCAATAACTACTAATTTCAAAATATGATGATCGATTCCAAGAGTTATTACAAAATCTAAACAACGTTCTTGCAAGACTATTTAGAGAGTTTACCAACAAACTTATAAAAGCATGAATAATAACTAAGAAGTGGTACAATAGACATCTGTTGTGGAATGGTGATGGGAACCTTGTCCGAGCCCAGACTATGCTCTTTGGATCACATGGACAGATACTGGGCTACTACTATTGTGCTCACGTTGCAATGATAATTACAACGACACGACGTCGAATTGAACTTGTAAGCTATCCCTTTTTAATGTCTTAATGTAATCTCTTAACCTTCTAAACTCTTCAACACGATTTCCTGTGTGTCTGGACTTTGTTATCGAAATGGCCAACGTGGACGCTGAGGCGGTGGACTTTGAGCCGGAGGACGATGACTTGATGGACGATGACGCCGCCGTTGACATCGATGCTGCCCCTCTCCCCAAGCTTAAGTCGGCCATAACCGGCAAGAAGACTAAAGGCCGCGGCTTTCGTGAAGACGCCGACGCTGACCGCCAGACCCGACTTGCTGCTCGAGACTTTGATTCTCTCGGCTCTGATGGTGGCCCCGGCCCTCAACGCTGTTAGTCACCGCGAATCATTTTTTAGGGTTTTTTTTGCTGAATTTTACTTTTTATGTAGATTTGGAAGCTTAATTTATTAGGGTTTAGGAAGCTTATAAAAAAAACCCACCTTTGTAGAAGTGATTACATGTGTTAGCTCACACTTAGATGCTCTCTAAATTGTTTAATTGGTTGGTAGTGACCTGAGTTTCTTTATTAGGACTTGTCTCGATGCTTTTATATCAGCGGCACTGACATGAGTTTTTAAGTTTCAAGTGGAATTATTGAGGAAGGATAAAATGGCTGTAAAGTGAAAATCTTTGAGAGTAACGTAGCTGGGATCATTGGGGAATTCATGTGAGACGAATATCATAGCATCTGTTTACAGTTTAGCTTTTTCTTAATCAACTGATCACAGATATAGAACATCTCATGAGACAAACCTGTCATCTATCAATCAGAACATTATTCTCTGAATTTTGTTGCCTTCTGAAAACAAGATGGGATGTTGCTGTATTTCAAAAGGAAGCATAGTTCCAAAAAATCTCCTTCAAACTAGTGGCATAACTGTTTGTTCAGTGAAGTATCTTTCTTTAGTATTAGGATTATCAGCTTTACTTATTACCATCATTGTGCAGCCATTGAAGGATGGATAGTTTTGGTGACTGGAGTGCATGAGGAGGCACAAGAGGATGATTTGCAGAATGCTTTTGGTGAGTTTGGAGAGATTAAGAACTTGCACCTAAACCTTGATCGTCGCACTGGTTTTGTTAAGGTAAACTTCACTTGTATGTAGGAAGAGTTGGATTTTCTGCTGTTAGGTTTCTAGTTGTCATATTTGATAATGTCTCTCTCGCCTTTTTATCTTGTGGAATAATTCCTGATTCACTTAACATTTAAGCGGAATACTGAGAAATATTTGTTAATGGATTAGGTTTTAAAGTTTCCTCACCAAATTTCTATTACTGTATGTTCAAATAATAAAAGAGTTAACGCCGAACCCAGCTCCCCCAAAAAAATCCAAATTATATTTTCCTATATGTTCAAAAGTTACCACTCTTTAAGTGCTTGGTATTTCTTTTTCTTGATAAGGGATATTGGAATTTTTTTTTTGGACAAAGTGCACAGATAAGGCATGACAGCTGTAGTCTCCTACATTTTTTAGATGTTAGCATTGTTTTCCTAAATTTAGTAAATTACTATTGTCGCAGGCTTAGTATTTTGACTTTTCTTGATAAAGCATTTTGTGGCTGCAGTTTTTGGGTTGCATATTTGTCTGTAGTTCCCTATACGCTTCATTGAAAATCTTATGACGTTTTAATTGATCAAATTGAACTATTGAATTTCTAGGGCTATGCATTGATAGAGTATGAGAAATTTGAGGAAGCACAGAATGCAATAGCTGCAATGAACGGGTCTGAACTGCTCACACAGATTATCAACGTCGACTGGGCATTCAGCAATGGTCCCAGCACTGGGCCATTTAAAAGAAGGAACATGAGGTATGTTCTACATAACGTCTTTAGTGGGCTGGCTTAATGCTCTTCTATTTTGGATTATCAGGTATTGTCTAGAGGGTAGGATTGTAATTGAAATTGTAGAGAAGTATCAAGTTGTGAAAGTACTCTTCATTATGTCATCTTTAACTTTCTTATTTCATTGTTATTTAATATTTGGATTTTCTCTTAATGTGTCTTTTAGATGTTTGGTATATTCAGGCATAGCAAAATGGCTATGTATTGTATGATTTGGTATGGAATTGATGTACTTGTCAATTGAAAGTTTGGTTAGATGTCTTTTGTTGGAAGTATAAATTTATTTCTCTTCTGAATATTTTCAGATCAGGACGATCTCATCGCTCAAGGAGTCCCAGGAGGCGATACTAATTAGCTATGTTGTTTTATGGGAGCCTATATGGATTTTTATTGAGGGATTCAAATGGAGTTTATTGTATTATACATTAACCTCTCGACTAGTTTTCTTCTGGAGATGATATCTTTCCAAGTAGGAATATTGACTGCTGACCTTTAAAATTTGAAGCTACCTTTCAAGATGGTGTCATGGGATTGGGCTTGGGGTGTTGATCTTGAATCGAAAAGTTACTGCTTTGCTATGTTTGTATAGTTTAGGCAACTAGGCTTTTCTATAAACCCCTGATGAGTTGGGATCAGTATCTGCCAATGCAATAGTTTGAGTGCTAACGGTTGAAGGTGCACGTTCATTTTGTGTGTTATATTTAAAGAATGTCTTGTGTGACTTGTTGACCGATTTATTTGCTCATGTTATACATTTTCTAACTTCTATATCTGATTCCTTTCCTTGGAAACTGACAAAGTTTCCCGAATGTGATAAATTAAGGATACAATAATTTAATGTGAACTAATTATCTATTATAGGTTGTTCTCAATTCATTATAAACAATCATACTGAGGACATGCTCTTTTAGATTCAGTCGTTGAATATGCATCCAGAGCTTGATTGATATTTGTATTATCAATAATGTACTTCAAAACGGGTATTTGGGGGTTGGTCACTCCCATTTCTGTTATTCATGTTTTGAGTTTGACACTCCGCTGCACATCAATTAAAGCTCATTCAGGTGAAGAATAACTCAAAGGATAATTTGTTTAGTATTTGATTTCCTTTTACAGGTTGGATGAACATAATTAATTTTTTGAGCTTTAAAAGTACATTTGATGGTATATTTATCTTTCCAATAATTAAATATGTTTAAATTAGTTTGCAAGAAAAACACTTGTCCATCTATTTAAGATTTTAATCTCAAATTTTGATAAAATGGTATTAAGCCATTTTAAAATGTTAAGAAAAAGAACATTTTAATACGGAAAAGGAAGGTATTAATTGACAATCATGTGTATCATATCATACAATATGTTCACTTCTCTTCTTCTATTGAAAATTACCTTTTGAATCCACTTGCTTGGACATTACCATACGTAGGCCTTTTAATTCGCAAAGACTATTTGCGGTCATCTATCTAGCCAACGTAGTTTTCCGACTCTTCTTAAGTTTTTTGTTTGGGAAGTTAATAATTACTTTTTTCACCTCAAAAGTTTTTTTTTTAAAGTAAGTCTTTCGTTGTAAAATTGAAAAGTACTTCTTTAATAGGTATGACTTTTTTGGTAGTTAAAATAAAACTTTTTAAGAATCTCAAATTTGAAGCTTAAAAAAAAAAACATCTCCAATGACTTTTTTCGAGTAAAATTTTCATATCAATTAATGAGCTTATTTTTAGTTCCTTTTGTCCTTATATTTTACACATAATTCTCACAATATTCACAAACTTATCTTCTCTTTTATTATATATTTAACTATTTACTCAACTTGAATATTTATTTTGGGATTTATATAATATTATTTGACTTTTTAAATGTATTTTAATATTTATTTTTGATATTTTTTTATTTATGTTATAATCTATATAAAAGATTTGGTTAGATATATTTTCATTTATGTTTCATATGGTTTAAAATTATATAATAATTAATATATTGTG
>JANIPM010000008.1:35362189-35372730 GCA_027478405.1 Erythroxylum cassinoides | reverse complement strand
TATGATTAGAGGCCAGTAACATGCTCAGTCGGTAAATGCAATGCAATCCTATCAGTCTGTCCCAATTTACCAAAATACTCTTGCTAACAGTAACGGGATGTTACATATTGTACCTCTCTTGAGAGAATTCGCAAAACTTTCTCTAGAAACCTCAGATTGAGGTCTTTCTTAAACGGTTTGAAATAGGCCTTCTAGATCTACAACTTTCATGAACACTGCAAAGTGTGATTTGGCCATCTAGAGGGTCAAAAATGTAAATTTCCGCAAGTATATAGTGTATGTCCGTTAAATGGACATTCACGGGGTTGGGGGCTATTTTTCACCTGAGAAGGTAATGTTCGTTAAACGGACATTAGTGAGGCAAGAGTCCTTATAGACCTGAGAAGGTTCGTTTAATGAACTTGAAGTCCATCTAATGGACATATGTCACCCAAAACTTCCTCCAAAGCCTCTCCAATGAGTCCTACATCCATTCTAACATCATATTCTCTTATAATCTTCCCAAATTGCCTTATTCTAATGTAATATCACTTCTTAACCATTCATTTACCAATTTAAGTGCATTAAACTCTCAAATCTCAACTCAAATGTCTTATCACATTCATCAAATTCTCATCTTTTCACCATAGCTATTATGATATACATCCTATGCAGTATTACCAACTTATAATGATCATATCTCTCAGCTTCGATATCCAAAAATTTCATACTTCATATCGTTGGAAAGCTAAGAGGACAAGCTACAACTTTTATGAAGATCACTTTGGCTAATTCTACCTAGATTGATACAGTTTTTCCTTTGAGTTTAGAACACAATTTCCACACCTATGAACTTGCAAAGTGCAATATCTATTCATATCAATTCAACCATTAAATACTTTTCGGTAAACTCTTGAATCTCACTTCAAGTGGTTCATCCCCTACAACCTTTCCAATATCTAACATTCCATTTCTAGACAACTACATTCCATTTCTCATACCTTAATTTTTTTATAACACGAGCTACCTCAATTACATATGCTAATTATTAAATATTTCATAATATCATGTATGACAATTATCTCAAGTAGATATAGTTGATCATCACATGTAAAGACATCATTGTGCAATAACAACTTAACATTTTATCTTTGTAGGCTAATACCATCCAATTTATGCACTTAAGTACTACAGTGATTAGGGAGATATGTACGGAATGTATCATACGGACCGATAAGGTAGAGTTAGAAGCCAACCTGATAGCACTATAATTGAAGGAGATAAATATTATTCTAGATATGGATTGACTTATTACTCATAGGACCATGATGAACTGCTATACTAAGGAGGTAATCATTGAATCTCCTAATCAGTCAAGAGTAGTAATTCAAGGTGTTAGTCAAGTAGTGTCAGCCATGTTACTTTCTTTCATGAATGCTTTAAAATTGATCTGAAGCAGATGTGAGGCTTACCTATGCTAGGCTGGCAGTTCAGGATATTCCCACCATTAGGGATTTTACAGATGTATTTCCCAGTGAACTACCAGGGTTACCCTCAAAAAGAGATACGAAGTTCACGATTAAGCTTGTTCCAAGTACCACTCCAATATCGATTCCTCCATATAGGATGACATCTATAGAACTGAAGGAGCTCAAAGCCCACTTGTAGGAGTTATTACACAAGGGTTTCATCAGACCAAGTGTATCACCTTGGGGAGCTCCAGTATTATTTATAAAGAAGAAAGATGGGACTCTGAAATTATTTATTGACTATAAGCAACTGAACCGAGTGACAGTAAAAAATAAGTACCCATTACCGAGAATAGATGATTTACTTGATCAGATACAGGAAGCTTAGGTATTCACTAAGTTAGATTTGAGATCAATGTATCATCAGCTTGAGATATTAATTGGTGGCCTTTTGAAAATAAATCTCTAGATAAGATGTGATGGTCTTAATGATACATACTAAGGTATAAGAGTAAATATACATGCTTATTGCATCATCGAGCTTTAGTATATAGAATATTCTGATTATGTAAGATATGAGAGAAATTGATTTTGTTAAAATATTATGAAAGATTGAAAAGCAATGATGAATATTGTTGACTGAGAAAGATTTTATGAACAATACAAGTAACTTTCGAGAGAAATCTTCTTTTTATAAAGACTTTCACTGAATTATATCAATGTAGATCAAATGTTCCATTTTAGGAATTGGTGAATCTTGAAGGAATCAAAGGTGAATATTGCAGTTGAATAATTATAATACTCAGGGACAAGGGGGTTGAATATAATATAGAGATTGTATATATATATTTTTGTTTGTTGTAAAGTATCCACATTACATTATTGAGTCCCTGTGATGTTATTGCTATTATTTGAAGGACTTGAAAACCTTGTATAGAGGATCAAACATATTAATAGTTGTTGATAGTTGAGATTGAGACAATCTAGGTTTAGGCCGAGAGGCAGATTTGGATATTCTGGCAAAGGTCAATGTCGGAATCAGTTATACCTGCAAATGTCTTAGTTATGTTTTACCAAGGATTGTATCTTTCAAGTGTTGTATATTGTACATGTGAATTCTAGAAATATAATGACATTTGATTTGAGACTATATATGTTTGTGAATAAAATTGGAACAATATGATTATTAGAATGTTTTATGTTATATGCTATGAATTAAAAAATATAAATGAATTGATTTATCCGACTTAACGTGCTATTTTTGTAGAGTATGTTTTCGAATATCCTTCGGTATGTTGGGTATATAATTTATGGGAGGGTGGCATGTTACAATGAGAATGTGACGGAGAAAGAATCGATTATCAGCTAAAATAAGAAACAGATGTGTCTTTTTTGTTTTCATTAAGGGCAGCTTTAAAATTCTGATTTGGCGGAGTTCATAACTACATAAGAACAATAAACAGTTGAATGTATCTACTTTGCTCTCAGTCAAACGTGTATGTTAGGCGCATATGAGGAAAGTCGAAGCTAAACTATGGAATGATGAGAGATTGAAAGCAATTATCAGATTTTCATGCCTGAAGTCTGCGTGACATGGTTCGACTATGACATAGCAACAGTGAGTTCAGGTGTTAGTATAACACAAAGCATGGATTAGTTGGACAATAAAAACATCATGTTTCTGTTGAAACGGGGAAAGGGGGAAGAAGGTTTTTAATATTTACTTTTGTAGGTGTCACTCTGATGAGAAGTACTTGTGCTCTGCTTGAAGGAAATGGACGCAAACAAGAAAAGAAATAGACAAAAGGGAAAATTTTGAGGAGAAAAAGGAACCATCTTATCTCTGCAGAGTTTTCTAAGCAATCAAATGCATAATTTGTTTAGTTGTATATGATTTAAATATGAGGGAAGAAGTAGATTAACCGGAATTGATACACACATTGCATAACCTGCTGATATTGGTAGATTATGTCGGTCTATCACCCACTGTACTCCATTTCAGAATCTCTCGTAGATAGAACAACTTTCACCAGTGACCCAAATAGAAGCATCAGACATCTTAGTCAAAGAAATTCTCTTTCTCAGAGGCAAAACAATCTCAGAACTCTTCTCTGCACCCTTTTAACTTCCATTCTTCCTTTTAAAAATCTCAGATTCTCAGTTCCCTTAGAAACATCTTGCGGTGCTTCTGATTGGTCTTGTCTGCTTTGTAGTATTTGATTAATCAGACCCACTTTACTACAGTTATTCACACAGTAGACAAGATCATAAGCCAGTTTCACTTCAACCCCGGTATTGGATTGCTCTTGACACCCATTACTTATCAGTCCTTTGCTGGAATTGTCGACTGCCCTGTTGAACATAGCTATGCAGGCACCAAGAATCACAACCAAAAACAAGAACCCAGCTCAGTTACAGGAGGACCCAGATGAAGAATATAAAATGGTACACAAAAGGAACTCCTTAATATATGAGGCCCCAAATACAACTGACACACTCCAAAACTAAGATATGTAGATGGTGTCATGTACAAAATTACTAGGTGTCCTCTACTTTCTGTGGTACCCCATATTGGACCATAGCAGAAAAGACCATACTAACTCAACTCAACCCTGCGGGGATAGATTCATTAGCCGATATGTTGCATTCAACAGTATTCCTTTTGGGGCCTTAAAACATTTGTATGCGATGTTGATTATATCAATCGAATGTTACTTCTACATAAAAAAATATGCAGTGGAGATAAGAAGTTGGCAAATTTTGATCATAAAAAGGGACACCAACCCCATATGTCATCTGTGTGGTTGTAATTTGCTCTCCTTCTTCCATATCCTCCATGGCCCCATATATTGCACTTACACATCATGAACCATTTTTCTATTTTTATCAAAGTCATAGAAGTGTGTCTGTGTAGTCTAATGAGTAATGATCAATGATCAATTGGACAGTCCCATATTGACGTAACTTTGTAGGTCCATGCATGTGTGTGTGTGTGTGTGTGTGTGGCTCTCAAGATTTTAATCTCCTTTATAACACCAGAAGAATTAAGAGCATGTGAATTTACTCGGCTTTATATTTAATAATTATCACATTAATTTATTTGGTAAATTGTATTTATCTAATTAGTTTATAGCAAATAGTCTGATTGGCTTAAGTGGGTATTTTGTTCCAATACAATTCACGTGAAATAGAAGACAAAGTAAGTAAGGCGTTTTCTTGGCCTCTCTCAAAATTGAAGCAATTCAAGTCTTGATATAACCAAGTAAAAGGACAAATTCTTTTATGAAAAATTTTGTTAAATACCAAAATCATTAAATCAATTACACAATAGGGAACGCACATACTTACTTGTAGAAGACATGATCGCAAATTATGAAAGCACCGCGCAAGCGTTTGATGACAGCTAGGACTTCCGCAGCAACTCCACTCTATTTGGAAAATATAGTTCTCAATTGGGACAAACTATAGAGAAACCATATATATGTGTCTATAGGGAGTGCAGCGGGGACCTAGTCACAGATAGTAACCCTAGGCTTGCCCATTATGGGCCTTAAGGTTAGACCTACACCATTAATCACGCTAACGATATAAAGTGCAAAAGTCCAATAGGGATCACAATAATAGTGGACCATAGGCATCTCAATAGAGATCATATCATTAGCCTGCTTTTAATAAAACCAAAACTACAATTGATTGTAACCCACAAAATATATTCTAACATTCTCCCACATGAGTAAAATCAATTGTTTAAATTTATTTTTTAAACCTTTTGAAAACAACTCTTAGGCTAATAAACTAAATTTATGTGTGTGTGTGCGTGTGTGTGTATATATATATACATATATATATACATATATATATATACATATGTATGATCCAAGATGCAGCACTTCAATAGGACTAAGTTCGATCAAAGTCAGACATTGAACTATGCACCCGTTACATCCTTTATTGATATAACATCGATCCATAATTACATTTATCATTAACCTTGACGACTAGTCATTAGTGTATAGTGTAGCATGAAAATATAACACATAAAGGTGATCCAATAATTAATGTAAGGTGCTATTTTCAACATCAGTCCTTACAATTTCTCTTAAAATAGGCTTAAAGCAAGAGAAATTGTATAGTTCATTATGAACTATAATGCCTTGAACTCCAATATGGTGTCAACCACCGGCACGATGAGTGAAAAAGAAACCGAGTTCTATAATAGTGTTTGTAGACTCAAATATGGTGTTGACTAGGAGACATTCTGATCTAATTGAACACCGAGTCTAAAATTTTGTAACAGGTCTCTAACTCTAATATGGTGTCAATCACGAGACATGGTGATATAAAAGGACACAAGGTTTTGAAATAACAATTAATATATATACTAAATAATAACATGAGAATATTCAAATGAATTGCATTACAATAGTATAATCCATGCAAAATGAACATTCAAGTATTTAACAATAAAAGTATAACAAAATAAGGAAAGATCACATACATTTCAAAACTCCCACTAGTCAAGCACATTAAAAGAGCTTAAAATCCATATGTCTTCAACGTGCTTCTGGAACACTATAGGTCGAAGACCCTTCGTTAAGGGATCAGCTAGCATGGACTCTGTAACTATACGCTCGATGACTATCTCTTATTCTTCACTAGGTCTCTGACAATCAAATAGTTTAATTCCATGTGCTTAAAACCACTAGAAGTATTGTTATTTTTAGTGTAAAATATTGTTGCACTATTATCACAATAGATTTTGAGAGGTCTAGCAATGGAATCCATAATGCGAAGTCCGGTCACTAGGTTTCTCAACCAAACAACATGAGTAACAGTCGCATAACAAGTGATAAATTTAGCCTACATAGTAGAAGACGCAACCATAGTCTGCTTCTTACTCTTCCAAGATATCGCACCCCCATCCAATATGAAGATGTAACCAGAAGTCAATTTCATATCATCAGGGCACCCAACTAGATCTGAGTTACTATACCCTATTATCTCTAAGTTGTCAACTCTTCTATACATAAGCATACACTGCTTGGTTTTTTGCAAGTATCTCATCACTTTCTTAGCAACTACCCAATGAGCATTACCAGGATTAGACTGGTACCTACCCAAAACACCAACTATATAAGCAATATCAGGCTAAGTGCAAACCTGAGTATACATCAAACTCCCTAATGCACTATCAAATGGTTTGTTCTTCATCTCTGCCTTTTCAATTTCATTTTTAAGACGCTAGTTTTTATTGAATTTGTCACCTTAACAATTGGTACATCACTGGGTTTACAGTTTTGCATGTCAAATCTCTCCAGGACATTATTAATATAAGTCATTTGAGACAAGCCAAGTAAGTTACAAGATCTATCCCTATGAATTTCAATTCCTAGCATGAAACTTGCCTCACCAAGATCCTTCATCTCAAAATGCTTTGTCAGCATCTACTTAGTTTCATTTAATAAGCCAATATCATTGCTAGCAAGTAGAATGTCATCAACATATAAAATGAGAAAAATGAACTTACTCCCACTAACCTTTAAGTATATACATTGATCAACTTTATTTTCTTCAAAACCTAAGAAGGTAACGACTTCATCAAATTTCAGGTACCACTACCTAGAAGTCTATTTCAGACCATAAGTAGATTTCTTCAATTTGCACACTAAATGCTCATTACCATTTGACTGAAAACCCTCAGGTTGTTGCATGTATACATCATGTATACATTACCATTTAACTCCATATCGAAATGTGCTATAAAAGCCATGAAAAAAATGAATCTTTACTGGACACAGAGGAAAAGTTTTAGTGAAGTCTATGCCCTCTCTTTGTGTGAAACCTTGCGCTACTAGCCTAGCTTTATATCTCTCAACTTGACCCTTCGAGACCTTTTTGGTTTTAAAAATCTATTTATAACCAATCGCCCTATAATTTTTAGGTAATTCAACAAGTTCCCACACTTCATTATTAGCCATAGATTGCATTTCTTCTTTCATGGCATCTGCCCACATATAAGAATGAGCATAAGACATCGTCTCCTGATAAGATTTAGGATCAACATTATCCCTAATATCATACATGTCTTCACTAAGATAAACAAAGTAATCGTTGGATATATCCTATCTCCTCTGTCTAAGTGACCTCCTAGGAGGTACTCACATAATAGGTTCAATAGGTTAAGAAGTATCAACTAGTGCAACAGGGTCAGCAACATTATTAGGATGATCAACCGGAGTAGGGAAATAAACTAAAGGAGCATCAACTAAGTTCTCGATTGGAACAATAACTATAGGCATGTTATCAATGGAAATAGGAAAAGAAATGATCTCACGCACATTAACAGTGGAATCAACAGCAGGAATAATAGCTTCAGCCTTGTCCAATTCTAAAAATTTTGCATTAATAGATTCCACAATTTGAAGACTGCTTTTAGGAAAATAGAACCTATACCCTTCTGCATGGTTTGGATATCCAGTGAAGTAACGATGGCTAATTTTGGGGTCAATCTTTTTGTCTAAGGATTATAGATCTTAACTTCTATATGACAACCCCACACATGAAAATGGTTTAAACTAGGTTTTCTACTTGTCTAAAGTTCAAAAGGTGTTTTTGGAATGGATTTGCTAGGAACTTTGTTAAGGATGTAAAGAGCAATTTTTAAGGTTTCCCCTATAAAAAATCTAGTAAATTACTTCCACTCATCATATCTTTTAAAGCGCGGTTTCACCTTTCAGCTACACCATTTTGTTCAGGACTACCAGGCATGATATATTGTGGAACAATTGCACAAGCTTGCAAAAAATTAGCAAATGGTCCCATATGTTGTTGTCCAGCATCAAATCTACCATAATACTCACCACCATAGTCAGATCTCACCACCCTGATGACTTTTCCTAATTGCTTTTCAACTTCAATTTTTAAATTTTTAAATTTCTCAAATGCATCAGGTTTTTCTTTGATTAGAAAAAGATAGCCAAATTAGAAAAAGACATCAATAAAGATAATAAAGTACCTATTACCATAAATAATAGGAGATAGAGGTCCCTTATGTCCATGTGAATGATTTCTAAGAGACTTAGACTTTTATTTGCATCTTTCTTTTTGGTCTTAGTGAATTTTCATCTGATGCAATCTATACGTCCCCAAATCATTAAAGTCTAAGGAAGGTAAAATGTTATCTCTAATTAATCGCTTTACTGTTTCCCTAGAGACATGACCTAAGCATTGTGTCATAAGAATGAGGATTTCTCTTTTATCCTAGACCGCTTAGCAAGAGTAGTCTCACATTGAAAGATGTAGAAAAATTATTAGAAGCCAAAGACAATTTATATAAACCATCCACTTAAAAACCATATCTTATTATTGCAGAATTAAAAAACAATTTTGTTTTTCCACCACCAAAAGAAAAAGTAAAACCAAGTTTATCTAACAAGAAATTGAAATCAAATTGCTTCTAAAGGAAGATACATAAAAGGTATTCTTTAAAATAAGTTCATGTCCTGAATCTAAAACTAAGGTAACATCTCGAACGCACTCCACTTTTACTTCAAGATCATTTCTTACCCTGAGCTTGCTTTCTTTCAGACTTGGCTTCCTTATGTTTGTGAACCCCTGTAAGGACACATCAATATGGGTAGTAGAACCACTATCAAACCACCAAGAATCTATAAGGACATCAACTAGATTAGACTCCAAACAGACAAAAGCAAAATTATTACCTTCAGATTTCTTCTTATTTTCTAACCAAGCTTGAATTTACGATATTCTCCTCTATGGTGTCCCTTGACTTTACAGAAGACACACCAAAGATCTTTCTTGAAGGTAGTTTACCTAGGGCCTCCTACATTGTGGTAGTGACTATTGCCAAATTTCTTGTATGGAGCACTATAAGAGTATTTCTTATGTTTTAGATGACTTTTGCTAGAATGGGATTAGAATGAATGGTCAAGAGGGCTAAATCACTCTTTTCTTTCCTAAGTTTCTCTTCCTGGCTACACATTTGGTAATAAGGTCATTAACACTCCACTTCTCACCAATGGTATTATATGTTGTTTTGATTTGGGTAAATTCAATAGGGAGATAGTTTAAGGCATGGTGAACAATGAAATTTTCATTTAGGTCAATGGATTGGTTTGGTTTAAAGGTGAACCATTCTCAGAATAAATTCCCTAAGACCCCCATTATGGTCATACCTCATATCTATCAACCCTTTCATTAAATATCCACACTTAGCATTATTGGATACTTGCTATCTATTTCTTACAACAGTGAGCAAATCTTTGGCAGATGTTGTGTCAGGCAAACCACTCAACAGGTGTTCAACAATGGTCCTCTTAAATGGAACCAAGCTAAGTCGGTTAGTTCTCCCACTTAGCCAGACTCTCTCTCTATTCAGGTGTACTTTTGTCACCGGGTACGATAAGCATGTCTTCCCTTAGTGCCATATCTAGATCAGCTATTCCTAAGGAAAATTTTATGTCCTGCCTCTATCTCTTGTAATTTGAGCTAGTTAAAATTTTTATGGTCATTTGACTATTATTCATAGTGAAGGAAATTGTGTAAGACAAAACATAATGCATTAATAACAATAATAAGGGCATAAAATAATAGTAAGGCTCAACTAAGAATCACACATTCCCCTTTAGGCAGAATGTGCAACCAAAATCAAAACCTCAAAGATGAGCTATGAAAATGATGGTACACTAATCTTGAAATTTCATCCCCTTTGGGCAGATAGATTTCTAAGACTATTGTAATCCTCAATAACTCTATTTGAAATTAGGCCTCCAACTAAAACATACAACTACCCCCTTTGGGCAGGTAATTATATGTATTAATCACAAACATTCTTGAAAATTTATAAAAAAACTCACAAACCACTATGATTGATCCCACTTTGGTGGTAATCACCCATAGTAATCCATGAAACTTTTCATACATGAATCAAAATATGGTTCCCAATACCATGATCATAGTAAATTGCATTCTAAAATAGGTTTTGTACTTATACAGTTGAATAAACAAGTGAATATCACATCCAATATAATAAATACATATAAGATATGATTGAGAGAGAGTGACTATTGTAAA
>JANIPM010000008.1:35310699-35322883 GCA_027478405.1 Erythroxylum cassinoides | reverse complement strand
CATATCTTTGTCGCCTTCTAAGCGGCAACTTGAAATAGTTGTTCTCTTCTTGAATCAAAAGAAATATCAGTACTCTAAATACCAGACCAGATCTGGCTAAAGAAATACCAGTTATTGTGGATATCAAATGAAGAAAACCGGCAAACAACAAATAACAAAATACAAAAGAAATCAACTTTATCACCGAAAAACACATCTTATGCATAGATCTACACAAATAATGACCAGATCTACCAAAAATGATCGAAATCACATCTTTATCATAAAAAACAGCAGGAAAAATACTTTCTTTCTCCCGTTTTCTCAAGAGCCAAACAGAAAAGCAAGATGTACACTTTGTCCTGTTTGTTTTATGCAAGAGTGAGAGAGAAGCAGACGTACAACTATCTCACAATGCCAAAACAAAAGTAGTAAAAATAGAAAATGACTACCAAAATCAAAACCAGATCCAAACAATAGAAATAGAACAACTAGGAGCTCAAACACTAAAAAGGAAATGACCTTAAGGAAATCTTTGGGAGTGACACCGGGAAGGCAGAAACAGAAACAAAAAGACAATGCAAAGAGAAACGTCAAGAACAGAGGGATCCAGAGAGCCAACCTGCTGAGGCTCGGAAAATGTAGCACAGACGATGTAGCGCTGGTAGAACTTGCGCTTGAAGTGGTTGACGACGTCAGAGCTGCTACAAAAGCGGCACTGCTACAATGTGTACGGACATGAAGGTGATGTAATTGAAGAAAAAAGCTAGTTCTGAGCTAGCTCTGCTCTATGATTGTCCACCAATTTCTCACCACCTCCAAAGCACCTAATAAATATTTGTTATTTGTTAAGCAATTTGAATATGATTGCATTATTAAAAGGGTGATCTATAAGTCAAAAGAAAGTCACAATGTTGAGTCCTAATATCCTTTTTTCATTAATTTGCAACATCATTTTCAGCATCAAAATTACATCTTAGATTAAAAAGTTAACTTTAAAGCTGTGGAATATCCCATTTGAAAACTAGCTATTATCTTGACAACTTGCATGTTTATGTGCACAACAGAACTTGGCTAGTCAAGCAGTGATATGTTTTCCTGTAGCAATTTGAGCATAGTTTTCAGTTCAGATGACTAATATACAATGAGCTTTCTGGACCTTTAGTTTGTGGCCAAACAGGGAAGGGTACATTTCAGAGAGCAAAAGGAAATGCTTTTCCCCACATTCTGACTTTTTAAGCTAGCATTATTTATCATCAACTCCAAGCTAACAAAATTTGGACTTTTCCTTCGATCATGACAAATCTCACTATAACACATGTTGACGATATAACAAACCTCAACCTTATACCATCAAACACATGTTATCTTATGTACAATTGCTAAATACTATTAAATTCCCTTATCTGCCAACTATTTCTTGGCCTGACTTGACTTGATTAAATTTCGCCTCACTATCATCTTTCTTATTACTAAAAATATATTACTTACACTAGAATTTAAACTGAAATTATAACAGAATTCACTTTTAATTTATAAAGCAAGATAGGAATTATTATCAACTATTTAACCAGTTTTTGTGTAGCTAAGTTTTTTTCATTTCAAAATTATGTAAAACATGATGACTAATGACAAAGGAAGTCTGACAAGGAGTATTAATGTACATATATTCTCATTTTGGCAAAGCTATACAAAGATTTTGTGTCAAAAATACAAAGTCCACTCGGTGCATCTAATATGAGTAACTTGCTATTACTCACCATAATTGCATTTAATCTGCAAACAAAAGAGGACTTGTTTCTAATTTTAGTTGGAGAAGAATTAAATACTAATTCACGACAAAGGACGCTTTAAACAGGTATGCATAAATCACCAACTGTATTGAATTTTACATCTAATGCACGCATGCTCTACTCTCTCTAAATTATTAAGTCCTCGTGTATATTTTTATATATGTCCTTTGTTTCTCTTGTAGTTACCGATATCTTTATATTCAATAGTTCCCAAGTGCATGGTTCCTTATTAACTTAGCTAAGTGCAATAATAATAGCCCTTAAGGTAGCAACTTCGCCAACCTCCACCTTCTAATCACTGGTAAACAAGCAGTCTAGGTATTGAAGACACTATATTCATCATCTATTAGAAAACTTAACTTTGAATAAATAATATATATATATATAGACAGACCAAGGCTTAACTATGCGTATAAAAAGAAGAAGAAGAAAAGATTGAATAAATGCGATCCACGAATTTAACAAATTAATTAAACAATATTGAAGTCAACTAGAAGCATTCATAAAAGTGACATGAATGGTATGGTACCCACATTTATTTCCTTTACTTGCCACCTATACGAGTCTATCTGTTCAAACACACACCATTTACTCCCCCCATGTCTCTGTCTCGCCAAATTTCATACATGTTGTATAATCCTCCATCCATATCAGTATCACCATTTTCACGGTTAGTTGTTTGGTGATTGTTGTATCTTTTCATCAATCACTTAGCTGAAAAACTGGTGTCCCCTCTTCACATTAGCTAAGTTTGACACGATATTACTTCTCCTATATTTTCTCCACATATCCTCCATACCAAACTTGTTAATTGGTCGCAACAATGGAGATAGGGGCGGGAAGCAGTAGTTATAATAGTAGTTTCAACACTAGCGGGGATAGCGGTGGCCGTGGAGGTGGCAGCAGCAGCGATAACGTGAACCACGATACGCGTGAACGTGGAATAGGGACATACTTGGTCTGGGAGGATCTAACAGTGGTGTTGCCAAATTTTGGACATGGACCAACCAAGAGGTTGCTTCAAGGGCTTAATGGTTATGCTGAACCAGGTAGAATCATGGCTATCATGGGTCCTTCTGGTTCTGGAAAATCTACACTCCTCGATGCCCTAGCAGGTCCCTCTCTTACTCTCACCTTTATCGATCTCTCTATTTAGCTAATATTCAAAGCACATCATAAAGATTTTCATGGTATGTTTTCTTTTTTTCCCTTGTATGGACTAGGTTTTGGTAAAAGTCTCCTGTCCGTCCTTCTCAACAATAATGAGTCCATTGTTTTCTCTTCTGGTTTGTCTCTTTTTACTGGTCGCCAAAGCCAAACCAAAACGGGAAAACTACCCTGGGGCTTTTCGGGATCATTTATGTCCATTGCATCTGAGTACTGATCTTTATACTATACATGGAAATTTTCTACTAAACCAGCAATAATTACAAGTGAGAGGAAAGACTATATGTCGTTAGGTGACGAGTTTCATCATTTTGAGAGGGAAAGTAATAGAAAGTGTAGATCTTAAGTACTTTATTATTATATTATCAAAACTCGAATCTAAAACATTCGAGGATTGTTAACTTTTGATGTACATATCCTGTATGACACATCTACATTGCTGCAGGTCATCTCTTTAGGTGAAACGTACCAAAAATTAACAAAAACATGTTTTGTTTAATGCACTTGTAATGACTGACTCCTACAATGTTGCGAGTCATCAGAGTAATAAAAGTTGGGAAGATATACTCTGAAGCCGGTAAAAACGTATACTAGTATAAACTAGAAAGCTTGAAAAGCATTTTCCAGGTACGGTCCACTCCAATTAATGCCTCGACTTAACTGCCAACCACCTGAAATGAAAGGGATTGCCAGACCAAGTGGGTTTGGTCTTTGTTTGAAAAACGAAAACCAATTTAAATTGTTAGGAAATGCTAGTACGTAGTACTTCCGTAAAGGAATTGTTCCATGTAGCATAAGGTCGTAATTATATAGGATTTCAAATTTATGGATGACCACTAACCAAGCTCTATTGGGGAACCAGTACGCCTGTTAATATTGTGCTGATTTTCATTGTGTGGATTAAGTTTGTTAATGTGATGTTTTCCATTAATTTCACCCATGTTTTGGATTGTTAGAGAGTATATCGAGTACGAACAAAGATCGTTGTCGAGAAATATGTAATCGAAGCTCTTAATCACTCCTCTACATGAGATAATATGTGTATATGATGAATGAGCATGCCATGGTAATACTTTGATTGTCAAGTTTCTGCTTGAAATTAAGCTGGCTTTAAGAGATGATCATTTTTTTCACTTAAAAATATTGCCCCCTGGGATAATGTTACTGACAAGTTACCTGAACTTGCCACAGGAAGACTCTCGAGAAATGTAATAATGACGGGGAATGTCCTATTCAATGGGAAGAAGAGGAGGACAGACACTGGTGTCGTAAGTAATTTTCACCGATGTATACCGATTTTGTGTTCAACTAGTCTTGGAATTCAGTGTTGTTTACATGAAACTATATTAGTTTCACTTCGAATAACTTGTTCTAGTCTATAGAAATGGTTTGTTAACATGAACAACGTATCTGAACCTTGATTTTCTGTCATGTCCAGAAAATTCTCATTTTTTAGCTTAACAAAAAATTGTTGTTATTTGGTCTGTGACAAATTTCAGGCTTATGTGACACAAGAGGATGTGCTGTTAGGAACTCTAACAGCTAGAGAGACCATCACTTATTCAGCACACTTGAGGCTTCCGGCTACGATGTCCAAAGAGGAGATTGATGAAGTTGTGGAGGCAACGATTATTGAAATGGGGCTCCAAGATTGCGCGGATCGGTTGATTGGGAACTGGCATTTGAGGGGAATCAGTGGAGGAGAGAAGAAGAGACTGAGTGTTGCACTGGAAATTCTCACTAAGCCACGCCTGCTGTTTCTTGATGAACCTACCAGTGGACTTGACAGTGCCTCAGCTTTCTTTGTAGTTCAAACTCTTCGAAACATAGCTCGCGATGGAAGGACTGTGATATCTTCAATTCACCAGCCAAGTAGTGAAGTGTTTGCTCTATTCCACGATCTTTTCTTGCTTTCCAGCGGTGAAACAGTTTATTTTGGCCAAGCTAAGATGGCTGTAGAGGTACGAAACTACGAGAGCAGGACTCTTGCTTGCTGTCAATTTTGCATTGAAACAACTAAAGAAAGCATAAAACTCTGAACAAGGCCTATTGATCCTAACTTGTTAAAGGGTTGATCATTGCAGTTCTTTGCTGAAGCTGGATTTCCATGTCCAAGTAGAAGGAATCCTTCTGATCACTTCCTACGTTGTGTAAATTCAGATTTTGATGCTGTGACGGCCACATTGAAAGGGTCTCAGAGAATTCGTGTATGTACCACTCATACATATCTCTACATGCCTAAACATTGTTGCAGATGCCTTTACCAAATGTCAACTTAAATTTTGTCCTCTTTAATTATAGGATATCCCAAGAACAGCAGATCTTTTTATGAACATGGCAACAGCAGAGATCAAAGCTAGGCTTGTTGAGAAATATAATCGGTCGAACTATGCAAAGATGGCAAAAGCTAGGATAAAGGAAATATCATCCATTGTAAGTAACTCAAACATTAGCATTTGCCTGAGTTGTTCTTCTCGTCAATTGGTTAAAGAAGACATGTTTTTCAGGAAGGATTAGAACCGGAAACAAAAATTCGACGTCAAGCAAGCTGGTGGAAGCAATTATCAATATTGACGAGGAGATCGTTTGTTAACATGTCAAGGGATTTTGGTTATTACTGGGCAAGGATAGTCATATACATTCTTGTCTCTATCTCTGTTGGTACAATTTACTACAAGGTTGGACATGGCTACTCTTCAATCGTGGCAAGAATAGCGTGCGGAGGATTCATTACAGGCTTCATGACGTTCATGTCCATTGGTGGCTTCCCATCTTTCATTGAAGAAATGAAGGTAACGATCTCATCCCAAAGAAAAGAAAAGAAAAAGTAACAAATACCCTGTTAAGTATAAACATCAATAACACTGTTCTTCTTTGTAAACAGATCTTCTATAGGGAGAAGCTTAATGGGTACTACGGAGTAACTGTGTATATACTATCCAACTACCTCTCCTCCCTCCCGTTCTTGGTTGCTGTAGCACTTGTCACGGGGACTATATGTTTTAACATGGTCAAGTTCCGACCGGGATTCTCTCACTACGCCTTCTTCTGTCTCAACATCTTTGGCTGCATTTCTGTGATAGAGAGCCTGATGATGGTTATAGCTTCATTAGTGTCCAATTTCCTGATGGGACTTGTTACTGGGGCTGGAGTGATTGTAAGATCAAAGCACTCTTTGACCAACTTAAAAATTTCTTATATTTTACACTGTCCATATGGTTCTGTCCTGTGGGAGGTTTCATCAATATTTGGTGGTTTTCATGCAGGGAATCATGATGATGACCTCTGGGTTCTTCAGATTGCTGCCTGATCTTCCCAAGCCATTCTGGCGCTACCCCATTTCATATATTAACTACGGAGCATGGGGAATTCAGGTAAATTATGTAAAATTCATACAATTATCTTGCTTTCTGCCAAATAAAAATAAAAAACTAGTTTCCTTACTTTGCTTTGTTAATGGGAGTGCAGGGTGGAGTGAAGAATGATTTTCTTGGCCTCGAGTTTGACCCTCTAGTACCTGGAGACCCGAGAATCAAAGGAGAATTTGTGGTTACGAATACATTTGGAGTCTCACTAGACCACTCAAAATGGTGGGACTTGGCTGCAATCTTTCTCATTCTTGTAGGCTACAGACTCCTGTTCTTCATAGTCCTCAAGTTCAAAGAGAGAGCTTCCCCAGTTGTGAAGGACCTTTATTCCAAGAGAACACTGCAAATACTTGAAAAGAGGCCTTCATTTAGGAAGATGCCAATAGTTGTTTCCAACAGGCACCAACCACTTCGCTCGCTGTCTTCTCAAGAGGGTCTTAATTCTCCACTACACTAGCTGCGTTATCAAGTACTATATATATATTCTTTAGAGCCCAAAGAAATACTGAAAATGCTCTAATGGTGACAACTTCAGCGGCTTCTGTAATTTAGTAATTTATGCTCTTACTTATATACTAAACAGAAAAAGAGATACGAGCTCCTGTTGAACTGCGGCATTCTTCCTTGATTGAAGATCAAGAATACTAAGGCTTGCCTGACATTTGCTTATTAATGTACAGTCTATGACCTTTTTAAAATATTTTTTTGTGATTTTCCCCTTGGTCTGCTTCTTAAACGACTACAGTCTATGTCTGTCTGCACTTTGTGGACATTGAAAAGTAACTGTTTAACTTAAAGCATCCTATCAGAAATCCAGCTGCGTATACAGTGAGAGTTGAGCGAGGTTAAATTAAATGTTGGGAATTGTTTCTTTCTGTACGAACCCACTCAACTACTTTGGTGGCAGGTCAGAGCTTGCTTTGCTTTAACCTCTGTTCATGGACGTCAAGTTGAAGAAAATGCCAACAAATTTCCTGCTTATGCAGACCGGCACATGGAAGCATTGAAGGTGGCTAAGCCAATTGTTTGGCTTTTTTCTATTTTACTCTGCGATCTCTGTTATCTTCAACCCCCACCACTGTCATCTGCACGAATACCCCTTGCACACACACACACCATTACTTTATCTTGCAGCGACCCAACTGAATGTGTCTATGTCTGTGTCTGATACTTACAATTTATGTTGTTTAATCTTTGTCAGATGGAAATGGCATTTAATCTTATCCTTGCAAAAAGTTGCACTTAATCTTATCCTCACAAACATAGAAAGGGAATTAAATTATGATATATGTATGACCACAAATTTAGCTCTGAAACATAACTTCCCAAAAAAAAAAAAATCAAGAAGTCAAATATAAGTAACAAATTCAATTTCATTTTAACAATCTTATCCTTTTCGACATTTATGTCTCCTATATTTGTGAGTTGGTAACTTGAGACTTTACTTAAGTTACATTACTTTATCGACTAACTTAACTATATTAATTATCTCTATGCTAACCTCTCTTCTTGAATAAGTGCTTTGATAAAATATTTGTAACTTTTGCTAATCACTTTAAAGACCCTTTCTAAAGGACTCGTATGGATTAGGTTCATCTCATTACAACAAAGTTGATTTTTAGCTACAAAAAAAATGTCGATTATAAATATTTGTCACATTCCTGTTTTTTCATGCAAAACATCGTCAAATTTTCGTAATTGAAAACTATAAGTGACGTTTTTAAAAATCATAACCAAGCTAAAAAGATTTAGCTACATTTTTAAAACCGTAGTTAAAAACATTTGACTTTGTTTTTTAAAATGTAGCCACAAATATAAAAACCTAGCCAATTATATTCGTAGCTAAATATTATTAGCCACATTTTAAAAAACATAGCCAAATATTTCAAAACATACGCAAATGTTATTTGTTACATTTTACGTAATGTAGTCAAATGTTATTTGTTAGGTATTTAATAATGTTGCAATATATTTTTCTTAAAATTTTAATCTATTATATTGAACAACATGTTTTGTATATGATATATTGAAATTTTTTATTGTGATTTTATTATAAAATAAATTATATAAAAATATTATTAATTCAAAATATTGATCATTGTATATAAAAATTAAAATTATATAAATACCATTAAATTATACTCACGAAAATAATATTCTTCCTGTACAAGATATTAATGACAACCTTAACAGTTCTTATAGACAAAACAATAAATAAAAAGATTCGTTTATAAATTATAAATGTTGATATTAAAAAAATATTATAGCATAACTCCTGTATATGCGTTGCTTCCTATTGAATTACAACTTAGCAAGAATAACAACCATTTACTTTATGCCTAATTTCTGTTCATATTTCACCTATTAGTGATTCTAAAAGAGCAGCCTCTTTTTCCTATTAAATATTAACACAAACTTATGAAATCTACGTTTCAATTCATTCATTAAATTAATGGTTGTGAAAGAAAACAATTGCTTAAAACTAGGACATTGAACTTTGTCTCCTCATCTATGACGCTTATTATGGGCAGGTCCTCTAAAATATCTTGTTTTTAGATGAAAGAATATGGTTGCTCCAATCATGCTTCAACTATAAATTAATCAATCTCTCAATATTATTAGAACTTATGCAACAACACTTAAAAACAAACTCAAAACAAACTAATTTACAACAAAAACTATAGACTATATAAGAAAAAAAGCAAAAGAAGGCAGCAAACTGGTTCTACGATGGAAAGCATGTGTTTTTATCATCAATTATAAGCGGTCCACTGTTCTGAGCCTTCAAAACATATTTAAATTCGGTAAATACCACACTCAATGGGTGAGTATAAAGAAAAGGAGAGAAAACCAAAGGAGAAGAAATATGACAACCAAAGAGGAAGAGAAAAAGGGTGACTTCTAATATACCAACAAAGCAAAAGCTTCAGGGATTAAGATTTTCAAGATAACTTCCATTATGCTTTTAGTAAATATGGGGTCTCATAACAATGTTATTACATGTGTCGATGAAATAACATATTTCAGTTGGCATTTCCAATACTAGGAGGCTTAAACTTTGTGGTCTTAATCAACGACTTAGCTTTACACTTGGAAATTAATGGCTCATGAGATATAAATTTAAGCATAATCAAAGTGAAAGCAACATATATTGAGGCCTAAAATTCAACTTTCCAGGTTGTTTTCGGAAGTCTAAGTTTGATGCTTCTTTAGTTTCTTTTCTTGAGTCCTTAGCAAAGTGAAAACTTATCATTTCTTAACACTTTCTATTGGTAGAAAAATGAATGTTTTTCATGCCATAACCTACTTTAGGAGAACCATGATTGAACAATTGGTATTCAGGCCATAAACATAAATTAGGAATTTCAAGAGAGCAAAAATGATAAGTGATTCCTAAAATTGAATAGGGAAATTTTATGATACTGTTTAAAGAAAATTCTTATATGGTTTGCTAATACATCACATTAAAATGGTTCTACATACTTTCACAGATTATAGAGCAAGCTTCAATTCATTTCATCCAGCATTAGTAAACAGGTGGCCAATAACAATTCATAAACAATAAGAATAAGTGTTCATAAAAATTAAGGTAAAATACTACCAAGTGAAAGCATGTAAGTTCTACACCTTCATTTAGCATGCCATCTATATCCTGAAATTCATTTGTAACAATATAAAGCAAGCTTTAATTCAATATGATTTTAAAGGAGAAAATCTTAAGCCAAAAGTCTTCATAAACTTGAAAGCCTGAACATTCCTTAACTTTAGAATCAATCAAAATCCACAATTTGTTTTATTACTAAAAATAAAAATAAAAAAAAGAAACATGAATTGTTTTGAATGGTTAGATTCAAACACGAGAAACTAGATCCATCATTTATTTATAATACTTGAAGAGTAAAAGAATAAGATATCATAAGTAAAGCCCCCCAAGAATTAAATGTAAAATAGGAGATCACAAATGGAAATGATGAACCATTTCTTCATGTCATTTGTAGCAAAGAATCAGAGGAATAAGACACAGAGAAGATGTCCCAGGGAAAAATAAAGAGATACAGACAAAAACACAAAGGAAATGTACATAAAGATCGATTAATCAATGAGGTTAAAGAAAATTGAATAAGCAAAATCTTTAAGACAATGCGATACCCAAAATAATCAAGTACCAAAACAAACCACGTTCAGGATATGGACTATACATAATGCTTTACCTAATAAATATGATTAAGGGTTGCATAACAAGATCAATTTCTGGCAAATCCACTAAAGAGAAACAAATAAACTTCCCATATAAATCTATGACTCTTCAAAATAAAAGGTGATGCAAGTCCATGTATCATAAAAGTTGATACAAGAAACCTTTCTTTGGCTTAGCCACAAAAAGCCAAAAGGAAATTCTAGAAATGTCATATCAAGTTATCTATTTTGGGAATTCTATTATATGAAACAATTTGAAAAACTATGCAAAAAGGAAATTGGATGTCCAAAAATCAAATATGTTATATACTAAGTAACAAAATCCTCCTAGTGTTGTATAACATAATATGTGAAGAGAATAACTACGAAACAAAATAATTAAAAAAAAAGAAAAAGAAAACATGGGGATGTGGATTATCTTAGATCAACTAAACTTTGAACCATCTTATACCTGTTATACACTAGATGCATATGTATCTTGGCCAGAGCATATGCAACAGCTAGAAGTATTCCCTCAACTTCTTCATCATTAACCTAAAATAATAGAAGAGGATTACGAGTGGAGTTTAACTTCAAAGTAAAGCTGCAAAGGGAAAATATAGGTGATAAACCAAGTGAAAAAAGAAAGGTGTTTTCTCTACCCAAAAAAAAAATAATTTCACACAATTGGAAGCTTCCTCACATACCCAACATTTAGTGATTTTCAATAAATTTCAAACTGCAAGATCAAGAAGAGTATAAAACTAGCAAAGTAACTACAATATGTGAAAGCATAAATAAACAATTTATCCACCAAAAGTTAGAAACAAAAAATTTTCCAACAACTTATTTTCTTACCTTTTCAATGACTATTTAAAGTACATTAAATATAGATGAAGCAATATACATGTGAAAACTAATTCCCTACTATAGTCTTAAATAAAAAGAATATATATTATCAAATAGAATAATAATCAGTTTCAAAATCAACAAGTATACTAATCAAGAATGGAAAACTATATAGTTGACCATCTTTCAACATTTATGTTCTTTAATATTTGATCAGAGCAAGCTTGCAAACAACAAATCTATAGATATGAAACCTAAAGTTTCTTAAATTTTCAGTTTGAAATTGGCCATAATTACTTACGTATCAACTGAGCAAAGTAGTAAGCATTCTGTATTACAACATAGTGGCATAAGAGAGATCAAGGTAGCTCAACTGGGCAACTACGAAAGTAGAGACAACGTTGCACTAAAATTCTCTTCCATATTTCAAGTAGTCCAACAAAAAGGTGGTGAAAGAAGAACAATAAGGGTTGTACATATCATAACCACAAACAAATGAAGACAGACAAGGGAGTTGCAGGACAAAACACATTGTTGGAGAAGATAGACAAGGGAGTTATTGGAAAAAACACATTGCTGGAGTAAACAAATGACAAAGCTACTAGAAGACAAGGAAAAACGAAAGATGTTGCTGGAAGACAAAGAAAGACATAAAAAACGAGGGAGTTATTAAAGAAAACAAATGAGGAACTATTGGAAAAAAGGATAAGGAGGAGTGTTTTTTGGTTAACAAAATGATGTTTTTATTATTGTTGGGACCGATCCGGGAATCGGATCCCAACCGAAAAACGAAACGAAAGTTGCCGAAATCAAAGCGGATTCAAATTGGATAATTAGAATCCGAAGGCAAAT
>JANIPM010000008.1:35258582-35284442 GCA_027478405.1 Erythroxylum cassinoides | reverse complement strand
GGGTGATTATGAGAGAAGAAGTCACTGAACTAACACGATTATGACAATTTCGAATGGAATATTAGTTATGTGTCTATGGACTATCACATAATGATGGTTGTATAATTAATCCTCATATTTGAGATTACTAAGATATCTAGTATGAGAATTATTATGTTTTGATGCTACTTATGAATGTCCTAGGATAATTCTGTCGGTAGTAATTGGATACAGTATGAACCCTTTGTAGATAATTGAGTAAGTCGGTAAAGGATTCGTCATTCTTAAGTAATTAGAGAAAATATTGTACTGTTCTTGATTGGTAATGATTTATGGAATTCTCTGACCAGAGTGAATTGATATTTGAAAAATGAGTTTTCTCTTGTCAATTATTTCCATATTGAAGTCCTAAAGGATAATATTCCCTTTAGATTTCAGGCCAATCTTGAGTCTTGACCTATTCTCAACCCTGATTTTTAAGGTTTTAAAACAAATTAATGGTTGCCTGATATTTCTAGTAAACAATTGAATGCATTAAGATGTGAACTTCACGTGCTACAACCATAAATAATATAACAACATAAAATTGCAATTAAAATTAGTCTTACAACCCATTCGATTATAATATATAGATAATCATTATAAATTAGAATTAGATAAATTAAAATTTCTTTTAATTAATCTTTACTTTTGTTAACTAAATTTATAGTTACAGAGTAAGATTGACCTTTAGCAATATATCATTACCACCAAAATATTATGAATCAAAATAATTTGACTTAATATATATTCACGCATAGATATAATCTTTTCATCATCAAATATTTCAATTAGACATTGAATATAAAATTGATGTCTACTCTATATTAAATCTAAGAATATTTGTTATTACGAATTAGTATTTGATTTATGATTAATTTTTAAAAACAACATTTTCAAATCTTAATTAGAAAATTTTCATGGCTAGAAAATTTCCATATTATTAGAATAAAAAATAAAATTTTAGATTAATAAATCATTTATTAACTCATTAAACTATTTTCATATAATTCATACTGAGATATCATAAATAGAATAATTATATAACCATCAAGACATTCACAAACACACCCTTAAATCTAATAATTATAATCATTTAATTATCATTTTTAATATTAAACATTGAATATAACTAATAAAAGATATATAAAGATAAAAACGTCTTTATTAACTAAATGACTTGCATATAAATTACAGCCAAGGTGGATTGACTTGTGCATAAAATAACCCTAAGTGGGCACAAAGAGGTTTCATCTTAAGCCTAATTGTCATGTATGGTAAGTTTCTCACCCTCTGCGTGCGAGCGAAATTGCTCTGCCCGTTCCAGCCACAAAGACAGCAATCTGCATTGGCAAGTCTAAGCTGCATTGACAGTTGTAAGGAGATTCAAATGAGGACTATGCTCATCACCTTACACTGCAAAAGGACCGATATCCTCATCACTAAAAAGGAAAAAAATACAAGTGGTACTGCATTTGCAAGTCCAAAAATGAATTTTGAGTATAACCAAAAATTCTCTCAGACACCTGCTGTTGAAACAACTGAGAAGGAATGGTGCGGGCTTAAATTAAATGTAATATCAGTTGACAAGCTGCTACAATTTGAATAGTCCTGATTTATGAAAATGAAATGGCTAATAGAAAGAGATGGTGTGGTAACAAGGATGTTATTGGCTTCAGGTAAGCAGCATCACATCCCACAGGAAGACACCTAAATGATCTCTTTCAAAGAAAACTCTAGTTTCAGAACTTATCAATCATTTGTCAGACCTAATTTGAGAGTCAGAAAATTACAATTAGAATGCCAAACTTGAGCCAATGTCCCAATTTGAAAGATCGAACCAACTGGCTATTGTTTTTTCCCATTCAATACACCATTCTCGACACTACTATCTATCGAAGTCAAGATAAGGTACTTCCACCATGGGCTTGGGGGCTGAACGTCCCCCCAGATCCTCTGGAAAGAATTCGAAGTCAGGACCAAAGTTAAACTTGACCACACAATTTGGCTGATTTGGAAGGGTATACATTGAAGCAGCTGGGTAATAGCGACCACCATACAAATCTTTGAAAGCAACCCCTTGACACACACCATTTCTATAGAAAGATATCTCACTTCCTGCATGGCAAGACAAGAACATGACCACAAAGTGAATTGCTACTTCCAACCAGCAGAGAGAACAAAATGCAGGCTTGCATTCCCAATTCATACAAGTATCGGCAATGACTCTCCATAAAAAACATTATGACAAACATAATCAGATATATACTTCATAGACACAGTCCACATAACAATTTGGTCAACAAACGGTGCAATTTAAAATGAGAATGATATAGAGCCATCAATCAGAAGCTCACAGCAACCCCAGAAGCAGAGATATGTTTGGTTTAATGGTTAATGGACTCTTTCAAATGCAGGAGTTAGGAACACCATCTGAGATTTGGGTAAACTTGCTGGACAGTAAACCAAAAAGAAATCCATGTGTCCAGAGCAACAAAAGAGTAGGTGAATATTATTCTTTCAGGTAATGAATTACTAGAAATCCAATCACTATTCCACATGTTAACAAATCTTATAAACAGTTCGCAAGTTAAAACAAGGGTTGCCAACTTGTCATTGGGTTGAACAGGCTGTACACAAACAAACGTATACAGTACAGAGCAGGTTAAGACAGATTGAGAAAGACGGGATTCAAAATATTCTTGAGCCTCTCCTTAATCTTGCAGAGCAAGCATTTCCAACAGCTCTGAGAGATCAATTATGCATATTCCATTGTCGTGCTCACAGTCTTACTTGACAATACACAATATAATTTCACAGGATGAAAAAGCAAGTCTATACTGCAAAGGGAAAAAAAATGAAAGGTCCTAAGAAATCGATAGCACAGATGAACACTCACGCTCAAAGCCATTTCTATTTTATTACAGGCATAATAAGAAAAGCATTTGAATTAATCCAGGCCTTCATATTTTGGTACCTTCCAATCTAGAAACATTCCAACACTTAATGAATCCAAACTAGCTTCAAGACTTAAGAAATGATTAAGTTCGCTGTGCTACTTGTTAAGCCAAGTTCACCTCAGTTCCTGATTGTTACCTATGCCATATGTGAAAGCAGAGACATTCAGAAGAAAGCAACTTGACAAAAGCAATCGTAAGTTCATGACAAACAATTGATTGCTTAAAGGGCCGTCAACTGGTGGAACTTCCAAGAACTTGAACTGACTAGGACCCAACATGGCCTTAAGGTGCATCTTAACGTATATCTCATCATAATCTTCATAGAGACTCCAATCTAGAAACATTCCAACACTTAATAAAACAGAACTAGCTTCAAGACTTGAGAAAATGATCAAGTTCACCAAGCTACTTTTCAAGCCAAGTTCACCAGTTCTTGATTGTTAAGTATGCCATATGTGAAAGCAGAGACATTCAGAAGAAAGCAACTTGACAAAAGTGATCAAATGGGAAGTTCATGACAACAATTGACTGCTTAAAAGGCCATTATCTGGTGGAACTTCCAAGAACTTGAACTGAATTTAACCCAACACATCCTTAAGGTGCACACTAACGTATATCTCATCATAATCTTCATAAAGACTCCTGGACAGGACACGGAAGAACAAGACAAGTGCTTTTGGAAATACCAGATAACCATCCTTAAATCCATCATAATTACTAGAAAGGAACCTACATCACACCAATTTAGTTGCTCATCGCTTAGTTACCAAGGGACTTCTCGTTTTCTGAGCATTTAAAAATTGGCAATATTGAGTTGCACCACAATTGAGATGTCTAAGAGTAACTATATTATAGTGCTATCCGGGATTCAGATACAAGAGGAGAAACGGATGTCTGTAATATCTTTGCAATCAACATATAAGTTTAGGCAGAGGCATTAACCCCTTAACAGTCCTCAAAGCAAATTATCACCAACTACATGACATGAGAAAAAAGGGGCATTGAAGAGAAGTCCTAAGCAATCAGCATATGGCAATAGAAATAATTTAAAGTAAAAGAACACGATCCAAAGGCCATATAACAATGCTCTAGCCAAAGGGCATTCCAGATTATGAAAAAGCAAATATAGTAAATTCATAACAACAAGCAGATTTCAAGTATAAGTAATTTACCAGGCACAATCTTAGGAGGATCATCCTTGGCATCAGGAGCACGTACGTATCTCTGGCCCTTATACCAAACTAAATGAGGAGGCTTTGGTGTATACAAACTACCTTCTGGTAAATTAATGTAAAAACCAATAACATCTCCTTCCTTATAACCTTCCTCCCCATATTTCTCTCTTAACGCCTTGTGCACTTTACTACCATCAATATCTCTATACCCGAAACTATTAGCATCATATCCAACAGGTGCCTGCAAGTCACCTTTCTCTGTAGACCATCCAAGACGCGTATGCCCAGTTTCTCCCAAGTTTACAACTTTAATCTCGAAGTACCACGCCCCTTCACAAACACCTCTTGTAGCCCTCACCATTCTATAACCTTTAGTACTTCCAGCACTCATCCTATCTTCACTCAACTCAACCTTCTCCGCTTTGTACACTTTCGACAAGCAAATTTTTATGTCGGGGCTATCATCACTCCTGTCCGGGAATCTTGGGACCGGTGTGATCAACACTTTTTCTTCAGCAGGCGTGTTTTGTGTATTGGGTTTCGATTTTTTCTTCCCTTTACGTGTAGATCTCGATACCCACACATTGTTGCTGTTCTTTTTCTTCGATTTCTTCTTTGCAGCGGCCTGTGTTGTCGTTGTTGGCACCTTAGTTTTATTTCCTACATTGTTCTCACCATTGTTACAGTCATCTTCTTTGGCCTTCCCTTCCTCAATTGGTGTCTCCGGTTCTTGTTGGCAATGATTAGTGAGTGAAGATAGTTGCTTTTGCTTTTTGGGAGGTGGGTCTTCGTCGTCATCGTCGTCCTCATCCTCCTCCTCATCAAGCTCGTCCGTTTTCTGAGATCTCGGGGTTCGCTTCTCAGTGTCGTTGGACGTAGTTGGGTCGGATTCAGACAGAGATTCGGAGGCTGACACAAAGTGGTCTTGATGTTGTTTCTTAGTTAAATCCTGGTTCTCTATCGCTTCTAAGCCATTGTGGGTCGGCTGTGGGTCGTTTCTCTGTTGGGGTAATTCAGAAGATGTAGCACTTGTGGTGGGTAGCTGCTGTTGTTGTTCATCGTCCTCTTCCTCCATGTAGGTGGCTTTAAGAGAGTCCATACCGAAAAGGGTTTTCTTCAGAGTTGTGAATTAAGCATCTAACCTTGAGATTCAGCGACGGGGACAAGAGTGGCTAAAGGCGAAGAAGAAGAAGAAGAAAGAAAGAAAGAAAGAAAGACAGAAAGAAGAAACGTGGCTTGCTTCTTCCTTATTTTCCTCCTTGAGTGTGGGATTGGATTGGGTCTCTAGTTGGGTTTTCAAGTTGGATCAAAGCAAAACTGTTCAACTATAGAGTTTTACCTGAATCCAAACTTGTGAAAGTTGAAATTTAATTCCATTCGTGTTGCATAAACAGAAATTGGACTGCTCAACATAAACCTCAAAGTGGAGGGCTAAGCTTGGGCCCGTTTGTAAAATTATCTTACATGTCATAAACAATTCCAATAGTTAATACTTTTGATTGAAGAAGGCAAATGAAATGATTTGTTCTTTGATTGCTGTCAACATCATCACATATAGTCAACGCGGCGCACAAAGGGCCTAAGTTGACAATTGATGAAGACAAGTCCTCTCCCAACTACTTTGGAAAAGTTACTTCAAACGTAATTCGTGGATTTACTGTTAAGAAAGAAAGCATTTTTCAACATTCACGATCAGTACATTTTGTCTAAGCTTCCACCACGTATGCGTCTGCTATCTAAAAGGTCTTTCCTTAAGCAGGTCAAATCAGGGTGTGGGGGCACTTAGTGGTACAATTAAGAAATAATTGATAGGGAAACATGCGTTATAATATAACATGCATGACCGAATGGTGCGTATCTACTTTGTAAATCTGAATGGGTATTTGTAGGATAGTTGTTGGAAAACTGTTGGTTCACACTTCCTCGTCAACTACAAGGCCACTTTTGACTTTTCTGCAGTTGGATGTTTTGTTTTCTGGTCAAACACAAGCGACAGTCTAATCGGGCGGGTCAAGTGTGGAAATTCGATTTCCATTTCTTTTGGTCATATGTGGGGTTGTAGCCGAATGTGAATTCCGTCAAATAAGTAAAAGACTTTGGAGGCTTCGCATTAAAATTTAATTAATTTATTTTTCAATTAATCTATAAATTTAAATTTTGTTAAAAAGGAAAATATTAACATTATTCAACTATATTTTATGACGTCACAAAAGTCCTAAAAAGATTTAGAAGGACGGTTTTTCAAAAGGCAAAGATTCTTGTATGATTGTTTTAGCATATTACACCAAGTTAAGGAAATTTAAGATGAAGTCAACACTTGTTAACAAATTTTAATGTAGTTTGTGGGCCTGTGACAACATCCTCAACTCTTAATTATACATCCTTTTCTATTGTCTCATGTCTATGGACTAGCATCATCCATGACTAATAATGCCAATAGAAATAGCGATGATTATAAATCCATAAACAATCATGATTTATTTGTGAGTGTTGCAAAATGATAACATAAGATTGTATCACAATCACAACCGCATTATTATTATGTCACTTAAAGATAAGCATTATTTTCAATATGCTTTAATCTTTTCAACTGTATGTTCTGTTTATCTTATTTATTTACAATTGTATATATTAAGGTCTTCAGTGTAAATACATTAAAAAATACAATACAATACATTTTATTGTATCAGAGTCCACATCAAGCTTTTTTTTTTTGATACCATAAACAACAACACAAAATTTTCTCAAAAGCGGCAACAATTTGACAACATCATTCAATGCTAGACACCAACCTACCTATATTACCATTAAACCAAATTAGAAAAGCTTTCTTACTACATTATTAGATTATACAAACTATTTTATTGGGAGAAATCAAATTCAAGCTATTTTAATTACCTTTGATCTCATCAGTTATGTAGATGGCTTTATCTCACTAGAAAACGTAGCTTCAAGAATGGAATCCTTACTCCATAATACACCAAATGGAAAATTTTTGGTTGACTTGTTTATTGTTTTCTTACCGCATCTCTTTTACCTTTAATCGCACGAATAGCTCAGAGTTATAACATAGCCTATGAACTCTAGCTTGGACTTGCGGACCACTTCATGCAACAATCAACTTCACAATGCTCTCTTTTTCGTCATAAACTGCGCACTTTGAAGAAAGGCTCAAGCACCATTATTGATTTTCTTTCACTCATCTCAACGTTTACAAATGACTTAGCAATTATTAGTGAAAAAGTTTCCAATGAATATATGGTCCTCTTCACCTTGCCATATGATAATGACAACAATTAAGTATAAAGACATCTCACTTGCATTTCTTGAATTCCAAGCAAAGCTTTTAATTCATGAAAACACTTTTAATTCATGAAAATGATTGCATTTATATCACTCATCTCCATTGCCAAACGCAGCTCTGTTTATCTCTCACTGCAGTGGTCGTCACTCACAAAGAGCATAGGGTAGAGGTGGAGGTAGAAATCATAGGGGGAGGTTCATTGGTAAGCCCTAATTTAGTTGGGTCTCCATTCTGGCAGGCTAACAAATCTCTCGGCCTCCTCATTCTTTTTGGACTCATCAACAAAATTGGTCCCTTCAGCTAGACTCACAGACCCACTAATTGTCAAACACTTCAAGTCTATTTTTATACATCCAACCTAAGTTTCAAATACTATTTCATTTAATAAGTCCAATAAACCACCCACATGGTGTCAAGTTTGTTGGAAATGGGGCCATATTATTGGCCATTATCGTTTTTGATATTCTGAGTCTTGTAATCATCATTATGGTTCTAGATATAGTAATAACAATCTTTATGCAACATTCATTGCCATAAACATTCAACCTGAACTAAATACTTCATACTTCAACTCAAGTACTATTTTTGAACGTTTACCAGATACTGGCGCTACTACCCACATGACTCCTAATCCTCACCTTGTAGAATTTGTTTCACTATATGACAGGTCCAACAAAGTAGTCGTTCGTAATGAACAACCCTCTCTATTTCCTCTAGTGGTCTATTAACTATATCTACTTTCCTTTGCCCTCTCCATCTTTGTGATATTTTGATTATTCCCCGTTTTACCACAAATTTGTTATCTGTTGCAAAATTTGTTTATGAATTGTGTCTTATTGAATTTAATCCATTTGGTTACATTATGAAGGACCTTCAAACCAAAATACTGCTTCTCGCAAGATCCATCCACAATAACCTTTACCCTTTGAAGATTCCATCACAATTTCACAATTATGTTTCTCTTAATGCTACCATTGCTTCCCTAGACTAGTGGCATCAACGTCTTAGTCATCCATGTTGCTATATTGATCTAGTTTATGTATTACCTGTTATATCCAATGTCATTAATTCTTGTATTTCTTTTCTTAAAGGAAAAAGAGTTTGTCTTTCAATGTCATTACCATCTCATCTTTCTACAAAGCCATTACAATGCATTCATTATTATATTTAGGGACCTTTCCCATCTCTTTCTTGTCTGGTTATTAGTACTTTATTATCTTTGTTTCGATTTACTTGGATTTTTTTCCTTGGTTTAAAAGGCATATGCCCTGCTATGTTTTCAAACCTTTAAACCAACAACTAAAAACATTTTTCCACTACTATCAAAACTTTTAATGCAATGGAGCTCCTGAGCTCATCAATGACACCTTTTCTTAATATCTTACTGCCCATGGCATCATTTGTTATATCTCTTGTCCCTATACTCCTCAACAAAATAACCTTGCAGAAAGTAAAATTTTCCATATTACTAAAACAGGTCTTACCCTTATTTTGTATACCTCTATTCCTAAATCCTTTTGTTGTAAAGCCCTTTCTACTACTGTTTATCTCATTAACCTCTTCATTACACCTATTCTTAATCATCAACCTCCTCACAAAACACTTTTTCATATCAAACCTAATCTCTCTCATCTCTGAGTCTTCGAATGCACTTATTTTCCCTTTCTAGGCTCTACTTATGCTGATAAACTCAACCCTAAATTAATTCCCTTTGTTATCCTTAAAGCTTGAAACTTTATATCTCTTGTCATGTACGTTTCCTTAAACATGATTTTTACTATTCCAACCCTTTTTCTAATGCCTCACCTTCCAATTTTACTTCTTTTGCTCTCTCCTTACTTTTACCTTTTAACCATTCCCTTACTCACACTGCTTCTCTACCTTCACCTACTCCTCCACCACTATCCTGTCATCCTATGGTCACTCGCACATGTAATCACACTTGTATCCCTCAATCTTTTTATGATTATATCACCTATTCCATGCTTATTACCACTTTTACCACTTCTGTCCCCATATCTTTTACTCAAGCCAATAAATTTCCAAATTGGCGTCAAGTCATGCTTGATGGGTTCACCGCTCTTTATCGCAACCATGCTTGGACTCTTATTCCTTATCTGCCAAATGCTAACATTGTTAGTTGTAGATAGGTGTTTTGTACCAAGCAAAATCTTGTTGGCTCCATTCAACACCATAAAGCTCGTATGATGGCTAAAGGTTATAATCAAACCTCAAGCATTGATTACAGAGATACTTTTAGTCCCATTGTCAAACCCACTAGCATTCACATTGTTCTCACCCTTGCTTTATATCATAATTAAACCATTTGCCAACTTGATGTCAACAGTGTCTTTCTTTATGGTCATCTCTAAGAACGAGTCTTTATGTCTCAATCTACTAGGTTCACAAATCTTAACAATCCTTATCATGTTTGTCATCTCTATAAAGCTCTGTATAGCTTGAAAAAACTCCTCGATCTTGGTTTTATAGGTTAAGTAAGAAACTTCTTTAACTTGACTTTATTTCATCAAAGTGTGATACTTCTCTATTTATTCATACAACCTGCACCCACACAACCTTTGCATTAGTTTATGTGGATGATATCTTAGTTATAGGTTCTTCATCATCATTCATTTACATCTCTAATTCATGATCTCAACACCACTTTTCCATTAAAGACTTGGGTCCACTTCATCAATTCCTAGGTCTTGCAGTCATTACTACGCCCATTAGTCTTTTACTCACTCAAACCACATATATCAAAGATCTTCTTCTTTGAACTGGTCTCTATAATTCTAAAACTGCTAAATCACCCATTACCCTTACTCTTCTTTTATCTAAAAATCATGGTCATCTCCTTCTTGATGCTACTGAGTATCGTAGCACTGTTGGCGATCTCCAATATCTCTACCTCACTCGACCTAACATTCAATTTTTTATCAATAAAGTCTCTCAGTTCTTACACTATCCTACTAATGCTCACTAGATCGTAGTCAAATGGAATTTATGATATCTTTACTTTGCACCTTCTCATGGCATTCATTTTAATAAATCACCCTCTCTCAACCTCTATGCTTACTGTGATGTTGATTAGGTTGGCCATCTTGAGAACTGGAAGCAAACAATTCACTATACACATGACATATCTCCTTTTATTGATCATATTGCTAATGTCATAACAAAAGCTCCATCTTTGTCCATGTTCTAGACAAACTCATGATTACACGTCATCATAGGTTTGAGGGGGGCTGATAAAATATGATTATTTCGAGATAAACTTATGATTACACGTCATCATAGGTTTAGGGGGCTGATAAAATATGATTATTTCACAATCACAACCATATTATTTTTCTGTTACTTAGAGATAAAACTTTTTTTTCAATATGCGTCAATCTTTCTAGTTTTATATTCTACCTTATCTCATACATCTACAATTGTATTTATTAAGGTCTTCAGACCTTCTGTAAATATATAGAAAAATACAATAAAATTCACTTTCTTCATAAAAGGACTAAAAACACTAAACACAATTATTTTGAATTACATGGTGATCTAGGTAGGACAAAAATAATCAACAAAAATTAAATTTGTTTTTCCCATTTTTTGTTATTTGTAATAGTGTGAAAAGAAGTCCTAACTCCAAATTGTTGAAGAATGTTGGTCTTCAGTACATTTGAAATGCTATGTCATTTATAACTAGTTGGACATAACCCTTAGCTATTAGTAAGGAAAAAAAATAAGAAACTAAAAAAAGCAAAAAGTTTGTTACTTAACAACCCCTAAGTACACATAAAGTACTTGCCTTTTATCTTGATTTTAACTACTCTTTTTAAATAAAAACTAGAAAAATAAGATGGTCAAATAGAGGAAGAGATGACTCAACCATAAAAAATCGGCATTACCATAAGATCTCTTTATCCTTTTCAATAAGAGCCTTCAATTTTATGTCCTCTATCTCATCAAAGTTTACACCACTTTTTCAATCTTATCATCAACTTTTATTTCGAATATCATTTTCTTGCAAATCAAACATATCTTTTAAGTTAAGATTAAATTTATTTACACTCAAAGCCTTATGAAATAGTTAAAACATCTCTAAGTATCTTATTTTAAGGCTAAGGCCAAACCATAAACTCTTAGGTACTTAAATACATGTTTTTATTTTCTTTATTCAACTTGCTTTTATTTACCTCAATCCAAGTTTTTTTCTTTTTCTTTTTAAGCCCCAAATTTGCAGAATCCCTTCAAACCTAGGCAAACGACTAAACAGTTAAAATAAGGTGTCTAAAACCTTCTCTATAATATACTTAGATCCCAAAGTTAACTTTTTAAAGAACTCTTTTGTTCATTTTTCTCAAGTTTTTTTATCTTCCCCTAATAAGGTAATGACTTCATTAAGTATTTTATTTCACATTTTATTTTCATTTCTATTTAAGTCATTTGAAAATGCCAGTGACATTTTTATTTTTGATTAACCTCTCATGCTAACCCAACATGTCTTTCCTATGACAAAAAATTGATATCTTATTTTTGTGATTTCCATGTTGACTTGCCAGAAAGTAATAGATGTTCTCCCACCTCTTCCAATCATGTCTCCTAAGGCACATATTATTCTTTATCTCAATTTATCCTATATTCCAAATTGTCTTCGCCACAAACTAGTTTTTTAATTTTGGCTGTCACTCAACATGTTGAGCAAAAGTCCTACAAACATCTATTAGCAAGAGGTAATAAAAAGGAATTAGATGCACTTGAGCATAATCATACATCGACCTTAAAGGTTATCCTTTAGAAGGAAAACCATTGGTTTCAAGTGGGTTTACAAGGTAATGTATCATTATGATGGAATGATTGAGTTATATACGCGGCTAGCTTGGAAGCCAAATGTTATATGCAAGTTGAAAGGCTTAATTACACCAAATATTTGTGTAATAGTTTCCAAAGTTATCGCGATGAGAATTTTATTGGTCATAAAAGTTGCCAAGTTATGTGAACTACACCTACTTGACTTCTGTAAAGCAATTTTTCATGGTTTATAACAATGAATGAAGAAGTATATACAACATTGACCCTTAATTACTTGTCTTCGAATGATAATTGAGTGTATTGTCTTTATAAATCTCTTTATGGCTTGAATTGTACGTCTTACAAATGATATGCCGAATTTTCTATTATCACCATTCAATTTGGCTTTACCTATTTTAAAATGATTATTTATCTCTTTTTATATCACCAAGGTGCCTCATTCATTGTATTACCTTTACATATAGACGGTGTTGTTATCACTGGCAATAACAATACCCATACTTGAGCTTTTAAAAATTATTTAGATGCTTGGTTTCACATCAAAGACCTCAGTTCTCTTAAATACTTTATGATTAGTCTCTTAATGACATTCTCTTATTTTAACATAAGTATGCATTGGGTATTTTATATGAGATAGATATGTTTGGCACCAAACTTGCATCATTTCTTATAAAGGACAATCATAAAATCTCTTTAGATTATAAGTGTTATTCTTTATGATCCATATGCTTATCATTTTTTTCAATTCATGTGTCGACCACATTATAAACATTTAGTAACAATCACTACAAAAAATTTAGTTTTAGCATTATATCAGATAGATATGTTTGGCACCAAACTTGCATCCTTTCTTATAAAGGACAATCACAAAATCTCTTTAGATTATAAGTGTTATTCTTTATGATCCAAATGATTATCATTTTTTTCAATTCATGCGTCGACCACGTTATAAGCATTTACTAATAATCACTGCAAAAAAATTAGTCAAAAATTACTAATTTTTCGTCAATAAACAAATTTGGTGATGGAAATTACTGACAAAAAGAGTCATACGAGAAACAGTTGTAGGTAAAATTTAGCGACATATTGTAAATTCATTGTTAAATTTCCTAACGGAGTCATAGTTTTCGTAGGTAAGTTTACAGACGGAATTAAAATTTCCATTAAAATTACCTACAGATATTGTAATTATATTGCTAAATTTTCCAATGGAATTACAATATTTTGTAGGTAAATTTAGCGACGGATATAATATTGTAATTATGTTGCTAAATTTTTCGATGAAATTACAATATTTTGTAGGTAAAGTTAGTGACAGATTCATTATATACGTCGCTAAATTTACCAATGGAATACTTGTTACCTACAGATATTATATATCTTTCACTAAATTTACCGATGGAATACTATATTCTGTCGGTAAATTTAACGACGAAATTACAATAACTGTAGGTAATTTTAGTGGCGGATAAATAATTTCCGTTCTAAATTTACCTATTTAATATAACATTCCATTAGTAATTTACCTAAGGAAGATAACTTTTTGCCGGTAATTTACCAATGATATTTTTAGCTAGCATTTCTCACTTCCCACCCGAATTTTCTATTGATAATCTATTGGTTTTTTGTACATTTAATTTGTCTAAATAATATAATCTTGATTGATAATATAATGTTAAAATTATGTTGATTGATAATATAATATAAAAATTATAATGTACAACAATAAATATCTTGAAAATAACTATAAATTAAGCATTCATACAAAAACTTAAAAGTAGAAAAACTTCAAATACATTCACTTAAATATCAAAATATTATAAATCTAAGCTATACAGTTGGTGAAGGTGGATAATCTGACTGCTGTGATGAGGTATTGCCCCTCCCCTTCAACTTATCCATCTCATTATGAAGCTGAGCTATGTACTCCATCGATTGCTGCAACTGAGTTGCCAGCCTCTCTATTGTGCTCTTAAGTTGAAAGGTCCTCTCATTAGACGCGGACCAATTACTAGATCTAGTTGTATTGGATGTGAAGGATTACGAATAACATGTGTTTACAAATGAACCTAAGCCGAAAATCTTTGTATGGCGGTCCCTACCACCAACTACATCAAGATGTCTAACTCTCATCAACAGTTTCATAGTTTTAAGACTGTTGTTCAATTCTTTCTTGTACTTGATCCTATCATTATAATTGTTTATATTAATAAGTGATAATTTTTAAGAATTAATATTAAAGTATAAATTTTACATACATTAAATTCTCTGCATCAGGTGTTAACGAAGGTCACATCATCATGTTTCTTAATGTGGGTGTGCAAAAAGAGCTAATGTAATGTAGACTTCCTGTCCATATATTTTTCTTGCATCAGAATAAAGTGTTATAAGTGAACTACAATTTATAAAAATTTCGGGAAGGTTTTCTCTGTTTTTATGATATTTACCCCCTATTGAATACAAAAATTTACTTAACAACCCAGTCATTAATGGCACTAGACATTTATAACATTATCATTCTCCATAATACACATATATTTTCATTTTAAATTTCATAAATCAAATTACATTGAAACCAAATTTCATACATTAAAGTACAAAAATCAAAATATAAGTGTAAAGTTTAGATACTTATAAGTTTCTCTGCATGCTCCTGGTGGGTCATAGATCCTCCTATGTGTACGTGTAGACTCTATCTCCCTAATCCTCTACATCTGTTTGTAGAACTGTGCTATGAAATGGACATTGTCTTTAGTGATGTCCAATATTGCTGCCAACAAGTTCATATTTCTTCAGACATATAAGGAGGTCATATATCATTCTTGTGTATCGAACTAAGAAAGTATCTATATCGTGCATGAACTCGTCTCTCCCATACATTATAAATTACAACATCAAATTTTGAGTCACAAAAAATTCTTTCTGAAGAAAAGAAAAAACTTACTATAATTACTTATAAACTATAATATTTATCTAATTAATGTATAAAATTAGATAAAATAAAAAAGATTAAAGAATAAACTTGTTATACCTCGAAATCTTAATAATAAAAATCCTTTTTCATCTGAGGGACATTCTTCTATATATATAACCCTCAAGATCTATCTTCTCTTTAAACTTGCATCAACTTTTTTGGAGCACGTTTTATACGAAACCAACCTAATATATAAGTTATTTTAGACCATTTTCAAATTAAAACCTATAAATTCAGTATAAACATATGAGGTTATCATATATTACAAAATTTTAGAATTTCACTTACAGATTGTTGACAATTGCGATGTAAGTTCTTCCATTAACTCCTTTAGCTCTAAGCTGAAGGTCGACTCTATCATGCACAACATTTTCGCCTAATATCTTTGTCAGTATAGGGGTGCTGGATGGTATATGAGTGGTGGATGGTATAGCAGGGTTGCTAGATGGTGTAGTAGCAGGTACAGAAAGTGACTGTACAGGAACTGTAGGTAGGGAAGGTGATACCTCATTTGAATGCGCAGTAGGTAGACTTACAACACCTGATTCTGTAGCATCTGTAGAATTTGATCCTTCACTTAGACCTACACTGGCTCGTCCAAATTGTGGTAACTTGACCCTTGTCCCCATCATTTCCTGTTTTCTCTTTTGTGTCATATCTTAAACCTGAAATTGCAATTTAATTAAATATTCCAATAATAGATCAATATAATTAAATATATAATAATATATTGTTGATGCAATAATATATTTATTCATATGATATTTTATTACAAACACAAATTAATCGCTATCATCACTTAATTGTAAATCAAAATCATCATCATCATCATCTTCTTTTTTTGAAGAATTAGAATCAAACTCAAGCTCCTCTTCAGATCTCTCGCCCTCCTCATGCAAACTCCACTATTTATTGTTGCTCTGTTATGGCTATGATATTCTGTATGGAATTTGTCTCCATTAATAAAATACACCGGATACAATTTAATAGTTAACAAAGGTCCTTTCGCAATATTAAATATGAACATGCTCATCATTAGATTTTTTGAGGTCTACACAAAACATATCATATTAAATAGTATAATTTCATTTAAACACTTTGATCTCATAATTCAACCATTATAGTTATTGCAAATGAAAACTTATATATTTATCAAACCATCAAAGAAAGTGTCTTTCAACTTCTGTATTGATATCATCTTGTGTTTTTTTTAAGCATTAGCTCTCGTAACCATTCCTCCTATAGTCTAAAAGCATTATTATGTATTTTAGTTGTGAACAACACTAACTTTGAGAACCTAAATAGTCAATTTCAAAATCAACTTAAACTTACTGCATGAAAGGTTGAACCTCTTGATAATTCAATAAAATGTAATCATGGACAGCCTCTATTTCTTCTTTTGTTGACATTCTTCTTGTTGACCGTCCATATGTTCATCCAGGATATGTGAAAATGGATAAGTTACCGTCAATATCATCCATTTCTCCTTCATCGTCATTACGAGAAATTTTTCTTTCTCTTGTGTACACATGTGGTTTAAAATAATGTAAACAAAATGTACTTACATCCTTCACTAAATAAGCATTACATATCGAACCTTCAACTCTAGCCTTTTTTTTGACATTTTTCTTCAAGTGATACAAATACCTACATTACAAATAGGGTTATTACAATTATGTGATTAAAACATGCTATAAATTTTCTTTAAATTTTAAATATAATTACCTCTCAAATGGATACATCCATCGATATTGAACTGGACTAACAAGTTTAGCTTCGGATGCTAAATGTACGGGTAAATGTTCCATACAGTTAAAAAAGCTTTGAGGGAAAATCCCTTATAATTTGCACAACATAAATGGAATTTCCCTTTCAAGTTTTTCCATTTTAGCCAACTTTAGTTTAGATGATGTTAAGCTTTTGAAAAACTAACTTAATTACGTTATAGCTTCATAAACTTTACTCGGTAGCAACTCTTGAAATGAAAATGGAATTAGCCTTTGCATAAACATATTATAATCATGACTTTTTAACCCAAATAATTTGTACTTCCTCATGTCCACACACCTTGCCAAATTCAAAACATAACTATTAGGAAACTTTAGACTTTTCAACCATTCACATCTTTAGTTTTTTGTCCAAAGTATAACATGCATTCAGATATTTACTGGTGCGAAAATCTTTATCTAACTCATTCCTTTTACAAAAAAGTTTCCAATCAACTCGTGATTTTGCATTGTCCTTTATCCTCCCTTCAATGTTTATTATGGTGTTGAACAAATTGTCAAAAATATTTTTTTAATATATGTCACATCTAGATTATGACGTATTAAATTAATTTTCCAATATGGCAAATACCAAAAGATACTTTGTCTTCTCCAATCAAAGTTTTTACTAATGCTTATATTAACTTGTTCAGCTTCAAGGTTTGTAACTTTCAGCAACCTTAATTCATTAATCTCCTACAACATATCTTCACCATCTTTGTGAGGGGGAGGAGGTGTTTGTACCATCCTATTTTTAATGAACTTTTGTTTATTGCATCTAAATGGATGATCTGGAGGAAGAAATTTTTTTTGGTTGTCAAATCAAGATGTTTTTGCCCCATTAGCAAGATAAAATGCATCATAATCATTGCCACAGTAAGGACAAGTCAATTTCCCTTATGTGCTCCATCCAGACAGCATAACATATATAGGGAAATCAATAATAGTCCATAACGAATCTACTCTTAACAAATTTTTTAAAGAGACACATCATATGTCTCCATACTAAATTCTCAAGATTGTGCAATTCAGATACCAATTGTTGTAATAATACATCAATTTTATGCTTTGGATTTGTAGGCCTTGACATAATCACTGTCAAGAAAATATAGGCATAATTCATACACATCCATGGAGGTAAATTATAAGGAGTAATTATAATTGGCCATGATGAATATCGTTGGTCAGATTAACTAAAAGGTTGGAATCCATCTGTCGACAATTCTAACCTAACTAACATTTCAACTTTCAGTTATAAACTCAGAATGGGTGTTATTGAAATTTTTCCATGTGAGTGCATCTGATAGATGATTTATTATTCCATCTTTTTTTTGATAAATCAGAAAGACTTTTATAAAATGAAAAAATATGTACAGATAAAAGGAATCAATCCCTAACTCTCTTAATCCATAAGGGCTTAAGGAAGCTCCCACTTCCCAAACCCTAAATCAAAACAAAGATAAACCGCACCATCTCTAATAGTTTCCGCCCAAAAGGACAAAAGTTCAACAAATCTGACAAATAACACAAATATCACCCAATTCTATAAACACTCTCAAACAATAATATAAGAGTATGAAATTTTCGATTTGACGAGACGATCTTGAACTCCTAAGATGAACCAGGAATGACGCCTGAGAAAAGTACACAATTGGCCTTCATGATTAGGACAACCCAGATTGGATATCCTATGCGAACTGAACCGTCGCTTGGCTGCAAAACTTAGGGTATATTAGCTCAGTTGAATCTAACATAAAAAAAAGTGAACACGAATATCGAAAAATCGAGCACTTAAAGGCTGCACTTGTATTGTTTATCACCGAGAATAGGCATAAAATCGTTAGAAGAAATCTGGTAATTAAGGCACAGAACATTTTGAGTTTTGCCATAATAAGCCATCTTGGTCGAGATATGTTTATTGAAACTCCATCAAAATGTGACTCAAGAAGCCTATATATATATATATATTTTAACATTACATGTGATTATAAGATATAAACAGAAGAATTTTGTACTGTGTACGTTATAAGATGGTACTATCGATCTGCTTCAGAAGCACTTTCTTTAATCTGGGTAGCAGCCAAGGGATGTTCTAAACAGGTAGCTGTCCACCGCGAGATTTAGGCTGAACCATACTCCTATGTTGCACGGAGTTCTAGGCGCTTTAGTTAGGTTTTCTAACACAAACTTACCTCATTTCTAATCTTTTCAACTTCCTATTTCTGAAGTTTGACCTTGAGATTCAACAGACAGGCGGAGTTTCAAGGTCTAAAGGAGCTCAAAATCTGCTGCATTTCCGGAGTTGAAAATTGATAAAAGAAAGATGTCAGACAGACCCCTTTCTGCTACTAAGTTATCAGCCTCGTGATACTGATTGGCCAGTTGAAACAATTCTTCATTTATTATTACCACTTTTGCAGTTGAAACAATTCCGTAAGAATAAAAAAGAAATAATAGCAGAAATGTAATCAAACTCATCAGAACAATACAAAAAAACTTGTAGTTGTGTCCAGAAATTTACAAAAATTGTCCATACATGTGCAGAACTAAAATTCCACCACAAAGAATGGGCCATGGAAGCTCACACACAAAACACAACCAAAAATCAACAACCACTCTCCCTAAAACTGCTTTCGGAAACAATCTCCTCAATATACTTCTTTCTGGCTTAGTTTCTTATTTCTATATTTCGGTTCTTGCTAAATAAATAAACTCCTCAAATAACCTTTTAAATGTAGCTATAAGATGAATCAACTACCACGTTCTGAAACCCTTTGCTTCTGATCACAACTTAATGCATATTCATGGAGAACTGTTATATACTAAGACATTCTTCCTGGAAGATACCTACTACTTTCTTAATGTTTGTGACCAAAACAAAAGAGCTGTACAATAATATGATACAATAGTTGGGGCATAATCTTGAAAATAATTGCACTCATCACATATAGAACTGTAAAGATGAAAACATAAGGCATAGTTGGAATGACTTCAGTTGATTAGCATATACCAGGTAATCAAGCTTTGTTGCTAATGCTAGTGAATAGAACAATCATTGTCAGATGGCACCCAGAGTTCCCCCAAACACTTCAGTAGGTTCTTAAAACAGCCCCAATGAAGTGTTCAGGGGAACTCAAGGAGACAGCTGACTGCCTCTTTTCTCTCTTACTTCTATGTGTTTTCTAGGTTTTCATGGCTAAACAACTCAGACCCACTTCCGATATTTATAGCGAAGCGTGCCTAATAGGTCAACATCACTCTGGTTCCACCTTTCAGATTCCCTTAAACAGAATTTATTCTTCAAAGTTTCCTGTTTGATACAAGAGGGGACCGGAACTAAAGATGAGAAAAAATCACGAAGTTGCCAGAAAACTGAACCTAGTCTGAATGTTGGATGAAATCAATAAACTCTGAAAACAGTGGTCAATTTCTCGTACACTTGATATCAATCTAGCCTAGTTACCAGTTCTCCAAGTACTTGCTTCTTTCTCAAAATTACATCTGATAGTGTTCCAAATCCTGCGAGAGAGTAAGAGAAATTAACTTGATGGCTACCTACAAGTTACCGTGCAAGACTATGCATGTCATATCCAAATCAATGCAAACTTTAATTGAACATTTTACTAGTCTATAATGGCTAATTTTCAACGTTGAGTCAAAAAGAAAAGAACCTTAAAAGTGATTACAATTGATGGTTTAAATATAGTTTAACATTACTTTCGTAATTGTGAAGAGATCTGCTTCTGACATTGAAAGGAGATAGAATCACAACCAAGAATGAAGATTTTTCTTTGTCACTATTTATCTCTGTAGAATTATAAGGATTGACCTAAATGCGGAAGTGCTGGATCGATTTATTACTTACTAGTCTTCGTTTTACGGTTGGCTACTAGAGTCACCGATTAATACACGTCCCAAACTCTAAGTCTTTGATGATTGCTTCATGTGAGAGATAATGGAAGAGAAAAACTTGTATTTTCTCTATTTTTGTAATAAATATTGAATGAATCGTTTTTTACCCTTTAACCCTGGGTTAGGACAAATAACTGTTACGGGAGTTATATAAAGTGGCCGTTATCTTTCGTAAACTACCAACAACTCCCACTCGGCCACATAAGCCACGAGTTACATCTCCTCTTTAAAATTTTATGTGTCATACTGAGAATAGGGCGTATCAATGCCCTAAAACAGAGAAGGAAAATGAAAAAATAAGTAATGTTCCCTATGTTAGTGCTGTAGGAAGCTTAATATATGCTATGTTGTGTACACAGCCTGACATTTACTTTGCAGTTAGTTTGGTAAGTCGTTACCAAAGCAACCCAGGACCTGCTCATTGACAAGCAGTCAAAATGATTTTTCGCTACCTTCGTAATATTTCAGACCTAGTCCTTTGCTATCAAGGCAGAGAATTAAGGTTAAGGGGATATTCAGATGCTGATTGGGGTGGTGACTTGGATGAGTCTAGGTCAACCTCAGGATATGTTTTCACCTTGAGAGGGGGAGCCATCTCTTGGTGTAGCAAGAAGCAAGCTTGTATAGCATTATCAACAATGTAAGCAAAATATGTTGCTTGTTGTCTTGCCGCTCAAGAGGTAATATGGTTGAGAAGTTTTCCTTAGGATCTTAATCTTACTCCCAGAGTTAATGATCTTGTTGAATTGTTATGTGACAACATTGTAGCCATACAGTTTGCTAAAGATCCAAAGTTTCGTAAAAAATCTAAGCATATCAAAAGGCGTTATCATTTTGTAAGAGATGTCATAAAAAATAAAGAGGTTGCCATATAGTATATACCTAATAACAAGATGGTAGCTGATCCCTTAACAAAACCTATTCCCTGAGATTCATTTAAGGCTCATGTGATGAGTTTAGGTTTACAAAGGGTTTAGTTTTTCCATTGGGTTATATCTTGTTGTATAATGGACATGTTTGCAATTGTAACGAGTTTTTTGTTTAATAAAAGTTTATTTCTCAAATGTTCATTGGTACGTAATTACATAATAAGTCACATTGTAATGTCACCACACACTAGGCTTCTGATTAACCTTATCATATAGGCAATCGCCCTAACGCTTGAGTGGCGAGTGGGATGAGACTTCACAATATTAATATTGAGTGTATGTAATATTGTGTTATCTTCATACTTATGTAGTATGCATAATAAGTTTTTATATTTGAATAGTCACCTTAGTAAGTCTAAGATGAGACTCTAATGAATCAGATCTGAAAGATTCAGATTTCACATTGAAGCTTTAAAGCCAAATCTCGAGTGTCAAGATTAGCAATAGGTATGTTAATCTAGTGGCTCGGATTAGTTTTTAAGTTAAGCTAGATTCATGATTTGCATAGCATAAAAGAGTAACATGCCCAACTTAGTGGGAGCTATGTCATGACACACATTTCATATTGTGTGTGCTATATAACGACCTTCTTGTGGAGTAATAGTTAAATCTCTTTCTCTGTCACTGTATGATCCCATAGACTTTAATGTCTAATCGAATAAAACCCTTCAACTTAGAACTATGATATGAAGTCAAGGCTTGGTGTTGCTACTTTAGTATGTTTTTCTAATTCACTACCAAACGGGTCTTGAACTTATCGATCGTTCCATCTATCTTACGTTTTATCTTGAAAACTCACTTGTTTCGAATTGACTTTCATTGGAGCAGAAGATCAACTAGTTCCCAAACTTGGTTTCGTTTCATTGAGTCCATTTCATCCCTCATGGCATCCATCCACTCTGTGTGATTAGGTGAATCAACAGCCTCTTGAAAAGAGGTTGGTTCTTCTATTTCCAAAGGAATATAAAGGAATATTTCCTCTTCGATTTGAAAATATCGTCGAGGAATTCTTCCACGCTCACTTCTTCGGAGTTTAGGACCTACATTTGTCTGCCCTGATTCAGGATCTCTCCCCCTAGCTCTTGAAAATGTGGGGTCCGGATCATGGTGAGAACCACTGCTACTATCCCCTTGAGATGTGAGACTTTGAACATGTAGATTATCCACAAGTTCTTGGTTTAGAGATGGAAGATAAACCTCATTCTCGATTTGGTTCTCTTGGGTAGGAAAAGTCTCGGTGACTTAGCGAGTAACTAAATTCTCCCCCTCACCGAGAGTATTCAGTTGTAACTCATAAAAATCTAGGTCCTTTTTGATTTCACCTATGCTGGGGAACTCATCCTCAAGAAACTCCACATTGCGGGAAGCAACTTCCGTCATGCCACCATTTGGGTGCTCACCAAACATAACATACCCTTTAGAATATTCAGGGTATCTTATAAATACCATTTTAGTGGCTCTTGGATCAAGTTTCCCATGTTTATGAGTTGGGTTGTGTACATAACCAGCCGAACCTCATGGGCGCAAATGATCTAAAGAGGGCTTTCTTCTATTCCATAACTCATATGAAGTGGCAGGTACACTTTTACTTGGCACACGGTTAAAAATATAAGTTGTCGTGAGCAACGTATCTCCCCAAAAACTAATTGGAAGACGAGCATGTACCATGATTGACATGATCATGTCAAGCAATGTTCGATTCCTACGCTCCGCAACACCGTTTTGTTGTGCATTTCAAGAAATCGTTAGTTATTTTATGATACCCTTTTTCTCACAAAATTCTTTGAACATATTAGATAGATATTCTCGACCACGATCGGTCTGAAGAGTTTTAACTCTTCTTTCCAATTGTGTCTCAACTTCAGTCACAAAACGTTTAAACACATTAAGTGCCTCATAACGATGAGCTAAAAGATACACATGCCTATAGAGAGAATAATCATTTATTAAAATGAGCAAATAGATAGCCCCATGACGTGCCTTAACATTCATAGGTCCGCAAATATTAGAGTGAATAAGTTCTAAGGTTTAGATACCCTTGAAGCCTTACCAAAAAGTTTTGTGGTTGCCTTACCAACTAAACATGACTCACATCTAGGCATCTTAACTTTAATGAGTTGGTCTAAAAGATCTTCTTTAGCTAGCTTACTCAATCTATCTTGGCTAATATGACCAAGTCTAGCATGCCATTTAACAGATTCAGATCAGGATCAAAACATGAAACATACACAGAAGACAAATTATCGTAACATACATCAAAATCAAGAATTAGAAAATCGTTTTCCAATGTAGCATGGCCAAAAATATTGCCATTATACATAATATCCAATCCATAATGATTAGAACTAAAAAAGAATCCTAATTTTATTAAAGTTACAAGAGACACAAGGCAACATCACATCCCGAGTGCATAGAGAGCATCATGGAGAAGAAAAGTATTTCCTTCACGTAACTTGAGCTGATATGTCCCTATTCCTAGGACATCTTCTTCACTGCCATTTCCTAACACGACAGTTTGTGAACCCACCAGATACCGATGAAACTCCATATAGCCAGCTCGATCCTAAACTATGTGCTTGTTTGCTCCTATATCTACAATCCAATTAGGAAGAGAATTAACAACTAATGCATGATAATAACATATAACTTAGGAGTTATGGATAAGAAAGGTACCTTCTTAGGTTTAGGACAATCCTGAGTAAAATGACCTTTCTTTCCACCATTATAGCACTTCACACATGCCATGTTTTTCTCTCCTTAGCCCTTAGTCTTTTGCTTTTTGACAATATGACCTTTTAGTCCATTCCATTGAGGAGGCTGAGAACCTTTTCTTTTACCTCGATTGGCATTGTTGCCCTTTGGTCCTTTGCTTTTAGCAACAAGAGTCACATTGGAGGAGTTAGATGCTTTCAAGCGATCCTCCTCCATTTCAAGATGCCTAGTGATATTTGAAAGGGTTTGACATTCTCATTATGTGTCAAAACAAGTTTCACATTTTTGCAGTGCTCAGCATGATCTGGAAGAGCCCGAATCACATTCAGGACTTGTTCCTCTTCAGAGGTAGCCCAGCCAGCTGCCTTAAGATCATGAACCATAGCACTCATAGTTCGTAAATGTTAAGTCATAGTACAAGTTGTATTAATCTCATAGTTCATCCACTTGAGATGCAAAGCACGAAGCCTTGTAGTGGATGTTTGACCAAAACTGATCTTAAGTTTGTCCTATATGTCCTTAGCAGTGGCACAATCCTCAAACTCTCTAATTAATCATCATGCATGAAATACAACATAGTATAGCATGCCTTACGATCCTTTTTGGACCAATCAGCATAAGCCTTTACGGATGCTTGATATTGCTCACTAGCAGTATCAATATCTTTTCCATCTTTGTCTTTGATTGAAGGCGCAGCCATTATTATGGTCAAATATTCGAGCAATTCTCGTTCATTTAGAAGATACTGAATCTTCCTTTGCAACATATCATAATTGGACCCATCCAATTTTTCAGTGGTAGATAAATCACCGATCAAGATTTTAGTTGTCATATCTACAAGTACATATAAACATGACGTAAGGCACATTTCCATAATTAAATTATCTGAAAAATCCACAATTCATGTAGTATGATCGAAAATTTAGCTAAGTTCATAATCATCTCATACAAAAAATGAATTAGGAATTTCTATAATTTAATTAACCTATTTTAATTTGACATATCACAAAGATGCCAAAAACAAAAAAATATATTATATGTAAAACTAATTTACAATAAAAAATTTATACATATAAAACAAAATTTACATACAAAATTATAAAAAACTCATTTATATAATATTATTTTAAATATAATAAAAATTACCCATAAAACATATTTATGGAATATTTCAAATTATATTATATGAAAACACATCCATGAATTTTTAACAATTTAACTCATAAAAGTATTTAACTCAAATTATAATAAAAATTACCCATAAAAGTATTTATATTTCACTCTTCACTTTGTTTGCTTAC
>JANIPM010000008.1:35238562-35258482 GCA_027478405.1 Erythroxylum cassinoides | reverse complement strand
ATATAGAACAATAAGTATCTTGAAAATGTATGTTATTACTATAAATTAAGAATTAATTAAAAATCATAAGAGTGGTAAAAAATCAAATAAAATTCATTTAAGTATCAAAATATTATAAATCTAAGCTATATAATTGGTGAAGGTCGATGATATGATTGCTGTGATAAGGTGTTGCCCCTCCCTTTCAACTCATCCATCTCATTACGGAACTGGGCTATGTACTCCATTGACTATCTCAACTAAGCTACTAGCATCTCCACTGTGCTCTTAAGCTGAACGACTCTCTCATTAGATGTAGACCACTTACTATATCTAGTTTTACTGGATGTGGAGGACTGTGAATATCATGTGTTTGCAAAAGAACCTAAGTCAAAAATTCTTCCATGGCAGTCCCTACCATCAACTACATCAAGATATGTTTGACTTTCATCAATATGTTCAGAGTTCTGAGAATGTCGTTCAATGCTTTCTTGTATTTGCTCTTATCATTATAATTGTTTATATTAGTAAGTGATAATTTGTAACTATTATTATTTATCAAATTAATATTAAAGTAAAAATTTTACATACATTAAATTGTCTGTATCGAGTGTTGACAAAGGTCACACCATCATGCTTTTTAGTATAGGTGTGCAAAAAGAGCTGACATAATGTAGGCTTCGTATCCATATACTTTTCCTGCATCAGAATAAAGTATTATAAGTGAATTACAATTTTAAATTTTTTTAGCAGAGTTTCCTTTCTTTTTATGGTATTTACCCTCTATTAAACAAAAAAGTTTTCTCAACAACACAATCATTCATAGAAACAAACATTTATAAAATTATCATTCTCCATAATACACAAATATTTTCATTCTAAATTTCATACATCAAAATTACTTTAAAATCTAATTGGTAGTAATTAGTACAAAAATCAAAATATAAGTGTAAAATCAGAATATAGACTTTTCCTACATCAAAATAAAGTGTTATAAGTTAACTACAATTTTAAAAAATTTTAGCAAAAATTTCTCTATTTTTATGATAATTACCCCCTGTTAAACAAAAAAAAAATTCTTAACAATGCAGTCATTCATGGTAACAAACATTTATAAAATTATCGTTCTCTATAATACACATATATTTTCATTCTAAACTTTATACATCAAATTACATTGAAATCTAATTAGTAGTAATTAGTACAAATATCATAATATTAATGTAAAATTAGAATATAGACTTTTTATGCATCAAAATAAAGTGTTATAAATGAACTACAATTTTAAAAAAATTTAGCAGAGTTTTCTCTATTTTTATGATATTTATCCCCTGTTAAGTAAAAAAATTTCCTCAACAGCACAACCATTCATAGCAATAGACATTTATAAAGTTATCATTCTCCATAACATATATATTTTCATTCTAAACTTCATCATCAAATTACATTGAAATCTAATTGGTAATAATAAGTACAAAAATTAGAATATAAGTGTAAAATCAAAATATAGATTTTTTTTCTGCATCAAACTAAAGTGTTATAAGTTAACTAAAATTTCAGTAAAGTTTCATCTTTTTTTATGATATTTACCACTACTAAAAAAAACTTTTCTCAACATTACAACCATTCATGGCAACAAACATTTATAAACTTATCACTCTCTATAATGCACATATATTTTCATTCTAAATTTCATACATCAAATTACATTGAAATCAAATTTATACATTAAAGTACAAAAATTAGAATATAAATGTAAAGTTTATATACTTACAAATTTCTCTGCATGCTCCTGGTGGGTCATGGATCCTCCAGTGTGTACGAATAGACTCTCTCTCTCCGGTCAAGTACATCTGTTTGCAAAATTGCGCTCTAAAATGGAGATGACCTCAAGTGTTGCCCAATATGACTGGCAATGACTCCATATTTTTTAGATATATAAGAAGGTCGTACACCATTCTTGTGTATCCAACCAAGAAAGTCTCTATAATATGCACGGTCTCGCCTCTCCCATATATTATAAATGACAACATCAAATTTTGAATCCTAAAAAATTATTTTTGAAAGAAAAAAAAATCAAAACATACTATTTACTAATGTATAAAATTAGATAAATAAAAAAGATTAAAGAATTTATTTTTTTACCTGAAACTCTCGATAATAAAAATCTTTTGTCTCCTGTGAGATATTTTTCCATATATAACCCTCAAATTCTATTTTCTCCTCAAATTTGGATTAGATATTTCTGGAGCACATTTCAGACGGAACCAACCTAATAGATAAGCTAGTTTAGATCATTTTCAAATTAAAACCTATAACTTCAGTATAAACCTATGGTGTTATCATGTATTACAAAAATTTACAATTTCACTCACAAATCGTTGATAATTGTGATGTAAATTCTTCCATAAACTCCTTTAACTCCAGGCCGCAGGTTGCCTCCTTCATCCACAACATTTACCCTTGATATCTTTATCGGTATACATTAGAATTTTATTCTGGGAGTAGGGTTGTTGGATGGTGTAGTAGGGCTGTTGATGATGTGGCAAAGGGTTGCTAGATGGCACAAGGAGTATAGGTGGGGAAGGCGATGCCTTATCTGGATATACACTAGCTAGACATGCAACACCTAATTCTGAAACATCTGCAGAATATGATGCTTCACCTGGACATACACTGACTCCTCTAAATGGTGGTAACCTAACCCTTGTCTGTAACATTTCCTATTTTCTCTTTTGTGGCATATTTTTAACCTGAAATTCATATTTTATTGAATATTTCACTAATAGAACAATATAATTTAAATATAACAATATATTATTGATGCAATAATAAATTTATTCATATAATATTATATTACTTACACAAGTTAATAACTATTATCACTTAATTGTAAATTAAAATCATCGTCTTCTTTTTATGAAGAATTAGAATCAAAGTCAAGCTCCTCTTTAAATCTCTCACACTTTATAGATTTCTCATCATTTTTAGATGAAATTTTAACATATTCATTATTTTGATCTTTCAAAGGTTCATTCTCGTTATATGTTATACATGTATTTATTTTATGAACATCTTCCTGAAACCTTTCACTTTCAATTCTCTTATTTTCTCCTTTTTCATGTAATTCAAAAACTCCTCTAAGTTTTACTTTGCAAATGGCCAACCAATCTGACTTATTTCATCTTAAGCTAGGAAAAAGGACACAATACACATGGATGCTTATATCGCCAACACTAGAGGTTCAAATTGCCTAAATCTTCTTCGTTATTTGATTTCAACTAGATTGTATCAACCATACACTTTTGTTCTAATATTAGGAGTTGGATCAAACCATTTACAGTTAAATATCAGACTCCTTTTTATTGATAATGCTGGGTACTCAATTTCAATTATCTGAATAATTTTACCATAGTAATCTATCAATTCTCTCTATATGCAAACCCCACTATTTATTGTTATCATGTTATGACCATGATATTCTGTATGAAATTTGTATCCATTAATAAAATATACTGGATACGATTTAATAGTTTACAAAGGTCCTTTTACAAGATCACACGTGAACTTGTTCTCTATTGGATTTTCTATAGCCTATATTAAAAAGTTATCATATTAAATAGTATAATGTCATTTAAACACTTTGATATGATAATTCAACCATTTCAATTATTACAAGTGAAAGCTTACATATTTTTTCGAACCATCGGGGAAAATATCTTTTAACTTCTTTATTGATATAATAATGTGTTTTTTCGGGCATTAGCTTGCGTAACCATTCCTTATATAATCTAAAAGCATTATTATATATTTTAATTGTGAACATTATTAACCTCAAAAAACCAAATTAACTTAAACTTACTACACGAAAGGTTGAACCTCTTGGCAATTTAATAAAATGTAACGATGGGTAGCCTCTATTTCTTCTTCTGTTAACATTCTTCTTATTGAGCGTCTATATGTTCATCTAAAATATGCGAAAATAGATAAGTTACCAACAACATCACCCGTTTCTCTCTCATTGTCATTACGAGGATTTTTTTCTTTTGTATACACATGCGACCTGAAATAATTTGCATAAAATGTACTTGCTTCCTCTACTAAATAAGCATTACATATTGAACCTTCAACTCTAGCCTTATTTTAAATATTTTTCTTCAAGTGATGCAAATTCCTACATTACAAATAGGGTGATTACAATTCTGTGATTAAAACATACTATAAGTTTTATTTAAATATCAACTATAATTACCTCTCAAGCGGATACATCCATCGATATTAAACTAGACCAGCAAGTTTAAGCTCGTGTGCTAAATATACGGATAGATGCTCCTTACAATCAAAAAAGGATGGGAGAAAATCCCTTCTAATTTGCACAAGATAACTGAAATTTTCCTTTCTAGTTTTTTCATTTCAACCAATTTTATTTTAGATGATGTTAAGCTTTTGAAAAACAAACTTAATTTTGTTATAGCTTCCTAAACATTATTTTGTAGTAACTCCCAAAATGCAATTCGAATTAGCCTTTGTATAAATATATTACAATCATGACTTTTTATCCCAAATAATTTATACTTTCTCATGTCCACATACCTTGCCAAGTTCAAAACATAACCATCTAAAAATTTTAGACTTTCAACCATTCACACAATTTTTTTTTTGTCTTTTCCAAAATGTAACTTGCTTTTGGATATTTACATATGCGAAGATCTTTATCTAACTCATTCCTTCTACAAAAAAGTTTGAAATCAACTCATGATTTTGCATTATCCGTTGTCCTCCCTTCAATGTTCATTATGGTGTTGAACAAATTGTCAAAAATACTTTTTTCAATATGCATCACATATAGATTATGACATATTAAATTATTTTTTCAATATGAAAAATCCCAAAAGATACTTCGTTTTCTTTAACCAAAGTTTTTACTAATGCTTCTATTAACTTCTTCAACTTCAAGTTTTGTAACTTTCAACAACCCTAATTTATCAATCTCCTGTAATATCTCTGCACCAGCATTGTGAGAGAGAGTAGGTGTTTGTACCATCATATTCTTAATGAATTTTTATTTATTGCGTCTAAATGGATGATCTGGAGGAAAAAATTTCTTGTGGTTATCAAATCAAGATATTTTGGCCCCGTTAGGAAGATAAAATGCATTAGAATCATTACCACAATAAGGACAAGCCAATTTTCCTACTATGCTCCATCTAGACAATATAGCATACCCAGAGAAATCACTAATAATCCACATCAAAGCTGCTTTTAACAAAAAATTTTGTTTAAGAGACACATCATATGTCACCACATCAATGAAATAATAATTTAAGAAGATGAAGGCAACGTATAATGATGCGAGAGACCTCTTAGAGACAAGATATAGTCAAATTGTTTAGTTACAAAAGGTACAAAACCCTTATGTTCTTAAAGTGAAGATATATGATAAGCATAATCCAACACTATAAAAGAAAGTTAATAACTCTGATCTAATGATGACGACATTGATTATCATGTTAATGGTGATAAATTTATAGCTAGAAGCATACTCAAATCAATAAGGATGAGATAGAGTAATGAAAAGATACATATATCATATTATATGTAAAATTTAATATAAGGTATATAGTACCATTATTGATGGACGAAGTAGTATTAACATAGGTAGTGTTATTTTATAGAAAAATTGATTTTTTTCTTTTTGAAGCATTTGTATTCATACATACTTTAATGGTTGAATAAGTTTGGGGAGATTAAGTTAAACAAATAGATGCTAATTTCTTTTTCTATTTAGTAACATAAATATAAGGTACTTTGTATTGTATTAACAATGCTTGCTAATCATGTTTTATTAGAAAGAGTAAGGCAATATGATAATAAATTTGTCTATGATAGATGTAAGAATAGGTATACCTTTGTAAGGGATAATAACTCAATTACTCTTATATTTATAACACCAAATAGGTTTCTGAAGACTAAATCAATAATGAAAAGTGATAGGAACTAAATGATGATATACCTTATAAAAAACATCTACGATAAAATTTTATGCCTTCATTGAGAAATTAATGTATTTATGTTGTTTCCTTTTATGTTTAGGTTTTAAATTGTTCTTTGGAATTTTTTGTTGTTGGAAGATCTGTTTTTTTGTTTGATTATTATAAGGACTAAAGAAGATGTATGATAAACTAGTTTATGGTTGTAGTTTTTGTTACTTAGTTCTCTTTTGATTGCATGCTGTAGTGATTTAGTTTACTCAACAATTCTAGCTGCTTATGAATTTCCTTTTATTCCGTAAACAACACACTTAAGCTAATCTTGTTGTATAAATTGAACTTCTTACCAAAATATTGTTTAAAAGGTTATGTTTAGTGTTATGAATTAGTGTTTTTTAGAATAAAAAAGAGGAAAAGAGAAAAGTTCCCAAAGCTATTTCTTTTTTAAGAAATTAGGGCTCATGGCTCAATGTTATATAAGCACAAAGGACCCATTTTATTAATAAACTAGGAAAACTATGGCTTAATGCTAGTAATACATAAAGATGATCCAATTTTGACTTGTCCTACCTAGTTTTCCTCCCACTTATCCATACTCATTTTCCTTTACCTTTCACTTACACAAATGATTCCATAATATATGGTCATTGTCCTCCTATCACCCTTAAACAAGTCATTATTAAATACAACTTCCTTAAACACCAAAATGACTTTGAGACCTCTAGGATATTTGACAACATTGTTATAAAATATACAACCTCCACAATTTAGGCATAATTGTATTAAAGGAGGCTCAACAAATGGAAGGCAATTCAATTTTTTATCATAATAAAATCAAAAGACCTTGCTAATTATAATTCAATTTTTGATGAAGCCAATTCAATTAAACTTTTGGCATTAAAAGAGTTTGTCTTTTATTGAAACATTATATTTTTAACTACCATTAAAAGAACCTCACTTGAATTTTAACAATCCAAATAATAAGGGAAAAAGCCAAACAACATCAAATTCATGGAAGAAATGAGAAAATAACAAACACAAATTCATGCAATTTGTTTTACAATTAATGCAATGAGAGAATAACAAACAAAAATTCATGCAAGGACAAAATTCATCCCTTTAGAACTTTCATTGAACACTTTATAGGCCTAAGAAATTCATCCCTAATTATTAACGAAAACACTGGCACGTGACATTCTTCACCAACAGGAACACATTCAAATGCACAATGAACCATTAATAGCTAAAATAGACACAAACAACATAAACCATATCAACCAAAACTAGCCTAAATAAAAAGCTTCCTTAACAACAATAAGCAGAAAATAAGAAACCAAATGCAAAGTAGGAAAAACTACCCACGATGGATGATTAACCGGACATCAAGACGACGACGACGGTGTATGGAATTGAAGATCACAACGACGAGAGAAGAAGAAATTTTTTTGCAAGTTTTAGAGACATTTGATAGTGAGGGGGAGAGGTGTCGATGTTCATTTAAATAGATAAGAAAACGATGTCATTTTTGGTTGAACAAACGACATCATTCTTTTTCCAAATTGATCCATAATCCTGACGTCGTTTGAATTTACCTACATAAATTAAAAAAATGATTCCATAGGTAATTTTCATACAGAATAGTGTTTCGGTAGGTAAATTCCCTATGGAAACATCCCTCCATAGTAATTTATCTATGGAACTCTCCTTACACAAATTTTACCAAAAACTATTGGCGCTTATTTTTACAACAACTTCACTATTTGTTGCTAAATTCTGTAGGCAAAGATTGGTCTCCTCCTTTAGTGACAGTTTTTTAGTAACAAAATACGTTTTTTCTTGACAAATTTACCTATGAAAGCAATTTCGATTGCTAATTTACTACAGCATTTTTTTGTTGGTAATTTGCAATTTTCTTGTAGTAAATACTTCAAGTATTAAATTAACTTAATGATGCTCATGGTTAAGATATTTTCTGTTCCTTCAAGTTTAATTTTTTTCATACCTATTACAACTCTAGTTAGGTTTGTTATCCTCTTAGATTTCTTGCCATTGTTGATTTTTTTCGATTCTTGGTTACTCTCCCATCTCTTAGAAAATATAAGCAAACTGTTATGTCTCACTCTCTAGTTGAAGTTGAGTATCGCTTCATGACTACTACCACTTATGAACTCATTTGGCTTCGTACTCTTTTTTATAATTTGACAATCAATTTTTTCCAGCTTAATTATATTATTACAATCGTGTTGCCATACATCTTGCTATAAATCCTATTCATCATAAACACATTGAAATTGATTATTATGTTATTTGTGATTGCATTATATCTTATATCACATGATTTTTCTTATCTTTAACAAATCATCAATATCCCATATTTACCTTTGTTATCTATATCCTATTGCATATCATTGATTTTAAAAACTAATTAATTGTTGCTTCCTTATATCCAATAATAAAATATCATAATTGTGCAACTCACCTCTACTTTAAGATGCTTCTTATCTCCTCTTCATCTATTTTTGTCTTTAACTCCTTTTGGTCTTCATTGTTACCTTCCTTGTCTCCTTTATCTCCATCTCTTCTGCTTGTTTTCTTATTTCTCCTAAGTAATTAGTTTCTCTTCCAAAAGTCACTCATAATTTTTTTTTCTATCTAACCTCTTTATCATTTTTAGAACTACCTTTTAATTTTTAAATACTATCAATTTTTTTAATTTTATTTTATTTTTCATTTTTTGCCTTTTTCTTCATTCATATGGGTCATTTAGAAACAATTTCTCTACTGGTTAAGGATGAGGCTGTGTATTACTAGACCTTTTTAAACCCCACATCTCAGCGAAATTTTTACTGAGTGTTGTTGTTGTTGTTGTTGTAATTATGCCTCAATATTCATCCAACCTTGATCCCAACCTTGTCATCAACTAGAATAATTTTCCCTCACTTTCTCTTGATCCACACCTCACTCTTGAAACTTCTAACTTTCCCTTAAGTTCACCTAGTGCTCCTCCACCCCCTATCAACTCCAACTTAGGTGCCAGTAACCCTAATTTAACAACAACTTTTAGTTTAGCGGCTTCCTTGTTTGTTGGTCCAAGACCTCAATCTCCAATCTAGCATTCTTCGTCTCCTCTGACCAATCCTTTTAGTGGTTAGAATTCTAAACTGAGAGAGAAGCAAGCTGTGCGAAATTCTTCTTAAGTCAAGCTTCATTACCCCAAAGGTTAGAATTTATTTTAAAAGAAAGAAGTTATTTTCTTATAGGCAAATAAATTCTCTATTTTCAATTTAGTTCAAAATTAATAAATTAAAGAACAAATAATGTAATAAATAAGTAAATTAAAATACATAAGTGGAGTATCTTTCTATTATTTAAAAAAATCCATTATATATATACACATATATAATATTCGAAAAGGATGAGATTTGATACTTTATATGACAAGTTGATGGTCGAAAGCAAAATTCTGTCGTCTTGAAACATTCTCTTCGTCTACGAGTAAGATTGGATAAAAAGTGCAAAAGTGAAAAATGATATCACAAAACGTGGAAAGATTTGAAAATCGTAAAAATTGTCTCATTCATGTTCCAAATTATACGCTTGACCAAAGCCAACACACGTAATTGGTGACGCCAAATAGAAGGACCAAGCAAGTGGAGCTTCTCCTAAATGGAACTGCCAAATCTTGGTTTTTTATTACCTATTAGATTCCATCCCAGAGGACTCCACTCTAAAAAATTGAACATCTAGGACCAAACTTAAGGCTTGATTTGCGCATCGATCCGTTTAGATATTGAATCTTTGATAACCCTGAATGAAAGGTTAAGACTGAAATACAGTAGTAATTCACAGAAAATAAAAGCTATAGATAGATCAATCTCCTAGAAGAAGGCAAAGAGACTGCAAGAAAGAAAAAGAAGCATAAATGACATTACCTAGTTTTTAAGGTTTCGTTTCATACGGCTGGGGAAGTGCCAAAGTCTTGCATCTTTAACCCCCCTTCTCTCTCTCTCTACGTACTTTCCAACATCCACCCAACTGAGAGTCTGGGACAGAGAGGGTTAGTTCTGAAACTTGCCACGCGTTATGTGGGGTCTACCCATATCTCCCTCCCACTCAACCCAACAATATTTATACCACCACAAGTCCTCCTCCACCCTCTGTAGCTCTCTGTATTCTTAACAGGTCTTTTCATCCCAACGACTTTCTCTGTAACAACAATTCTGCTTATGTGCATCACCGCTCTGTAAAAGGGTTCCTAGAGACTCTCACTCTCTGTCTCTCAATCTCACTGTATGTCCATCTCCAGTCAGTCGGTTATGGCTCCTAGCAAGCTCAATTCTACCGTAATCATCTCTATTTCTTGTTGCTTCCTTGTTATTATGTGTTCTATATGCATATATGCTTGTGGGTATCATCAAGTTTGAAGCTTTGTGTAATTTATGTAGGGGGATTTTTGACTTTTGATGTTTGTCGATCCTGACTTTGGATCTCCCTGTAGTCTTGATTGGTTTCACTCCTACTGAGTTTTCCGTACCGCCACTTTTATTGACAACTTTCATTTGCGTGGCATGCCAGAATGTATATGTGATTTCCAGGCTCCTGCCCGTGAGACTCCGTATGCTTGTTACTTGAAAAGATTGTAGCTTTATCTGGGGTTTGATTACTTGATTGGAGATGTTATATAGCTATTGTAGGACAAAACCTCAAATTTCATCCAGTTAACGGCTTTAACGGTTTTATGCGGCGCCATAGATTTGGGATGTACCAAGCATGATAGGTGTATGGAACTAAAGAAAACTCTATATGGTATTTTTTTTTTGGGTGATATTTGGTTAGATAACATTCGTGATCTCACCAACTCAATATGTACATCGGACAATTTTGGAGCTTCTTCCTCCCCATTTGCGCATTAATTTTGGAGTTGCGCATTTAGTTACCTTTGCAAGTGCACATAATGGGCAACGATAAATGACATTGCTTCTATTGTCTTCTCAAAATTAGTGTTGAAGAACTCCTTTTTCGTGGTTTTTTTTTTACGCTTCCATGTTACTGGACATTGCAATTCTTCTTTTCTCATTCAATGCGATATTATAAATCTAGTCATTATCACATAACTCTCAGAAATAACATTTCGCTTTCTTTCATCAGGGTTCTTGTGGACATGGAGATGCAAATTTTTCATGCTCACAGCCTGAGAATGGATATAGTGGTTCACTTTCTCTAATCCACTCTGAGAAGGCAGTGCAGGAGCTTCTTCAACAGACTCCTATCCAAGGAACTGATGACCATCTTATAGAGTTCTCAGAAGCTCTAAGAAGTATGCTCATCTCTAATTCTAGAATCTGCATATCCCATTCTTGAGAATGTCAACTAGAACCATAAATTTGATGCGCAATTTTCCATCTTAGCTGTTGCAAAGGCATTGAGACGTGCTGCTGAGGGAAAGGCTTCTGCTCAAGCTGAGGCCGCTGAATGGAAACGTAGATATGAACTTGAGAGGGCGCGAAATCAGCACCTGGAAAATAAAGGTTTTAAGACCATATGTATAAACAGTAGTTTCCTTTTTCATGCACTGTTGGCAGTTTTGGTATCATTTGGCACATTGTAGTATGTCTGATGTGGACTTGAGCGTTAAAATTTTTTGGCTTATTACTTAGTGATCCACAGTTGTGATATGTTTTGCTGTCCAGCTGGATGTCCTTATTCTATGTGCACAATTGTCTTTAATATGGAGCCATGGTGGTGAAGTTGTCTTGGCTGTGTGACTATCTTAAGAATGAATCTGTACTTGCTATTCAGAAGTCATTGCCTAGCAGTGGCAATTTAAGTTGAGATATATGCTTCTTTTTTCATGAAGTTTGTATGTTTCAACTTTGGATGTCCTTCTAAACAAGTTCTCTGTTAAACAAGTCCATGGGTGGTGGCCCTGTGGTAAATACTTCTCCTGAGTTATGGGGAAAACAATCACTTTGCTTCCATCTTTACATTTATGTTTTCCAGATTAAAATAAAAGAAAAAGGTGTCAGTATTTAGGAAAGAGAGCTTCAAGAAAGATGAATATGTATGTGCATTGAGTTTTTACAGTGGAGGATACTTTGAAGATGTCCTGTCAATATCCATTTGTGGCACATATTTAATGTCATTTTTACTTGATGTTCTAACTTCCTGTCTTCATACTCTTTAAGTGACTTCTTCTTCCTAACTCAATTCTGTTTTTTTTTTTTGGGTCAAGGATTAGGGTATCGTAGACTGATTAAAAGCTTTGACTTCTTCAAACGTTTATTTGCATTTTACCTAAAATTTGATTTACATTCTAAAAGATTGAATATCGAAGATGCTTTTCTCGTATTAAGTTTCAGGGAATGTGCCCTTAGTTGCTATTTTCTCTCACTCTCCATTCTTTGATTGGAACAATACCTATTTTTGTTGGTTAGACTGCTTACCTGCTAATATTTTGACCTCATTATACAGGAGATCTATCTTTTTTCTTGTTTGGGAACATTGTTTCACACGTTTTAGGCATATTGGGGCTTTGTTTATACAGGTTTTCGGTCACTTTTTAGTTTGACGAGCTTGTTTGAAATTCAGATTTAGTATCATCAGATTATGGATATTCTACTGTTAGGCAAACTAGACCTTTTAATTGCTTCAAACTTGGTGGACTCAAACATCACTATGTAATGCAATTGGAGTCAGAAGATTAATGCTTCCATGTCTTATCTGATGGCAAACTTGGGAAGAACAAAATAGGAGAGTTTTGGAAGGCATTTACTTTAATTTACGTGGACTTAAGTGGTGATACTGGTTCTCTTTTTGAAGAAATGTGCATCAAAATAGGAGAGTTTTGGAAGGCATTTACTTTAATTTACGTGGACTTAAGTGGTGATACTGGTTCTCTTTTTGAGGAAATGTGCATCATCTTTTGCATGATGTGGCATAGCTTGTGGCACTTACTGAAGTTAAAGGTGTGCATCAATCTTACTTGTATGATGTCTAAATGGCATGTACAGGAATTTTCTGCAGACATCAAATTTCTGAGGTCATATAAAATCTTATGCAGTTGTTTTGAAGATGAGTCATTGTGATGCCATGAAGACCTCGGATGGTGCTAGTGACATAAGCTAGTGGAGATGCTTTTATTGCTGTGAGGTCATTTAAGTAGATTTGTTTCTTGGTAATTTAGTATTACTTTTAGTTCCTAGTTTCAAAAGGTTGCTTTACTTAAGTAGTGAATAGGTAAAATTTCACTGTGTCTTTAGATAAGGGAGAGAGTGAGATCCGACCTATTTCCTTTGTGAGTGCTGCTGTTGGATTCAATCTAGCTGTATGAGAATTGTTTTTTAGAGTTATACTGGGATATTCATAGAGAAACTAATATATTTATCAACTTAGAATTTGAGAGTGAGTAGTGATCACCTACATTTGTTTTCTTTCAAACCCCTGATCTTCTCGTTGTCCAATTTTAAGTGCAAAAGGGGCTTTAGCTTCTTGTAATTGATTTTGAGTTGAGTTCATAACTTGACTCCCATTGAGGGTCCAGGACCTAAACATGAGATATGTCCATTTATGGCTGTATTGTGCAACATGGAAAGGTGCATTTAAGTATTCTGGAAGGAACAAAACATATCAACAAGGCACGCAAGTAACATGAATATAATTTCATCGTGTGACTGGCAATTGCAAGAAAAATTTCTGGAATATGCTTTTTGAAGTATTACCAGGTGACTGGTGGCTCTTGTGAGATTCTTCTATCTGAGCTATTATGCGGAAGAAGGATAGTGATTCTGGAGTGATGCATGATCAATGCTAGATATAAGCCTTTCAATTAACCAGCAAGCCAGAACAGAGATATATATCTGTGTATGATAGGATAATGCATAGTTTTATTTGCGTGTGTGTAATGTGTTTTCTTTTTTTCTTTATTTTTTTTCCTGATCATCTTCAGAAGAAATCTGATGGGACGATGTTGATTCCTTCGGTATTTTCATGAATTCATGAAAGCTCTTACAAAACCTTGGGCAAGCATACCTGTAAATTCTACGCTTTGCTAGCCATTATGTGTTTCCTTGGCCATCTAAGCACCTGGAAGTGGTGGAACTTGAAATGTATTTGATGCATGAGGGATACTTTTTTAGTGTTGTTTCTTATTCTCTACTGAAAACACATGCCATTTAGATTCATACTTTCTCGAGTCACATGGTGAATTCAACTAGCTAAAATTTTTCCCTTCCCCATTTTCCCTTATTTGTTCCCCTCCTATTTCTCATCAGTTTTTGAAGTTAATGCACAAAGGAGTACTTGGGTCACCCTAAATTGCAATTGTTACGTTTTGTGTCTGTCTTGTAAAAGATTTATGTTTTTGACATCTTTTTAATTAATTAATCTTTGTCGGTTTATACTTCAGAATATTCATCTGGGATGTCAAATGGTGATTTTGTTGATGAGAAGAGTCACAACTCCACAAACAAGCACGTTTTGGTGAATCAAGCCAACGATCGAGCTGGATATTGTTGTACTAATGGAATCTGTTCCCATGAAATTCTTCATGATGGAGCGAGTGAATCAAGTGGCCAGATGTTTCAGAGTAAGATGATGAGAAAGGTATCTCTTACATGTGCTCCAATTGACTAGCTGCTAATTTGGCTTGTAGTACATTGTGTATGATTAATCTAGATTAGATTCACACGATCTAGCATTACATGTTTGGAAGTTACGTCATTGCTCTTGGTAACTTTTTCTCCCTTGTTGTTTGTAGAAACTAACTGCTATTTGTGTTTTTATAGCAGAATACATGTTGTTCCAGGAAGTTGGTCTTAGGAATCATAGAAAGCCTATAATATGTGGTTGAAATGATAGATTTAGAATGTATACATATTGTGACAAATTGGTAATGTGAGATGCCTAATTGAACTATCACTCAAATGTTTGAGACAGGCATCTTTTAAGCTTTCATGGTGGTGCAAAGGTGAAAACAGTGACCAGCACAAACATGATGTTGTCTCTTTTGAAAGAGGAAATATAACAACTGCAGGTCGCAGCAGCAACCAAGTACCTTTTCCTCTTTCTACATATAATGGTTCTATTTGCGTCAGGTTTTTGAATCAAAACTAAAACATAATGAATCCAAAAATGAAATAATGATAGCTGACTTTTATTATTCACCATTTCAAGAGATTTTCACTTATTTTCTTTCAAATTGGAGTTTGTATAGGGGCTTCCTCACTCTTCCATCTGATTGTTTTACCATTTATCTTCTTTCAGATTTCTTTGAAATGGGAATCCAGTCCACAGACTGTGCTTATTTTGACCAAACCAAATTCAACTTCTGTTCGAATTTTGTGTGTTGAAATGATCAGGTGCGAATACTGAGATTTCATTCTGTATTTTTGAAGCAATCTCATCCTTCACTTGTTGTCATTCTGTAAAAGTATGGCTGTCTGAATTAGCCCTAAGAAATTCTAGTTGTTAATGTCCATTTGCTGCAAGGATGATGCATTATAGTCATTAGAGAAGGCACATTGCATCGAATGAACATAAAATTGTAGTTGGGAAGGTTAGACCACCTCCTGTCATGTGTGGGGAAGTGAATCCCACTTGCTTCCCAGCCAGCACTCAGGTGCATTAGAAATTTGTGACCATGTGGATTCTTGTCAAGTGAATGGCTGCTCGATTTTACATATTACAAGCCATTTTTCTTTCTGGAAAGCTCTATGGTATTGAAATCAATTTCATTTAAGTCAAAAATTGGAAGAAAAGTCACCATTGCTGATCACAAACAATCACCCTTCAGAGGATTCTTTATTAGCACTTCCATCTTCTTGAAGGCTTAGAGCCAATTTCATATTCTCAATATGTAGAGGACCTCAAGTTTTTAAAGCTAAAAGTGGGAATGCTGTTAGTATACACTGTCAAAACTTTTGCTTTAGTCAATATTGAGTGGTTACAAGCTGATGCCGATATACCATTCTGTAAGATTGTCCATGCCATGGCTCTGTCTTCACTAAGAATTTTAGCTTGATAAATAAGAGGTTCTGGCTAGATGGTCTCTTGATTAATGTGATTTCCTCGAAGCATAGCTGTTAACAATGTTCCTGTTCATGAACCTCTATATGTGGTCTCTCAACTTTGCATTTTATTTATATTTCATTCTCGAGCTTCAGAATAATTTGGTTGGAATGGTGACTTGTGTTTTACTTCTGTAAACCTGATTGCTCAATTCCATTCCCAGTTGGTTAAAAGAGCATAGGCAGTTGAACATTTATGTGGAACCACGTGTGAAGGGTGAACTTCTAACGGAATCATCTTCCTTCAGCTTTGTAAAAACTTGGAAAGATGGTGAGCAGCAATAAGTTCATAGCTCTTATAGCTCTGAGAGATACTATTGGTTAACTGGCATAGAGGAAACAACTCCTTTTTATGGTATCAGCATTTTAACTCCACTCTTCTTTCACATCATTTCACTGCAGACCAAGAAGTTTCGCTCCTGCATACAAATGTTGACCTTGTGGTAACCCTTGGTGGAGATGGTACTGTCCTTTGGGTATGTATATGAGGCTTGGGTTATTGACCTACACTCATCTTCATGTATAAATTACAAGTATTCAAACTTCATTCCATTTGCAGGCAGCATCAATGTTTAAAGGACCTGTTCCTCCTATTGTGCCATTTTCTTTAGGATCTCTTGGCTTCATGACACCATTCCGTATCCTTTTTGCACTATCTCAAATTTATCGCAAAAATCCAGAAGGACGTAAATAGTGGCGTGTTTTCATAGGATTATATTATCTTGTTTGCTACCTTTATTTTTGGAAATTATCTTGTTCGATACTCGTTTCTTCATCATACCAGACTTGAAACTACCCTTTAACATTTCTTTAGATAGTGAACACTACAGAGACTGCCTTGATTCAATTCTGAAGGGTCCAATCAGTATAACATTAAGAAATCGGTTGCAATGTCATGTTATAAGAGATGCTGCAAAAAATGAGTATGAAACTGAGGAGCCTATTCTGGTTTTGAATGAGGTAACAATAGACCGGGGGATATCATCCTTCCTAACAAATTTGGAATGTTATTGTGACAACTCCTTTGTCACATGTGTGCAAGGAGATGGATTAATTTTGTCTACAACATCTGGTAGTACTGCATATTCTTTGGCAGCTGGAGGATCAATGGTCCATCCACAGGTATTGTCATATAAGCCTTTGTTTAAAATATTCATGTATCATTAGAAATCTTCTCCATGTGCACCTTCAAGGCAAGCTACTATATTTGGGAGTCGTTGGCACAGATAAATTTTTGATTCCTCTCATAATGTTATTTAACTACTTTTTATTAGTTTATTCTTGTGAATAGCAACATGCATAGAACAAAAGATGCTTAACAAGTCAATTTGTCAAAAGTAAGAATGTAAAATTAGATGAGGGATGTAGATAGTTCTGATACAGTCAATGAATTACGAAAGGGATAAGCATATGCCAGTTGCTATTAAGATAAATCAGGGTCTCTTGCAACAATTGCTAAGTGGCAAGCAACTGTGCTACAATTAAATAATTTTGTCTGTGGCTGACAAAATCCAACTTGTTAATTTGAGTGTGTTTTGACTGATTAACTGCAAAATGGTTACTCCAAGTTGAAGGTGTTGAAGCTCGAGGCATTTACAATGGGGGACTTGTTGATAACATTTATGTTGCAAAATGAACTTGTCATGCTAAAGCAATTTGCATGCTACATAGAATTATTTTGATTAGATAAGAGAATAGAGGTAATCCTATCCTCGTGGTGCATAACTAGTATTGTGTTTTTTTTCTGCCCTGCAATTGCAGGTACCGGGCATTCTCTTTACACCAATCTGTCCGCATTCTTTATCCTTTCGACCACTGATATTACCTGAACATGTCACGATACGAGTGCAAGTACCTTTCAACAGCAGGAGCCCTGCTTGGGCGTCATTCGATGGCAAGGACAGGAAACAGTTAGAGGCAGGTGATGCACTAGTCTGCAGCATGGCACCCTGGCCTGTGCCTACTGCATGCCAAGTGGATTCTACAAGTGACTTTTTGCGCAGTATCCACGAGGGTCTTCACTGGAATCTGAGAAAGACCCAATCTTTCGATGGCCCTCGAGATCAATAACATTTTGTGGAAGTGATTTCGTCTTTCAAGGGACAAAGGCAATATCTTCAATGTGTAGGATTTAATCAATGTGGAAGGGGTAGCATACTTCAGAGTGAAGCTCCAATGTGTATGCTATATACCCAATGCTGTCTCTGTAGAATATGTGGGCATCAAATGAGTAGATAAAGCCCCCTTAATATTCAATGTATAGTTGCAAGTTACGCCATTTACATACCTCCATCGCTGAAGCAGCTGCCCAGTTATTTGATGATGCATGTGTGCTCTGATGGACTATCCTGACACAGAAATGAGTGAAGATCCTTCCTGTTCTTTTGGAGAAGTTGCAAGATGAGCTATCGCGAAGAACTGGCTACCTAGGCCTCGGTTACTTTTGACTCATCAATTAGGAAGCATTTATTAAAGATTTTGTGCTTGCAGAAAACAAAGATGTGATATTTGGCATTGTTGGGAAGGCCTGCATTTAAAATTTCTCATATCATATAAAGACAAAATTTAACAATTTTATGAAAATTTAAATTTAATACTTCAATGGGGGGTCAGGTGGCGGGTCGGAGATGGTCAACATATCTTTGTTAATAGGGATCCTTGGATCCTCAAGGTTGGTGGCTTCCATCTAGATGATGGCCCTATGGCCATTCCTAATGCTATGCGTGTTTGTGATTTATTCCTCCATGGAGAGAGGCAGTGGGACCTTGCGAAGTTGCTATCCTCTTTTAGTATTGATGATGTGCATGCTATCTTAGGTATTCCTTTGAGCATTCGCCCCACACCGGATAAGCTCATTTGGATTTGTGACCGTAGAGGGATTTACTCGGTTAAAACTGCTTATTATGAGGCCCTTGAGGATTTGGGAGATCGTAGGCAACGGGTACAAGGCTTTGTCTGGAAGCAAATCTGGTCCCTTGATGTTCCTCCAAAAGTACGCGATTTCCTATGGCGGTGTTGCCGTGGCGTGTTACCTACTAAAGATAATCTGCAACTCCGAGGAGTGAACGTTGACTTACATTGCCTATTTTGCCATGCACATGAATCCATGCAGCATGTGTTCCTTGACTGTCCTATGGCAAAAGCGTTATGGAGGTTAGCGGGCTTAGTTCTAACTTCCTCTTTATCATCTTTTCAGGAATTTTTTGCCTATGTCCTTGAGATAGCAGGAAGAGATCGTGCTGCTAGAATCGGGATTCAGGCACGGAAGCTTTGGTTGGTGCGAAATGACAAGTTATGGCATGATAAACGAGTCACGCCACACCAGATTCATATACAAGCTAATTCTTACTATTTGGACTTCCAGGCGGTCATGTCTGGTGGTACTACCCGGCCTGTCGCTTTCCCGCTACCATTGTGTTTTCGGCCGGCTGCCACAATGACGTTGTCCTCTCATTGGTTGGCTTTCATTGATGGTTCGATCTTTGCCGACGCTGGCCTTCTTGAGTTTGGCATTTTATTTGAAGACGGTGAGGGATCATTTTCATTAGCTCTTTCGGGCTACGAGGAAGGCAATGACAGTCCTGCAATGGCGGAGGCACTTGCTCTTCGACAGTGTTTGTTATTTGCTCGTGATGGCATGCTACAAGCCGGCTCTATTTTTACTGATAGTCAACTCCTTATTCATGCTTTGAACTCCAGGTCTTTAGATTTTTCTTATTTTGGCCTTATCATTTCGGATTGTAAGGATATTTTATGCACTAGGAACGATATCTCTATTTCTTCGATTAGGCGTTCGGCAAATAGGGGAGCCCATTCTCTTGCTCGGGCATCTGTTTTCCATAGCCGTTTTCAAGTGTGGGTTGATGTACCTGCCTGGATTTTGGATC
>JANIPM010000008.1:35225422-35238462 GCA_027478405.1 Erythroxylum cassinoides | reverse complement strand
GAAAGCATGGTTGATGTAAACAGTAAACTAGTAAAGTATACAGTACAACTGTACAATATACCAATATGGACTATTTTACAAATTTTAAAAATTTTAGGGCTATTTCATAAATTTAAAAAATTACCCGAAACGGTACCCAGTATCGACCGGTACCAGTACAGTTTCATTCCAGAACTCAATCCAGTACCAAGCCCGGTACGATATTCATAACTTTCGGTAGAGTTGAATGATTTGATATAACACTATTAGCTATTTTCCTTTTACATAAATAATATAATTAGTAAAAATATCTTCATTAACTCTCTAGATTTACCAACCAATATACATTAATAAGCATATTAATTTTCTATCACATGAATAATAGAATTAATAGAAATATTTCGCATGGATCGTACCAGCTAAAGTTACAATCAATTAGAAATTGACCCTAATATAAGTTTTTCTTGCACAACTCTTATATAGTTATTTTAACCCTAAGTTTAGTTTCAAACAAAGAACAAACAATTAATAATAAAACTTGAGTCACCTACTGGACTATTGGTCCTAAGACTCAAGGATTGGAAGATTGATTGAGGTCGTTTATCCTTGAGCATATTGTAGGTTTAACAATGACCCGTAGTGAAGAAAAGATCTATCATCTCTGTGACAAATCCTGACTGCCTTTCTTCCACTCTTTTCCTCATCTATCTTCCTTCTTCTCTGAAAAGAACTCTCTTTAACAGGATCGAAAACATTGTGAAATAACTCATCTGTCTAAAGATACAAGAATCTATGATACACTTATACCATTTCTCAGTCCTTATAGTCTTTATCACCAATCTCGATCTTTTACTAAGAGTATTCAATCTTTGATCTCTACTTAGAGATCACAATCGAAAGAGATAATTGAAAGCTCCAAGTTGGACTAGTGTGACCTTCTAGCTACTTTAACAAAACAATATGTTACTCTAGAATTATCCCCTGAGCTGATAACTTTTTGGCAAGAAGAAAGGTATACTCATCTCTGTATAGGGGCTACCAAATTGATTTTAACTCTCCATTATAGAAAAGGCATTCAACTACTGCTCGAATATCCCTCTTGGATATAGCATATACAAAATATCATAATGCTCTTATTGTCACTCTCCTCACCATCTTTAATAATGGAAGTTTCATATTAACAATATCATCCAAATTTAATATTAAATTAAATAACCCAACCATTTCAACATGGTTAAAGGTCTAAATCTAGATTATAGGTGTTGAATAAGATCCCAAGACCACCATGACTTCCCTGCATCACCAAATAATTTATCTTCTATAGACCCATACTCTAGGCGTGTACTTCCTAAGCTCTACTACTAATGCTTTACATATTGTGGCAGATAGATCCTATAGAGACACTACTATTATCCAGATCCTCAAATAACTGCTTGGAGAAGAGCTAGAAGAAGTCATGCTAGAATGGGTTATTAATTATGAAAGGAAATTTCATTTCCCTCATCGCTATTTTATCCATACAACTACTTTATCTCTCTTTAGTCAACTTAAGGATGGCTATGTTAAATCAACTTCCAAAAGGCCAGGGTAAGAAAATCCTCAATCAATTGAAAAAATCTTAATAATATCTCCAAATTTTCCCGTAAAGAAATCAGGGGCAACCCTTCGATCCACTTTATCAAAGCATAAAGGACATATTCTTGTGTAAGACATATGAATGGCAATTTCTTATTGGACATGAATTTATCTATTTATTATCCAGACTGTAGATGTTAGGAAGGTGATGCTTTAGATATAGATTCTAAAGTGAAGGATTATTATAACCAAATGGCAAAAGAGAAACATAAATGTAGACCCCATTAACATCCTCAAAAATGATTTAGGTATGATAATGATTACTCTACCTTGACATAAAAAAATCCTAGTTCAAGAACAACAACTTTCCATCAACTTCTAAAAGAAGTAAGATATAGCCATCTTCTGACTTCTTCTCAGCCTAATCAAATCATCTTGATAATTCTAGAAAGAATTATGGAACCAATTCCCTGCTTGATGATGCAGCCATCAAAGCAATATGATAAAAAGTTCCCTCCTTTAGAAAGAAAGATGATTGAGATGACTAGGATGACAGCTCGCCCATTTTTGATACTTACATAACTATCCCTTCAAGGCATTTACTTACATGTTTCTCCTAACAAAGAAATATTAAATTGGCATATTGAAAATACAATTGTCCAAAACTAAGTAATTCACTGTGTTAATTCAAAACTTGAAGGTTTGAATGATAAATACAAGATTTGCATACCAAGTTAGATATTGTGTCATTCTAGATTCAGAAGTTACACAAAACACTACTTTATGAAGCACAATAATTTAAAAAAAATGTGAAAAAGCACTAATTTGGCCCAAAATTTTTAAAGAAAGCAAAAGAGTTATACAGGATTTGTGAAGAGCAAAAAAAAGTAGAGTCAGATAGAGCTAGATATGAATCAAAGACTATCTATGATCCTTCACATCCATCCTTTTCCTTAAGACCTTCCTCTTATGCCAATACATCATATCCAAAGGCCTCAAATTATGGACTTCAAAATTTCATACCCATTATTCAAACATACCTTCCTAAAAAAATCACAATCCTTAAAGTCTCAATGGAAGTTAAAAGACCATCCAACTCCATCTTATACCAAGGTTGAAGATCCTTACCCCCTTAAATGAACAACCTTTTCTATCTTAAAAGGAAAAGGAACCTGAAAGAGAAACCATGTTTATGACTATTTGGCCCTATAGTGTCTCAAAACAAAGGTTCCAAAGCATATCTTCCGAGTTGGGTGTCTCGGTTAAACCTCGCGTTTGCCCAATTTTAAAAAAGAATAAGAGTAATAAGGGGAATATAAGAAAGGCCAACCCCGCACCACTAGTCACCCACCTCCGAATCCCATTTTAGAGATTGGCCTCTCTCTCCCGCCCTTCGATGAATGAATGACACCCATCTGAACCTCTTTCCTTTCTCTTGCTCGACCAGCCCCACCATCGAATGACGTTGAGGGTGCCTTCCTGAAATCAAATCACTTCCTTCCCTTCTTTGGATTGCATTTGAAGAATTCGTCTTGTTTAAGCTTCGCTTCCTTATGTGAATGTGAACAAATTCCTCTATGGGGGCTCCTCTGGAAGAAGGGGAGTGAACTGATAGAGATGGATAAATGGCTTCAAGGAGTTCTTACTTTTAGCCACACCAACCCTTTCAACTCCGAGGTTGATTTCTCAATTACAACCAACCCACCCTCGTTTGGTGCTTTATGATATCTCTGACTAGATTTCACAATATTTTAAGGCTAGCTCTAACATAAACTAAATGGATAATCTTTCATAACTATCCCAATCTTAATGACCATTCCAAATTTTCCTCCACATCAAATGGAAGAAGAGCCTGAAGTGGAAAACATGGACTCTTTAGGAGCAAAATTGATACACCAACATTTAAAGACCATATCCTAGCTAACTTTAGGGCCCTGGTTTACATTTGATGACATTTCAACTAGCAAATGGAGAGACGGGTTATACTAATTAAGGGAATGGATCAACCTATAAATGACTAAGACAAAAGCTACACTTAAAGAAATACTAATAGAGTTTATCTCTAGAGTGACTGGAAACCTGCGATAGTGGTTTCAAAGTCTAGAAGAATATAGGAGGCTCTAGGCCATTAGGATTCTTGAAGTAAGAACTTTACTAGGAATGATCCATGCAGAATTTATTAGAGACTTACAATTAATTAATAGGCAAAGTTGTTAAGAATACTTCAAAATTAAGTGTTGTTCACTAGATAATAGAGACATTTAGAGGCATTTTTAGAAAATGTATAAGAAATATTATATGATAAACAAGTTCAATAATGTTGATCTCATATATGCATTTATTGCCTGTCTCTGATGAAGTCCAACTAGAGATATAGAGAACAATAAACTCTTTACATCGTGACATGACGAAAATCTCATTAGGAGAAATATGCAAACTGGATTTAGCTACTCTCAACAAAGTATGTAAACAACAAAAATTCCTCTAGACTATGATGTTGGAAAAAATTACGTCTTACACAGACCTGTAAAAAGCCCTATTTGAAGATTAAATGCAAGGAAATAAAAAGATGCTCTTGTAAAAAAATGTCTCATTTCCATAAGATAAGGCTGTCAGATCATTGACAACCTCATAGAAGCAAAAGGAGAATTGTTAAATTCTTTAAGAAAAGATCTCCTGGAGTGAGCAAGTCATATTGGTGTTATTTTTGTGGAAAACCTAGACATTATTCCAAAAGATGTCTAAATAAAATCTATATGAGACATGAAACTTTTAAAATCCATTAAGGCCATTATGCCAATAAGGATTGATGAGGACGTTAAGTTCATATTTGAAGAAAAAACAAGTGAAGATGAAGACACTCAATTTGTAGTCCGTGTTTATGAGTCTATTGAAGAAAGTGATTTTTCTATGAGAGAGGATAATCATATATATATATATGATAAAAGAGCCTTGAATAAAAGTAATCTCCAAAATTAAATCATATATTAGGCCTTACGTGAAAATACAACCTCTGATAGGCAAGTAACATCGACCTATCAAAACTACAGGATACATGGATATAGGCTTTTATAGAAGTGTAATCAAGCCTCAGATACTACCCCCTGAAGCATGGTAATCTTACGAAGAATATTTTAGTACTATAGACTGTAAATCGTTTAAGATTGACTTTATAACCAAAGGAAAAATTAAACTATATCTTATGGACAACAGTTCTTAATAACAACCTCCTAAGGCCAATTGTCTTAATTAGAATGGACATTTATTGCTAAGAAAAGAAATTACAAATCCTTCCTCAAGCATCAAGTTTAAATATTCTTTTCATTCGTATACTAATATATCCAATATATTTGAACTCCAAGAAGTCCCCTAAGAATATGGAGGCATAAAAGATCAATTAATGCAACACTGCCCTTAGAGTCAAGATCAATTCGATCACCCAAATTCTTTATAGTGAAACCCATAATTCTTCTTCCAATTTCCATTCAAAAGGAAAGAGGATATCAATCCCACCAAGGCCACCTATCCAAGTATGAATCCAAAAGATGTAGCTCTGGTAAGAGAAGGATTTGCCATCCTACTAAGACAAAAGTTAGTTTAACCTATTAAGTCTAAATAGACTTGCCAAGAATTTTACGTAACAAAAGGCTATAATGTACTTGAGGAAAGAAGAGGTTGGTAATTGATTACAAACCATTGGATATTTCCCTCCAAGATAATAAGTTCCCATAACTTAGGATTAATATTTAAATAATATTCTTGACAAAGGCAAAGGTGTTCTCAAAATTTGATCTCAAAGTCGAGTTTTGGTAGATAAGGATAGAGTTAGTAGATCGATATATGATAACATTTTGCATCCCAAATTCTCAATATTAGTAGATAGCTATGCCTTTAGGACTTAATGTGCCCTCTTCATTATTCTAGAAGGCAATGAAAAAGATCTATAAGCTCATACTAGACAATGCGTTAATATATATTGATGATATCTTGCTAATGTAAAAAAAATATGGGGGAACGTAAGACCTTAATAGAAAAATTCACAGAAATCGCCAAAAAATACAGTACAATGTTCTAAGTCTAAAAAATTCAGCTTGGTAATACCTAAATAGAACTTTTAGGTGTGAAATTCCATTATGGATATTATCAATCAAGCCCACATTGCGCTAGTGAATGGTCCAACTTTCCTGATGAGAAGCCCGTGGAAAAACAAATCCAACAATTCTTGGATATTATAAATTACATTCGAGATATTATCCCTCATGTTGTTAACTATATCAACCAACTGTCTAAGCTGTTAAAAAGAGTCCTCCATCATGGGGAACAAAACAAACATGAGTAGTACAATCCTAAATTGTTCGAGATTCTTAACAAAGGAGGATTATCATATTAATGCTAGTGAAGAATATTAGGGTATGATACCAATAGAAAAATTCCACGATAAAAGATTCTATTGTGGTTGTGCTAGCAACGAATTTAAAAAATATAAAAAAAACACTACCATGCAATCTACAAAGAGATTATTGCAGTAAAACAAGGAATAGAAAAATTTTGCTTCCACCTTGGCCCTATTCATTTTATTGTTGAAATGGACTACACATCTTTTCTAAAGGTGGTAGACCCTAAAAAAAAGACCCCTGCGAGATAGTTAGTTGCTTAGGTGAAAATTTTGGTTCTCTCCCTATAAATTCTTAATTCGACACATAAAAGGGCACCAAAACATCATAGCTAACTACCTATTTTAACCCCAAAAGAACATTCATCTTCTCATTCCTATCAGAGCTATCCCTTTAATTCTCCTAATAGTTGATCTTCCTAGAGTAGCAAAATCAAAAGAACATTTGCTCCTATATAAAAGAACCCACTACTGTTGAAGAAATCAATGACCTAGCTAAGAGAAGCCTTTTCCATTGACTTCATATATTTTTAGGATCCCTCCTACTTTGATATACAAACCACTTTCCTAGTTGTTTTCTTTATTAGTAGGGTTCTTCCATGTGAAGCAATATGGCACCTTTGGGCATTTTCTACTCTTTTTGTATGTGCTATTGCAGTTCCTTCTATACAAGTGTATAACTATCTTTGCAACCGTAATAATAAATTTTCTGTATTGTAGACCTTTTTACAATGGTATTCATCATTAATGCATGAGAGAAAAGAGTTATCTCAAGTCATTGATTAATATAAATTATGGAACATCCCACTAGCCAAACAAAGCACACAATGCTTCTTTGTGCTTCATATGCCTTATGGCTTAGCAAAAGATGGCCTCATCTGCATCCCTAACTAAGCACACCTCTGACATACTTATCTTAAATGGTTAAGCATAAAGACATGGTTATGAAAAGTCTTAAGATGTTTCTATATGACCTTAATACTTTTCCTAAACAACATTTCCCTATTACGTATACCTCTCTTGGGCCCTAACTTAGAGAATTTATCTTCTAAAGAATCCAGAATGTCAAAAATAGATTTTTTCAAAAGGATAGATTGATCTTATACTAGCCTCTAGTTTATCTCTTAAAGGACCACTTTAATCTCTTCTCCATACTTCCAAGATTCCTAAGATCCTGATAAGTATATGCTCGAATTCAACGAAGAAGACTATAAGTGTCTGTTAGAGGCATCACAGATAATAAAGAGAATATGTCTCCATCCCATGAGCCTATCCAATGGAAAAATAAGTAGGACTTACCATCAAAACAAAAGTCAATGGCTTCGTTAAGCTAAATTATTGTATTATTATTGTGTCTATTTATCTACGGACCCACACCATGTTACGATGTGACGATGTTAGTGACTTCACTAAGCTAAATGATTGTATTATTTGTAATGTAATGGGCATGTTTATTTGTAACCTCTCCTTCCTATATAAGTAGGATACTGCCTTTAGTTGAGGGCTACAAAGAAAAAAATAACACTAGTTTTTCCTCTATAGCTTCTTTTTAAAAGTCCTTCTCTTCTAAAAACTTAAGTCATTAAGTCTAGCTCTTATAAGGGGATATGAGGATGCTCTGCATTTGCATCTCTAAAGGGATGCTATACATTAGAAAATATACCCTAAGATCTTACTAAGATTATATTAGGAGATAACTCAAAATTGGTTATCTAAGAGGTAGGTCTTGAGACATTTGATACCCATCATAGGTGTTCATTTTTGTTGGCTAGCATACTTATGACCAATGTTAAGTTCATCTCTTAGTATGGCTTCTGTGATATCAAATCCAGATTGTTTGATATATTGACTAGAAACCTAATCCCCTGCTAGACTATTGATCCTAAAACTCAGGGATTAGAAGACTGATTAAGGTCATTTACTCTTGAGCATGGTGTTAGTCTAAAAACGCCCCATATCAAAAAGGAGAGAGTATTGATGATATGTAATAGGGAAATTTATAAACCACGAGTACATCCACCACTTTTTTGATATATCCTATTCATCTTTCTTTCCCTCTTTTCCTTACCCATCTTCCTTCTTTTGTAAAAGAACTCTCTCTAATAAGATTGAGAACCTTTTCAAATAACCCATCTCCTTGAAGATATAAGAATCTATGATACATGGATACTATTGTTTAGTCATTATAGTCTTTATCAATGAACCTGATCTTTTATTAAGAGTACTTGATCTTTAATCTCTACTTAGAGACCATGATTGAAAGGGACGATTCAAGCTTTCAAGTTGGACTAGTGCGGCTTTCTAAGAACACCTTTGGTTTGGTTTCTTTAGTCAAAAACTTTAGTTTTGTTGTTACGTTGTTGTTCATTCATTTAACCTAAAAACTATCTTTATCTGTGAACAAAGCCCATATTTGATTGAATAAGAGGACCTTGTTCCATGATTTTAAAAGTTTTAACCTTAATGCTCCTTTTTTAAGGATGCATAATATTCTCCAGTCAATCTCTAGTTTAGTACATGTAAAAGTGAAATTTTCTACCTAAATACATTTCTACCCAATTGCCTTTAAAGTGGATAAAGGCAAAAAAAAAAAAAAGGATGACTAGTATAGTTGAATACAATGGAGAACTGACATGATAAATTGGAGTCTATTCATAAAAAAAAACCTTTTGATTTCATATGTGATTTAAGTCTCTACTTTTTAAATCAAAGGGAAACAATTTTTTGCTGTCTACTGGTAGTAATAAGTAGCACTTTAAGGTACTTGACTGGCAACTCCTTTTGTTAGAAATGATGCCCTTCAAATGTTCATAAATGCTTTTGTTAGCACAAGAGATTAATATTTAGGTTTTTTCCTTATTTGCTTGCAAGCTATAATTTTTGTTAACTTTTAAGCCCTTTCACGATCACTTTAACTGAGTCTTCATTTGCATAATAGAAGATTAATAGGTCATTAACAAGAAAAAGATGAAACATCTTCAAAGATTTACACTTATGATGATACCACTGTGCAACCTTTCATCTCTTTTCTTATTGTTAAGGAAAGGACTTTAATGCATATTACAAATATGTAGGAGGACAAAAGGTCCCCTTTCCTTAGCCATTTCGTTCCTTGGAGATATTGTATGGGTTCATCATTTATAAGAATTGAGAAACCGGTGGTTATGATACACTATTGATTAATGAAAGAGGGAATCCATGACACTACAACACCTTTAAGATGAAATTCCAATGTAAGTTGTTAAAAGCTTTCTTGAGGTCTATTTTTAGCGTGCATCTCTTTGTACTTCCCCCTTTGTGATAGTGTTTTAATAGCTCATAACGTACCAACATGTTGTTCTCAATTTTCCTACGTGAGATAAAAGCAGATTGTTCCTTACCAATAATTATAAGGAGAACTCTTTTTTGTTTTTTGTTTTTAAATCAACTTTGAGATGACTTTGTATATTAGATTACAATATGTAATAGGTCTATTATCAGTAATCACAATAAGGTTAGGGATCTTTGGAACTAGTGTTAAGAAAGTTGAATTTATCTCCTCTAAGCATCTTGCCTTATTTGAAGAGTTATTTATCCCTGTTGTAATGGCATCTCCAATATAAGAAATAGAAGTATAAAAAAAAGAACCTAAAAATATATTAATAACTCTTATATGATTCTTTTATCCTCGTCCTTACTAATATTCTAATTTTACATACAAATAAATGAATCTTACAAAATTGTACTTGATTATTAGAACTTAAGTTACATCAAATTGAAATCATCCTTATCTGTAAATATACTCGTATAAATTCCAATAATAAAAGTTCAGACTAAAAATAAAATTCGATAAAATTAAAAGAAAAATGTAAACAAAGAATTCTATAAGAAATCAAAGTTATCTAAATTTGTACATATCATCTATGAATCAAACGAATAGTCATGTGTGAACTAAAAACATAAAATAAGAACCTATGAACCAATTAGCACTGGTAACTCGATTGTAGTTTCAAAAAAGATTGTGAAGACTCCGAAATTCTAATATTTTGACCCTTGACAGAGTATTATTAAACTCTTTGTGAAGATCATATAGTTCTAATATAGTTCTTCATGTATGCAGCCGTTTAAAACTTGAGGTCAGAGCTTTGTCTCCCGTAAGGGACCTACCCGGTTCGAGCGAGGATTAGTCTGGAAGTGAATGCTTTAAAGGTGCCTTCGTATAATTGAGACCCTCCTAGGACACCTCGTGGGCAACCAAAAAATACTACCAACAGTCCCCTCTCAAATTGTAGTTCCGAGATAAATCATTTACCTCAACATTTCTGGCGAACAACAACAAAAATGGAGGCATCCAACCCACTTGAAAATTATGAAAATATTTTTGAATCTAAGAATTTAAACCCAAACTAAATGCTGTGGTAAGAAGAGGTAGTTTTGTGAACTTAAAATATAATTCTAGTTGGCAAGAGAGCTTACAAAAAATATATTAAAAAAGGTTATATGAACTTAAAATTGATAAAAACTCAATCGAAAACTTAGAATTATATTAATTTAAGAATTAAATTAAATGATAAGATTTTTAGCAGATCCAAATATTTGAATTTAAATTAATTTATTAAAAATATAAGTCGTACCCTAACATTTTGAAGTGTTCAAAATTAATTCTAATTTTTGTAAAAAAATTCAAATTAAATCTTAAATAAACAAAATTGTTGATGAAATTATACTTTCATAAATTAAGTACCAGATTAGTTAGTATTGACATGGGCAAATTTATTATTCTTTAATGTTATTGTGAATTTCATTGTAACAAATGTTGATATTGAGGATAGTAGACCTAAACATTTTAATTAAATGTTAATTAATTTTAAATAAAATTTTCTTAATTCTAATTATTTTCCATAAATTCTAATTAAAACTAATAAACTTAATTTCATTTAAATAATATGACTTAATCCTAATTAACTTTATTTTAATTAAAAAAATCTCCAAGTCGGTGAGTTACTTGACGTTGGCGACCTTACATTATCGACGATCAGCCAATGTTTCCTGTCTCTAACCTCGATTCCTGAACCTCCATTCTAACAAGATTTTTCACCTTCGTCTTTAATTGCTGAAGCAATTGAACTATTTTGGAAGATGACATCAATTGTCGTATCCATTATTTCAAGCTTCTCTGAGTGCTCCTCCTTAAAGCTCCAAGGTTGCTTCTTCAAACAACACAAAAACCTCTGCATGGTCATGCTTGACATCACTTTGTAGTTGTACCAAATCGTTTTCTGCTTAATTGCGAGATGACCCATACCATGGTGGTGCCTGACAGCATCAGCAATGTTGACTACAAAATGTTCCTCTACGTCCTGAAGTTATATCAACAATGTTTATAAAATATTTACTTTTTAACCTTGCATATTTATATAGTAAAATTCATATATGTTTATTAGTCAAGCATAATGTTTATTATGATCTTAAACATCACTTCTTATTTATATTATTAATAAAAATGATATTATGTTTTAAGGACACTATCATTCTCTTTATTAATTACCATTTACATCATTTTATGTAGGAAGAGGTCAACCATCAATTAACCAGGCTTCCTAAAAGGCATCTTAATTCCGACGTGATTACTCATAAACAATCAAGAAGAAAAGATGACAAAAGCCTAGGTAGTGGACCAAACAGTTTACTAAATTCTAAACCTAATCTTAAAATTCTAAACCCTAAATCCTAAAACTTAAACCCTATCCTTAAACCCTTAAATCCTAACACTAAACCCTAAATATACCTAACCCTAAAATCTAAAACTTTAAACCCTAAACCCTAAAACTTAAACTTAAACCCTATCCCTAAACCCTACCCTAACACTAAACCCTAAATATATTCAACCTATATTTTAGTGAAATGTTAGTGCATTTTTTGTCAATTAAATTTTAATACAAATGTTAAAATTCAATTTACCCTTTATATTTTTTAATATAGAAATAAAAACAAGGGCAATATCCCAAATTTGCATAAATGAATTGCTATGTACTAAACGGTTTTTTGTAGCTACCACTATCTGAATCCCTAATTTTAATCACGTAGTAATCAGTTTCATCGTAAAAAACTTACCCTTGAATTTTATGTGATGGCTTAGTCTAATCCTCGAGAGGGTTTTAAGTCTTCCTCAACATCTTTCGTCTCAATCCCTAACAATATGAGTAGGGTGGAATTCAATAATGAACGGCTGATCTTCAGTGTGCCCTCCAAGTTGACCCAATCAGCTTCCACCAAAAAAGACAATCACTTGTTCACAAAGCGTTTTTTTTCTTCTGCATTTTAGTTTTAATAATTAATATACATATATAAATATATACAATTTTTTTTATCTTTAAGTGTGGTTATTGCGTATGCTTCATATTAGTCATATGTGCAAACAAAATTTGAACTAATTAAAATATCAATCAATAAATAACTAACTTACATTTTAATTTTATAATTTATAAAAATTAGATATTAAAATTACAATAATGTAATTACTTCTAATCCTACTTAATATTTGATATGAATTTAGAACTCATGCAGAATATAAATTTGGCATATAATTTATTTAATTTGGAATGCTATTATTACTTGTCATAAATGTGAAATCTATGCATTTAACTAGAGTTATTTTATATTCTTCACGCTAGTCCTATCCGACAAACTATTGTAAACAATGTTTTAAAAATCAGATCGGAAGTTAAACTGATAAGACAAGAGATTTAAGATTTAACAAGTTCAATCGGTATTAGACCATTACAAAATCGACTAAAAACTAAATAAAATTAAAGAATTTGAAATATGATCGAAAGAAATTATCTTTCTTATTGAAGAATTTAAAGTTTAATTAAAAATATTGTTAAATGAAAATTAATTGATTTATTTTAGATTATCAGATCTTATTAATTTATTAACATTGACCGATTAATTAATAAATTGATCGATTTTTATCAACAAGAGTTATTTAAGTAAATCATGCTAAAAATTTAAAAACTGAATCAAAAGATTTGGTGGTTCAAGAATTTTACGATTAAACCATCTAAACCGGATGAATTTCTTAATCATCGTAAATCATTCTCTTTATATATCT
>JANIPM010000008.1:35047051-35063294 GCA_027478405.1 Erythroxylum cassinoides | reverse complement strand
AAAGGGCCATCGAAAATTTTAATTGTAAGTTAAATTTTAAATATTATTAGATTAATAAAACATATTGTTGTTAATAAAAATGTATATAAAAATGTATAATAAGAATATAAAAATAACATTTTTTAAATTCTCCTTAACAAGATTGAATCAGAATTGTTATAACGCTCAATTGATATTTAAAGTATAAGTCTTTTTAGCTCTGTTCAATAAAGTTTGAAATTTAAAATAAGAAATTTAACTACTTATTTTTTCAATTTCTACAAGGTAAATTTTTGTATTTTTAACGCTTGACTGACAACATTGTTGTGTCTATAGTCGTAATTATTCATAATTCAAATAAAATTAAAGTAAAATGCTCTTTATTCTGGTTCTAATCCTAATAAATATTATTAACAATTACAAGAAGTTTTGATTCAATTTCAAATAGAACGTTTCGTCAGAGTAATAAATATTTTTTTAAGGCAGACATGACCATTGCGTATTTGCATATGTCAGGCCACGTTAGGTGACGCTCCGTGGGTACTGTAAGACCAATTCACAAGCCATCCATCCATTCCAGTCTTGACTATAAAAATCTTTCCCAAAGCACTCCACACACACCCCACCGCTGTCGGAAAAAAACGAAGAAGAATGAGCAGTGGAGCAGGCAAAGTGGTGTGCGTCACCGGAGCTTCCGGTTACATTGCTTCCTGGCTTGTTAAGCTTCTCCTCCACAGTGGCTACACCGTCAAGGCCTCCGTTCGTGACCCACGTATGTTTGCTTTCATCTTTTGGTCTCCGTCTTTATCTCTCTCATTCTGTGTCTCTTTTATCTCTGTTAGTGTACACATACATGACATGGGGTGGATTCAATTTGGTATCTTTTGGTTAAAGACACGTGCCCTGCGGTTTGTTTAAGGTTTTGCATTTGTTTATTTGGGTTTGCCGTCCTCACTGTCTCCTACAGTATAATAAAATAATACTATTATTTGATGGATGATCCGGGAATCTGAGATACTGGGTTTGTGTGTGTTGATTAGAGAGTAATGATTTTGGTATAAGTTGAATGTTTACTACACAACAAGGATTCGGTAGTCAGGGAAACCAATTATCTATTCTCTTTGACGAAGCCAATTACATACTGTCTTTGACGAAACCCATCTTTCCAATATTGTTATTTGTATGGAGATATAATCTTCCCATAAAAGATGCTGCCAGTGAATTGCAAATTTATCGTCTGAGGATTCCGGAAAGACTTGTGCCTTCTACTGAAAATTTGAAACGATAGTTTGCTTCACCTACTCCAATATAATTCTACTGGCATTTCACATTGTTTTGGCTTGTTCTTGCCATATGAAAACTATGATTTCTCTTACATTTATGACACGAATAGCCTACAACGAGTTTAATATTTTTATAGGCACCAAAGTTACTGTTAAAATGCTATGCTAACGTTTATGGTTTTATATTTTTGTGCAGATGATCCCAAAAAAACAGAACATTTGCGAGCACTTGATGGAGCTCAAGAGAGGCTTCAATTGTTCAAAGCAAACCTCTTGGAAGAAGGATCTTTTGACTCTATTGTTGAAGGGTGTGATGGTGTTTTTCATACTGCATCTCCTTTTTATCATGACGTCACGGACCCACAGGTTAATGTTCACACTCAATCTCTTGTAAAATTGACAATTAAACAGTGCGTTGGATCTGTTTAGGAACTCTGCTATTTATCCAGCATACTCAAAATGTTATCAGGTAGCTCGTCTTTTCGTTCGTGATAACCTATAATGTGAAACAGTGAGTAGTTTTCTCTGCCGTAGTGTAACTTTCCAATATGGTTTACCAGAGAGGCGTATATTCAAATTGAAAAAGGACTAACTCCAAGTAGAGTCATGAGCTTTCTTTGAAGAACTTAACAATCTATGTTCCTGTAACTGTCGTTTTACTGCTTTTGTGTATCTTGATGCTTTACTCAAAACGTAATCTAGTCTTCATGTTTTATAATGCTTCTTCTGAATAATTATATGATCATTTCAGGCAGAATTGCTAGATCCTGCAGTGAGAGGAACAGTTAATGTTCTTGCTTCATGTGCAAAATTCCCATCAATCAAAAGGATTGTTTTGACATCTTCCATTGCTGCAGTTGCTTACAATGGAAAGCCTCGAACTCCAGATATAGTAGTAGATGAAACCTGGTTTTCTGAACCAAACTTCTTGACAGAATCTAAGGTGTGTAGGCAAGCATACTTATAGTATATAACTCTATACATTCAGCTAGTTTAAGTGCTTCATCTCTATACTCAGTTGTCGGTTTGGTGCTGCTTTGAAGCTCTTTAATGTCAACCCAAGCAACATCACTGAGCTCAATTATGTAGCTTTGCTGGAACTTCTTGTTATGCCAATACTTTTGATATTTAATGCATCTTTAGTCTATTAAACATATTGACTTAACTAGTTTCGTGTAGTGGTACATCTTCCCCTTCAGATTTTCCCCTTCGTGTAGTGAATTGACTACTTGCTTTTTGCTGCCAAACCGATAATAAGGAAAAGAATCTATTGTTTGCTGTCAACAACAATCTTCGATTTATGGGTGATATTCCTGTAATTCTTTTGTTCTTCTCTTTCTTTCCAGCTTTGGTATGCACTGTCAAAGACTTTGGCTGAGGATGCTGCTTGGAAATTTGCAAAGGAGAAGGGTCTGGACCTGGTTACAATAAATCCTGCAATGGTGATTGGTCCCCTCTTGCAACCAACACTTAATACAAGTGCTGCTGCAATTTTACGCTTATTAAACGGTACTTGCTTATCCCAAAAATTATGAGAATGTTGTACATAAGAAACAAGTATTCATCTTCTCATGTCTTTACTGAGTGCAGGAGCAACTAATTTTCCAAACTCAACATTTGGATGGGTCAACGTGAAAGATGTTGCAAACGCACACATTCAAGCATTTGAGATTCCATCAGCTAATGGAAGATATTGTCTGGTTGAGAAAGTTGCACACTACTCAGAAATTGTGAATATATTGCATGATCTTTATCCTGATCTCCAACTCCCAAAGAAGTAAGTTGTTCTGGTTTCTCTCCAGCACTGGCTGTGCCTGTACTTATGTCTTGAACAAAATATTAATCTACTCCCCTGGAAAACAATCTTGACATGCAGGTGCGCTGATGATAAGCTGTACGTACCAACTTATCAAGTGTCCAAGGAAAAAGCTAAGAGCTTGGGCATTGACTTCATCCCCTTCAAAGTCAGCCTCAAGGAAACAGTGGAAAGTCTGAAGGAGAAAGGCTTTGTTACAGTCTGAGCACCTTCTGCTCTACAAGATCTTTGTTGCCATGAATAAAAACATTGTTTGACCTATATATAATTAGAATATTATTTAGAACGATTAAGTTTGTGGTTATTGTATGCATAAATAAGTTTCGGAATTCACGATTTAACGTTCTTAAATCTATGATGATAGTTATATTTTAAATATCTCATGCCATTCAAAGCCTATGTTATGTTTAAAAAATACCATATTCAATTTAGCAAAAAATCCTACACGATTTCCTAAAGCAACGTTTCATTTGGTGAAAATCCATGCAATTCTGTGGACGGTAGTTTTCGTAGGGGAGTAGTTGTTGGACTTGTGTCGTGGCAGTTGGAGTACAAAGGTTTGAATCTTTTTGCATTCCTTCAGGGTCGAAAACCTTGTGTGAGACCAGTAGTAGTCTTGGGAAAATAGATAAGATTCTCAATCTAATCTTACTTTATCTAATTTTGTCTAATCGAAAAAATATTATCGTTTTTTCTTAGATTTTACAAACTCTGTTAATCTTCTAAAATTTGTAGCTTACGAGCTTAGCTTAAACAGTCGTTCTCCTCCTCATCTTTCATCTTCATTATCATAAAATCTAAAATTTTTGGACATTCTTTTTCTTTTCAACATTAAAGAAGCTTATATTCCTTCACTTTCACTAATTTTCAAGTCCCTAGAAGACCATCGCCAATTGGAACTCCTCTTATCGTCTCCTCTCTCTTTGCCCCCTTCCTATAAAGTCCCTAGAAGACCATCGCCAATTGGAACTCCTCTTATCGTCTCCTCTCTCTTTGCCCCCTTCCTATACCTTGTAATACTTAGATTCTCGAATCTCATCTACATCAAAGTGGGCAACTTTTACAGACAAGTCCATTATTGATCTAATTTCTTCACAGACGAGTCCATTATTGAGCTAAACAATTTGAGTGATGAATACATTCTATAATATTGCCTTTTGTCATTCTATCACAGAAGAAGGGATGAGAGAATGATAGAGAAAATGCAGGGATGTCAGAGGATAAAGAATATTGATTTAAACTTTGAAATTCCTAAATTAGAGATATTCTCAATTTTGCTGGCATCTTTCAACATGAGTCAATGTTGCTGCAAAATGTCTCGAAATATTTTGATTTTGATACGCTTGATAGGTTAGAACTGCGAGATAGGGTAGAGAACTTAGCAAAAAGTATTCAATGGGCGAAGTTCATACACTTCCAATATCTTGTCTACAAGGACCTCACTCCATAATTCTTCACTTCCTTATATTACGACCTAGTAACCCTAAACAAATGTGGTTTAGGTTACGAGGACAAAATTATGAGTTGAACATCAAAATCATATGCGATATTTGTGGGTTCGCTAAGTCTTCCATTGTCAATCAACACGATGATTTTTGTGCTTCTCGCTATTGGAATGAGCTTGCTGGGTTAGAGCGATTCGACACTAAAAACGCCCATAATGACATCATAAGAACCCATGAGGACTTGTTATTTCATAAATTCATGTGTCAATTGGTTTTTGATAAATCAGAAACTAACAATTGCTTAATAAAGGAACTTTTCCTGTTGTAGTGTATGGATCACAACATCCTAGTGTGTACTTCCACACATGCACTGAATGCTATTGTTACAACTCTACATAAGAGGAACAACAATTTAGGTATGGGGTAGTTGGTTTCCGCCATTGCTGAGTATTATGAAGTAGACTGTAGTGGTTTAACCGTTTACCTCCCAAATTTTCTAAATCATCGTCATCTATGGCATGCTGAAATCCTTAAATCCCATGAAATGAAACTTTGGGATATTAGCCAAAAGACATATATGAAGATCAAGGCTAGTTAGGAGAGTTTGAGCATAGCACCACCTCAGTAGGTAAAAGAGGACTCGACTAGTGAAGAGTCCGAGGAGGAAGAAGAAACAAAAGAATCGGGCTAGAAGAAAGTGCTTAATACAATCTCTGCAAACACTAAGGTAATTACAGATACACTTGCAGAGAACTCTAGAAGAATGAAGGAGATGGTCTGAACATAACAACGTTAGAGCTAGGACATACATCGTATCTATGATTATTTTGAGGCTCAGGGGGTCCAATTACCACCCCCAACACCATCCCCGCCTCCATCACCATGAGGCTTTGTTCAAACCCTTTTCTTTTTGAATTTAGCCTTTATTTACTTTTTGCTTATTTTTAATTCATGTTTCTCTCCTTTCCATGTGTGTTTGTTTATCCCCTTCTCATATTGAGGACAATGTGTTGTTCAAGTGTGGGAAGAGTTATACATTTTTCTTTGAATGTAAATTTTGCATATTATATGATAGTTTGTTAGGTTGCATTTTGTTATTCGTGTGAATGTGTCAATGGCTTAGATGGATTGAAATTGATTTAATTTTGAACATGGTCTATTAGGATGTGAATAATCATTAGCTCGCACAATTAGTGAATTAGGTTCTTTAGTGTTAATTTTTTCCTCTAAATTGTCACATTCATTTATAATTTGAGGTCTTTTAACTTAAGTAGCTTTGATAGTATTTTTTCATAGAAACGAGTAGCTAAAGCAACAAGGTAGGCAATGAAACAAAAATTTTGTGTTTGTTGATTTTAAATAAATTACTATTCTGCTGGCCTTCGGGTTATGAATAGAGCTAGTTGCTAGTTGAGAATATGATGTAGATGAGTAACCAGATCGACACGCATCACAAATGTGTGCCTTCACGTCAAAAAGGCTATAATGACGTTCTAACCAAACAGCTTAATAAAAAACAGGACTTAGTCGAGTAACCAGATTGACTTTCATCACTAATGTTTGCCTCCACATAAAAAGACTAAGTCCATGTTCACAAAAAAAAGTAATTAAAAAAGTATATTTTCTAATAAAAACCTACCGAACTTGTAATAGCTTGACTTTTCATGAAAACATACTTAGGAGTAGTTACTGAGTTTGAATGACCAAATAATTATTAATGTGTGTGTGCAATTGAACAAGGTAAATAATTTAACTCTTGGGTTTGGATTTATATATATATTTAGTTTAAAGCACCAAGACATAGATTTTGCATGTTAATGGTTTGATATAACTTAAATGATTGTGTTTAAATTAAATTTATTTGATGAAGTTGAAGCCATTGTCTCATTACTGCATTGTGTGTTGTGTGATTTAATGTGTTTGATGTTTTGTTTGCTTGAGGACAAGCAAACGTTTAAGTGTGAGGATGTTGATAAGTGTAAATTGCGTCATGTTTTAGGACTTAGTTTGATATGCATTTAATTTTTAAATTAATCGTTTAGTATATGTTTAGGTTAGAATTGTGTTAGTTTGTTAATTATTTACATTTTAGGTGTTTTATGGGTTAGTACAAGTCTTTAAGCTTAATTATTATGTTTTTGAGGTACCTTGATGTGTTTGTTAGTGTTTCCAGTTAACATCGAAGAACGGAGAAGTTTTGGAGACATTTGGGTTGAAACAATGACTTACAGTCGTAGCACAATAGGCCACGATCGTGACAGAAGCATTGGAGTTAGCCCACGATCGTGACAGAAGCCCAAAACATGGCCTACAATTGTGGCTTGCTTCGCATGATCGTGATAGAAGGCTCGAATGTAGCCCAAGATGATGGCCTACATCGAACAGACGTACAGGCACTTAAAAAATGTCAAATTTTAAGGAATTTTTTGGATCTTTTGGACCCCGAAAAAAGCCTATGACTGCTTAGAACACAAAAGGTATTTAAAGAATAAGATAAAGAGGCAAAATGAGCTTTTGCATCAACCACTTTTGAGAGAAACCCTAGAGTGAATTATTGAAAGATAGAGAAAGAGAAGAAGGAAGAGAGAAGAGGAGAAGAAGCCAACTCAACGTACTTCTCAGATTAGGAGTTTCCCAACATCACTGCCTCCCGTCATCCGTTCAATTTCATATTTGCTACTATTTTCAGTTTTACTATTGTATAGAATTGGAATAATAGTTGATGATAGGATTTTTAGATGTCGATGATGTTCTAAACTCACCTTCGAGGTTTTATCTTTGATTTAAAGAAATCTGATTATTTATGTGTTATTTGAATTTATTGTGATTTAATTCTGGACATGCATAATTTGATAATAAACAGAGAGGGTGAATCGAATGAAAAATAATTAAATTGGGTTAACGAGAGTTAGGTGATTTAATAGAACAAGAATTAAATCAAATCAGTAAATTGTGCAAAGATAGATCTTGCAAAGGTTTCCGATAATCAGGGTTTTAGATAGGATGTTAATTGAGAAATTGCAACTTCTATAATTTGATTAGGTTTATAATTTAGGGTTAATAGTTATAACTCGAGAAAGAGTAATCAACCATAGGATCGTCTAGAACCAATAATCTAGTAATTTATAAGCGATTAGCTTAGCGTTAAAGATAGGTAAAATTCTCTTTCTCTCAATTGGTAATTCATTAGGTTGATTTTTGAGTGTGTGTTGCAACTGCTAAATTGTTAATATTTTCAAGACTGATTCTTGAATTGATTTGCTTGTTTGAATTGAATTCTTATTTTAGTTCCCTTACATTTTGAATTTTACGAATTGTTCTGGCCCTAGATTTTAGGATTAGATTATCTCTCCGTGTGGGATTGACACCTTAGGTATTATGCAAAAGAACCGTGCACTTTGAATTATCGAGATTAATTAATTAAAACTTACGCACGTCGAAATAACCCAATCACACTGCCTTGCATCCATAGTCGTGCAAGCAAGTCACATTCATGATTTATCTTGCACGACCGTGCAAGCAAGCCATGGCCATGACTTCATGCAAGTTAAGTCACGACAAGATCCCTCTCAAAAGCTTCAAGATGGTAATTTTGTATTGGTTTTGGATCAATAGTGGTGACTGTATAGAAAGGCAGTATTTGGGAACACCATAAAGATTCCATGGAATTAATCAAACAAACTTAGGAAGAATGAAGAAGAATGACAGTTGTTCATGAAAGTTAATACATGTTTATATAAAGCGAGTTTATGGAGACAACAAATGATATTGAAAAGGAAAAGGAAAAAGCTACGCCATATTATCAATTTAAGAGATTACAATTAAACTTCATAAAGAATTCAGCCAAATACACTCTGAAGCTCCAGAAGCTACCTTGGTCGTGTAAACATCCATATCACAAGAAGAATGTTACTTGGTTATAATATGGAGAAAATGGAGGGACTATTTTTCTCAATGACAGTCTTGATAACACCAAGAAATTTATAATATTAATTTTTACATTACCACACCATTTCAAACTTATATCTCTTAATCTCCTACAATTTACAGTTTTGCACCACCTAAGTCATCCCTTTTGTTGTCACATTTAGGTAACCCTCCAGGTCTAGTTGCATCAATCCAAGGCATCTTTTTGAAATCACTGCCAATGCTTCATCGTCCATTCTTGGTCCCTTTTATTGCAATATCTTCAAGTTAGGAATTTCAAAGCTTAAATTAATATTCGTTATCCCCAGACATTCCTATATTTTCTCTGTCATTCTCTAATCCCTTCTTTTGTGATAGAATGACAAAAGGCAATATCACGTAATGTATTCATCACTTAAGTTGTTTAACTCAATAATGGACTTGTCTGTGAGGAAATTAGCTCGATAATGGACTCGTTCATAAAAGTTGCAAACTTTGATGTGGTTGAAATTCAGAAATCTGGGTATTATAAGGTGTAGGAAGGGGGCGAAGAGAGACGAGACAGTGAGAGGGGTTCCAATTGGCAATAGTCTTCTAGGGATTTAAATTTGAATATCAGTGAAAGTGAAAGAATATGGGCTTCTTTATTGTTGAAAAGAAGGTGAAATGTTCGAAAAATTTTTGTTTTGTGAATGAAGATGAAGACGAGGATGACGACGACTGGGTCGACTTGGCTCATAAGCCACGAATTTTGAAAAATTAATAGAGTTTGTAAAATTTAAGAAGAAATGACAACATTTTTTCAATTGGACGTAATTAGACAAATAAGGTTAGAAAGAGAATCCCGTCTCGAATTTGAACACGACATGAATTAAGAACCAAATCAGGACTCTTAACTTCATAATTTTCGATGAACTCTACATGGACTTGTTATGCTAATGCTAAAATCCACAGTCCTTGTCTTCCCTAAGTCTCACTCTTACATGCTATTCTATTGTAAGATACCATCATCTTGTAGAACTAGTTCATCTACCTTAGAAACATCCAAGCCCTCCCATAGCTGAAGGTTTGGTTAATGCCATGGAAAAACTGCTCTACTATTCTGCCCCGCCAATGGTGATGAATTCCCAATATCTCTCAATGGCGAGCGTTTGGTGACATTAGGTTCAGCGGTGCTTACTTTGGACTTTCTTCTTCCATCACTAAACGCCTTCTTTTGCTTGTAGCCATCATCATCGGTTGGATGCTTTTTTTTCAAGCGGCAAACTAGTACTCGCTTCTCCTTTTCAATGCTTGTATCTTGAGAAAGTGGTGTTGGTGAACTTCTGTTTGCGGCTGTTTCTGCAACTCTTTCTTTCCTCCACCTCTCCAGCTCGGTATGAAGCACACACACCTGCGCTTGTAACTCATTTGCCTTGGTTTCAGAACTGAGGGCTCTCTGACTCCATGCTTGAACCTAAAGAAATCAATTTTAACAATTCAACTATTGCACTTAACTTTTACCAAAAGAATGCACAAAAGAGTAACCATAGAGATCAAATATTGGTGAATCGTCACATTTTCGTAACCACTTGCTGCTAACCATTTCTGTCCCTCTCCAGACCACACAAAATGAAGGACAAACTGTTGGTCTACTTACATCTGATTGCAGCGATTGAATCTGATGATCAGAATCAATTGCTCGATCTTCCCAAAAGTCTCTAGAAGCCTGCAGTTCTTCCATTTCATCCCTTACTTGTCCCAACATATCTTGCATTTGTGACCATTGCTCTGTCTCTGCCCGCACTTGCTCTATAACTCTCCTCACTATAGCTTTGCAACACCCTGAACATGCTCTCTCCTCCAGAGGCCTTGCAGCCTGTGAAAAGAATTACCAGTCAAATACCAGCCTGAGAAGCTCCTATTTTTCTAAAACCTTTGCCTTTGCCTATAGAATATCTCTTCTTATTATTATAAAGATAAAATACTTCACCTTGCTTTGGTTTCTTGTTGAGGATGTTGACATTCCAGGCAATTCTATTCGCTTGGATGTTGAGGCAGAACTGGCAGCAGAACTATTGGCTGTAGAGAGTATGGACCGGTACTCATCTTCCATATTCTCTAAGATAGTTCCCTTCGCTAATGCCTCCATTTTCCTTCTCAGAATCTCCATCTGCATATTCGTTGAGATGGAAATTAAGAGACACAGAGACATGAGTTGAAGTTTGAACAATAAATAAGACAGCAATATAAAAGGTGCAAAAGTATAACTCATATCACAGTGGTGATGGAATTGAAGAATTATCCAAAAGCAAAATCCACCGAATCCACATAACCAATATCCAGAAATAAATTAGGAGATATCAGTTATTAAACAACTGCTTGAGTGGAATGAGTTTTGTGGATTGGGTTTACATGAATTTCAAGAAAAAGAAAGCAAATATTCACATAAGAGAAAGCTAGATGATAGTAACCTATAGAATTGCATCAAAAGATTCAACGATTCTCAAGTAGTTGTTTTATTCTAGAACTAGCAAATAGTATGTTAACCAACTGATTGAAGTGAATTTAAGATAGACGTCAGAAGATATAAGCAATAGGAAAAGGAAATTGTATTATACATTGTAACTGTGCATGGAAGCAGAATTCTCAATGAAACTGAAACTATTTGAGATGGGCAAGCTTGCTTCTGCTATCTCTTGAATCTCCTTTACACATATGTCATCTGGTTCTGCTGCAAACTTCTCTAGCTGTCTCCGAAGATGGGATGCTTGTTTGTCAAAGTTACTGCACTTTTGAAATCGTAAATCCTTCGCTAGTGATCTTCTCTGCAACTTCTCCAGTTTCTCAGCTAATTCCTGAATCTCTTCCTCCAATACAGTTCTCGCATTCTTCCCTTCTGAAATCCTTTCTTTCCCCTACTAAGTCATTAACCACGCCAAAGTCACTAAAATTTAATAGAACTACTGTGTGAAAAAAAAAGAAGGATAAAACTCAGGCCATTCTGGGAAAACTAAATGCTGTTTATGAATAGAATTCTGCTTCAACAGACTAATGAAGATAAATAGTCTTATTGATATTTTCACGTTTGTTATCGATCCAAGGAACTCATTACCAGGCGTTTGAATGAAAAGAATATACTTGGATTAACTACAGGTTACTTCATAAAGTTTAAACATTTAAACAGAAACTTGTGAAGCAAGTTCGAATGTTTTGGTACCAAAGATTAAAAACAATCAAGATGGAGTTTGCAACTAACTTTGTTGTTTGTTTATAACAGTGAAAAGCTTACGCGGCCTAATCTTCATATAGAACCCGTCTTTTCAAATCTACTATCGAAATTCAATTTCAATAATCTTTTATCATTCACTTCCTGTTTCCTGGCAACCCGACAAAAGATTTCAATCCAAGGACTTCTAAGCTTGAAATTGATGGAAAGTTCTCTTTGCCCATAAACTCTCAGCTTCCATACAGAGCAGTCTGTTAGGAAAGATGGATAACATCTGAATCTGAATTACAAAGCCTCACATGGATCCAAGCACAAGCTTTTAAATCTCCACTTCCATATTTTTCCAGCTTGCCTCAGCAATCAAACATGGATGATATTAATTAAGAAATGTGAAAACGAATAGAGAAAAGTTTTAAACTGTGGCCTCATAACTAAGTCAAGCCTTGTGTGCAAGCAGAACAGTGTTTCCTAAAGCAAACTCTTCACTATATCATTGTTATTCAGTCCGTAAGAAGACGCCACTCGAAACCCAAGCAAGTTAAGATATTCAAACTGATCAAACTAAAGGACAAACAAGTATCAGAAAATACTAACAGATATTAGAGTTTGGATAGCAGATCTTAAAGTCCTCTCCATTTGGACCCTTCTCCTCTCCATCTTCTTCACGGCAATCTCTCTCTCCATCCTCAGTAAATTACACTCTGCCCTTAAGATTTCAGCTTGAAACTTCCACTTCTCTTCCTCCACCAGCACAGTATTTCTCTCCTCCACTCTCTGTCTCCTCTCTTCCCGACTCTGATCATCCCTGCACCCACTTACCACCACTACTGGAGCACCGTCTCTTGTAAATTCTCTTTCTTGATCAAACAAAGTCTCCAATCTTTCTTTCCTATCTCTTTGTAAACAGTTCTTGTTGGCATTGGCCTTTGCATTTGGCTTCCTCCGAGGCCTACGTGGTAAATGGAGGATTCTTGGCGTTGGAAGCGCTTGTGGGTATTGCCACCTTGGTCTCCTGGTTGTCAATGTCGTTATCGTAGCTACTTTATCCATGCAACACAACCTTGGTTTTGCTTGGAGTCCTCCTAAGTCGATACCCTACCCTCTCAAAGTGCCTTTGTATTGGTGAGTGGCTTTCGGTTACAGTCAAGGAGTACAACAGCTTTCAAGTTTTGAACAACCAACAGAAACAGGACAAGGTCATAACAACGTTTCCTTGTTTGTTGGTGGTCGCAGGGTCGTAGTCTGAGACAAGAAAGAGGTCTGTATATCAGAAAGGAAAAAGATTCATCAAGGGCCCATTTTGGTTTCAAATAACAGCTTTTATACTGACTATCTGGAAATGTGATTGTTTAGCTATAAGTAGAGTTATGATTTGGCGATAGAGAGAAATGAAAGTTTGGACCTTTGCGACAGATAACAATGTTCCACAAGCAGCTTTCTCTTCAGTTTGAAAACTCACAGACGACAATTATAATAATCAAATCACTCAATTTGGGTGGCAATGATAGGAAGTCCAGATTTTTTGTTCAATATTACGGTGTATTATTGTGTCCAATGAATCTCGGTCATTTATTTATGTAAGTCTTATGTAGGTCTCACGTGAATCCCGCGTGAGTCTCGCAAAATAAATGACTGAAATTTTATGAGACAGATAGAGTAATATTGGCCAGAAGATCTTGTCCCGCTCGTAGGAGCCAAAGGAGAGGAGCGTCAAGAATGAATATCAGGTAATTGTGGTGTTGAAGCAAAAGAATGCTTTTTGGCGCTGGTAGGAGCCATTACCGCAGAATCTTTATGGGTCAGTGCGTGGGGGATTATTTACAGAGAGAGAGAGGGCAGAAGAAGTAATTAAGACTCAGAGGCGTGCAACCTCGTAATATGGAAGGAACAGAGATTTCAAATGAAAGCTGCGACTCTCTCTCTCTCTGTCTGTTCTTTTTTTTAATTCCTCCAAATGTTATCTTTCAGATAACAAGGCAGTGTCTTTTAACTTCACATTGGAAGTGTTCATTTCTATTTTTCTTTAAACTTAATATGTCATTGGGTGGCGTTGGAAGGTACATTAGAGGCTATTTAATCAATAACAAACTACAGGAACGTTGCGTGGCGTTGAAGGTCAGGTCACGTGTTTCAACTGAATCATATAATCAACTTGTAATTAATACAATTGCTGACTGACTCTGACTGACACTACCTCATTCCTCAGCCTTCTTCTGCTGTATTTATGTATCTGATAACTGTGATTCTCTTGATTTTCACGTACGTCGTCCGTTTTTCTCTCTGTAAAGTTTGTCTTCACCGTTTTATCATTTTCAAAGAAACCAAAGAAGCTTGTGTTTAACCCGAGGAGCAGACACAGGGAGACTGTCTCATGCCCCATGTTTGAATTCAATCTATGAAACCTAAGGGACCACTTCATTTCATTTTCTTCTCAATTCTGATACTAACACGTACGTACACTCCATGCATCTTCTCTCTTCTTCTGCTTCCAATCCTCTTACTGTGGTTATAATCAAACACTTGGTGGTTACAAGAGTGGTTGTGCTGTAAGGCTTTCATAAAGATTGCATGTACTCATGCACAATTCTCATGTAGGTAAGGACTTTTTTCATATGGGAAAGAAGCCAATGAGTTAGTAACTCATGTCACACCTTTCCTGAGATAGCCAACTCAATTTCAGGTATCATAAATAACCATGAAAGAGGATGGGAAGATGAGTGCTAGCTAGTATTTAACACCATTCAAACCAAGTATAAATCCATCCGTATAGGTTGGTATCTCTAACATGAGGCTGTGATTTTAACCTAAGCATCAAATAGGATGTATTAAGATGAAATGAAGCTATAAGAACATGTCTGGACTATCTTCAAGTTAACACTTTCACGTATGTTTTTCTTTTCTCCTTTATTAAGAGCCTGAAACCAATTTATTTATTATCAAGTTGCCAAGTAGAATGCAACCATATGAATTAAACTACCATTAAATGTAAACATCGAAGTGAATTCAAATACAAAACTTTACCGTTAAAGGGGGCTGGGCTGGTTTAACTTTGAACTCGAAAGTTGAGAATAGTAGTTAAACTAGCTGAATTATAAGTTCCAATGCTAAATTAATTAATTAGTTAATTGAGTCTTCATCAAATTTGAGATAGGGACTTGTCTGTACTTACTTGGACTAAATACAGCAAACCTGCAGTAGATAGGACCTTGCATTTCCAAAACCAACTCAAGTCAAGGCGTTTATTATTAATTATGTAAAAGTTGTCCTACCTGTTTTAACGTCTGCCCATTCTCTAAAATCAAGGCAGCAGTAATGTAGTTAGCGGAGACACTTTCATTTTTAAGCTATAACCTACTAAATATCTTGGTTTACAATCACAATATATCAAATTTCTTGATAATTTGCTTTTTTTGGAAGAACTTAAAGAAAGTATTCTTAAATTCATGCCAAAGTGGCATTCTAGTTGACCCTCTACATTTCAAATAATCTATAAATTAGAAATTAGGGATCAAAACGCTCTATTTCAATTTTATTATTCTTTCTTCTCCTTTAGTTTTAGTTCCCTTTTTATTTATCATGAATAGAACCAATTGGCGTGGATATTGAAAGAAAGAGAGGAGATAAATAAGTCCACTAAAAGAAAAGAAAGAATTAGCAATGGAAACTTATCGATGGAAAATATACCGTTGCAAATTACCGACGAAAAATATATTTCCGTCGGTAAAATTGACGAGAAAATTTTCGTTTAACGACAGTACTAATATCCGTTGCTAAATATGGAGGAAAATCACTCCGACAAATTATGCGATGGACTTTAGCGATGTTATAAGATATTCGTCGGTAAAAAGGTAGAAATTATCAACGGAACATCTATTTCTGTCAGTAAAACTGACGAGAAAATTTTCGTTTAGCGACGGTACTAATATCCGTCACTAAATATGGAGGGAAATCATCCCGGAAAAATTTGTAATGGACTTTAGCGACGGTACAAAATTTTCGTCGGTAAATTTACCGACGGTATAAGGTATTCTTCAATAAAAAGGAGGAAAATATTGGCGGAATAAAAAAAATATTTGAGTTTACTTATAGAAATTTCCATCAGTGAATTTTGTCGGTAAATTCTTTTTAAATTTAAACTCACTTGACATCCCCCCCCCTCCCCCCACCAACTTGTACCTTCTTCTTGCATCTCCTCTTCAGTTTTCTTCTCTAAGATTTCTCTGTTGTGGACTTCTTTTTTGCTTGTCGGCGTTGTCTTCTCTGGCTATTGCCATTGTAACATCCCGGTTCCATACAAAGGATTAGAACCCTAAAAATTTGGTATATGTGAGATCAATCAAAGAAATTAGAACAACACATCTCATACTCATGCCTTAGATGCGGTGCACATGCACATGAATAGGGAATCCTAGCTCATAACAATTATTGTACATGCATTCATGGACATTCCCGGTATAATTGGTAATAAATGTGACTGTTTAGAGAATTGTGGGTTATTGAACGTGAAAATTGATTTGGAAAGTGAAATTGTTGATTTTACATTTTTGAATAATTTTAAGAAATTTTTCTGAAATTTTTCGGGGGTAATCCCGGACAAAAAAAAAGT
>JANIPM010000008.1:35010879-35022937 GCA_027478405.1 Erythroxylum cassinoides | reverse complement strand
AAAGATCTCAATTTGAAACCTAAGCCGGAAAATGTCATGAATGCATGTTTACCATGTGCAAGTGCAACAAACCATCAATCATAGAGGATATATGCTGTATGTGCATGCCGAGATATAATTTACTACTTCTAACCCGTCCCAAATTACCAATAAACCCTTCCTATGGGAGATGGGATGTTACAGGTTGTCTCACAAACTTCCCACTACATCTAGGCATTACTTGATGTTCAGGTTGTTCTTCTGATAAGGTTGTTCTTTCGATTCAACTCTTGAATCTGTAACACCATGTTCTACTATTAATAGAATTGAATTATCTTATATTTTCTTATGTACTTCCATATGGTTTCAATCCTATTTTCAAGATAAAATGCTTAATTTGCTCAATTTGTGTTAACTACTAGGTTGGATATGTTGATATATATTTGATAAAGCAAATTAGAGCACAAATCTTTAACAAGGAAAAGGCACAAAATAAAAAGAGATTATAGCTTGTTGATGGCAGCATAAAACAAAAATGAAGACAATAACATTTAAGTTTGGAGTTTTCCTTAATTTGTTGACAAGCTCAACCTAACGACAGTGCTATATGGTGAGGAAGGAGCTAAATGGTAGCTGCAACAGAGAATTAAGCGTGAAATGCATGCATTAAGTGTTTAATGCAGTGTATGCTACATCAAACGTATACATACATTGCGTTAAACACAATGTCCTAGAAGGTATAAGGAGAAGGTTTTAAAAGGAGCAATGTTTATTTATCAATATACAGTGGAGGTGTGAAAAGAGGCGTAGGCGCAGGTGTGTTATAGTTGGCAGCTTAGTGGCTACACAAGGAGGCAAGAGTGAGGAGATCGTGATAAGGAACTTGGAGGGTTGTGGAGTGAACAGTGTCCATGATCCAAACACTACCACATTATATCGTCACATCGATGAATAGTGAAATTGAGAGAAGCTTGCAGCTGTAAGGAGAAACCAAGAGTTCTTCAATAGGGCTATAACATTGGGGCTGAAGCATTTTTCTGGGAAAGACCCATGAAAGGCTAGGTATCCCGATGCCAGTTCGAAGGTGACATCTGTTAAGTCAGAATGACTTTACTTAAATATGATTTTGATGTATAACAAAGAGACAAAATAAAAATAGTTAGAAAAGTAGACGCAGCAAAACAAATGAAGACAATACAGACGAAGCAAAACAAATGTAGACGCAGACGAAAAGTAGACGCAGACACAAATGAATTAAAAAGCAGACGCAGACGCAGACGAATTAAAAAGTAGACGCAGACACAAAGCAGAAGCAGACGCAAAATAAAACAGACAAAGACGCGAATAGTAAAACAGACGCAGAAGAAAAAAAGAAAGCAGACGCAAGAGTCAGTTAGGGTTAGTTACAGAACTCAACTGATTAACCGTTTCTTTCAAGATCAAAGAAGCAAGATTCAAGAAGCAAGAATGAAGAAGCAGTTGGAGACAAAGTCTATAAATACAAGTCGAAGTCAAAGATTGCAAAGTTAGTTGAAACGCTAGTGAATTACATCTTCGTGATCGTAAGAAGCATTTTTGTGAGAATACTGTGCAAATTAGCCGAGAGCTAATCTTACTGTAACAAGCTTTCAAGTACCTTTGAGAAAGTAGAGCAGATAGCCTGCAGAGGCTAAGTGCCAAAGAATACTGATTGTAGAGACCTGAAGAGGCTCGGGAAAAGAATACTTGTGAAAGTTCAAGAGATAGTGAAATCTCAGAAAGAATTCTGAGGACTGGACGTAGCCCACGGTTTGGGGTGAACCAGGATAAATCTCTGTGTCGACTACTTCTATCTCTATCGCTTTTTAGATTCAAGTTTTATCATTACTTAGTTCGTAATCAAAAGTCTTTCAAAGTTTTGATTAATTAGAATCTATCGGAAGTTCCATAAAGGAATTTTTATTTCTAACAAATGTTTTTGAAAGAGTTTTCAAAAAGGAGAATACACAATTCAACCCCCCCTTCTCGTGCATTCTATATCATACTTTAATCATTGTATTAACGTATGATTCACTTCATCAATCCTTTTATTCATAATTTATATTATTTAAAAAATATTTTCTTATGCATTTTTAATTTGATGATAGTTGATTTTCTTATAAGGTTATCATATAGCTTACCTCCCATTTCAATACACAATGTTTGTACAAATACTCCAGAAATTCAAATGCATGTGCATTTTTGTTTACTTTAGATGGTGTTTGAAATATGGGATTTAAACAACAATAACAACAATTACCCAGTAAAAATTCCACTGAAACGCAGGGTTTGAAGAAGTCTTATAGTACGTAGTCTTTTCTTTAACTAGTTGAGAGTTCGTTTTTGATATACCCACATAATAAAGAAGATATATATACATCTTAAAAAATAAAAATAAAAATAGACCTAATAGATAATAACACTAATAAAATACAAATAAATAAATTTGTATAAATAAAATATAGAAATAAAATAATACAATAAATAATAAAATAAATATAAACAAAGTAAATAATTAAAATAAAAGATTAAAAAAAGTAAATACACAAGCAGAAAAGAGAACTGTTAATAAACAAATCCAATAAGTCATTACAATAAAATATTTACACTAAGTTAGGAAGTATTTAATAAGTTTATGAGTGAAATATAAAAATAAGAAATAAAATAAATACTAAAATAAATATAGAATAAGGTAAAGAATCAAAATAAAAGATAAAACAAGTAAATAAATACACAAACCAAAAAGAAGACAAGTTATGAACAAATCCAAATTACAAGAAAATATATAGGTCAAGTAGGAAGTCCTTAGGCTAACTAGCATAGAAGAAAATACTACATATTAGATATCTAGGTTAAATACAAGACATAAGACTCAAAGCAAACTTTTTAAAAGACTTAAGAGAACGAGAAGGACTTCTATACTCTAGATACTTTATCCATATCCTACTACGCTATAGTTTTCTATTGAGGTTTATGTCCTCAGTAATTTATAACAGAGTTATATCATTCTTAATCACCTCTCCCTAGTTTTTTTTAAGGCTTCCCTTTTTCTCTTGCAATCTTTAAATACAATCTTCTCACTGGAGTGTCAGGGTATCTCCTCTTAAAATGTTTAAACCATCTAAGTCTTGCCTCTCTTAATTTACCATTAATATTAATCACCTTTAATTTATCTCTTTCCATTACATTCCTAACCTTATCTCTTCTGATAAGGTTGTACATCCAACAGGGTATTCTCATCTTCACCACCATTAACTTATGATCATGCACCTATTTGATGAGCCAATACTTCGCCTCATAAAACATAGCTGACCTAATTGTTAAATGATATAATTTACATTTAAGATTGGGCAGTATCTTCTTGTCACATAAAAGTCCCGATACACTTCTCCATTTAGGCCACCCTGATCTAATATAGAGAACTATGTCTTCATAAATCTTTACATTTCTTTAGAGGATAGATCTTAGATACTTAAAATACTCTTTTTGTGGTATAACTTTTGAATCAATCTTTACCTCCATATTAGACGTCACCCTATGGCCCGAAAAGTTACATTGCCAGTATTCAGTCTTAATCCTACTTAGTTTAAAACCTTTTGACTTTAACATATCCTTCTAGAATTGTAGCTTGACATTAGCACTCTTTTTTATCTCATCTACTAAAACAATGTCATTAGCAAACAATATACACCAAGGCGCATTCCCTTAGATCTTCTTGGTGATCTCATCCATCACTATGCAAACAAAAAGGGGCTCAATGAGAAACGTCGGTGCAGTCCAATATTGATAGAAAAATGATTTATATCTCCTCTTATCACTCTAACACTAGTCTTTACATACATGCATATCCTTAATAACTCGTATATAAGTCATAAGAACTCTCTTAACTTCTAAACACCTACATATGATTTTCCTAGATATGCTCTCAGACACCTTTCCTCTCTTAACTTCTAAACACCTACATATGATTTTCCTAGATATGCTCTCAGACACCTTTCCTAAATCAATAAAAACCATGTATAGGTTACATTGTCTTTATTTATGATATTCCATTAATCTTCTAAAGAGATGTAACGCTTCTGTCATGGACCTTCCAAACATAAAGCCAAACTGTTTCTTTAAGATATTCACATACTTTCTCACTCTTTTCTCAATCACCCTCCCTTAACTTCACGGTATAACTAAGTAGTTTGATACCTCTATAGTTGTTATAACTTTGAATGTACCCTTTGCTCTTGTATAGAGGAATTAGTATACTAAGTCTCCACTCATCTAACATTTTGGAGAACTTTAAATCACATTAAAAAATTTGGCTAACCAAGTAAGACCCTCTTTTCCTAGGCTCTTCCACACTGCTATAGGTATTTCATTTGGTCTTACTGTCTTTCCACTCTTCGTCGCCCTCAAAGCCCTTTTAATTTCTTCCATTATAATTTATTGGCCACAAGTAAAGTTACGATACCTTTTGGACATGCTAGATCACCTAGAGAGATATTATCCTCTATGCCTCCATTGAAAAGGTTAAAGAAGTATCTCTGTTATCTTCTCTTGATGTCATTTTTAGCCACAAGCACCCGCCCTACTTCATCTTTATACAACAAACTTGATCTAAGTCTCTCACTTCCTGTTCTCTAGCTCTCGCCAATTTAAAAATATTCTTTTCACCATCTTTAGTTTCCAAATATTGATATAATTTCTCATAAGCACTACTTTTAGCTATTAAGATTATCTTCCTTACCTTTTTCTTTATTAGTTTATAACTCTCTGTATTAACTACTCTCTTTACCTTAATGGTGCTATCCAATAGGGCTTTATAAACACCCTTATTGATCTTAATCTTTTTTTTATATATCTTCATTCCACGACCAAGACTCTATCTTACTATCCTTAAACCCTTTAAAAACACCTAAGATTTCTTTAGTTGTATTTCTTAAAGGATTTGCTACTCTCCATCACATAACATCTCCTTCCAAATTCCACTTTTTTTATAAATTACTATATCCCTAAATTGTTCCATCGTACCTTCTTTCAGATTTCACGATATGACTCTAGTACACATCCTAAGACTTCTTTTTTCCCTCCAACTCTTAATTATAAGATCCAAAACAACAATTTATGTGAGTTGATAAGCACAAGTTACGTATTACCTTCCAATCCTTGAACTAGGTTGATCACTTCGCATTACGAGGAAATAGTCAATTTGAGTTTTCATAGTTCTATTATTAAACATCATTATGTGTTCCTTGTTTTTCTTAAAAAAGCATTGGCTATCATCAACTCAAATGTTACCGTAAGATCCAACAAAGCAGTCCCATTATTATTCCTATCACTATACCCAAAACCCCCACGAGTCCATCAATATCCTTCTAAGGTTGTCCTTATATAACCATTAAAGTCTCCTCCTATTACGTTATAGAGGATCTGCTTAATCAACTCATCTAGCTCTTCGCTTCTTAAGTAGTTAATTCAACCCTACTTAAGGTGTATAAGCACACACCATACTAAAAACAATACCTCTCACCACAATCTTTAAGGATATAATCTTAGCATTAGTCTTTTTTACCTCCACATCATGATGTATATGTTACTTGACCACTAATATAGTTACCCCATTCTCTTTTCTCGAACATCTCGAATCTTTATCCTTCCTCCAGTTTGTGTCCTGAATGCATGTTATATGAATCTTATATTTATCTAAAATTTTTCATTAATTTCAAAGACTTTCTTGTAAAGGTGTTGATGTTTTGAAAACCTATTCGTATTAATTCCAAAGACTTTCTTATAAAGGTCTTGATGTTTCAAAAGCCTATCTATAGTTTGTCAACATCTTCTTTACTCGTAGATCCATAACCTACCGAAGGACTAACCCTTTTTTAATCATCATAAGTCAAGGTCTTTAGTTCCACATAAGCCCAACGCAAGTTATATAGTAGACAAGTTCAACAATTCCTTGAACGACTATTTTATTACTCGAGGAAGGGAACAAAGATTGATATTAAAACCTTAGGTAGGCATCACAAAAATTGAAATTAAAAATCACATGTAAATACGTACTTGAGTAAATTAAAATTTAATGATCCAAAATTTGAATCACTAATAACAACTAGGTTTTAGCAAAATGTTAAAACATAGTGCTGAACGGTTAAAATAGAACAAACAAACTATCAAAGAAAACGAACCCTCTTGAATCTAATAACAATCAATATGAGCAGATGATATAAACAGGAAACTCTCCTCAAATATATCAAATTTACAAAAGATATTCTAAATTTTGGCGACTTCTAATGTATTGAATGCTTTAGAATATTTATCGCTTTCGGAGATATAAAATAGCATCCTAATCTCTCATTTTAAAAGTAAAAAATAATATACTAAAACCAAATTTCATTTGAGAATTTCATAAAATTATATACAGTTTATAGTTTCTAGTTTGTAGACTGTCTATGTATTTTTTTTATATTACGTAAAAGACAATTAATTATTATATAATAAGAGAATATATTGATTAAAAAATAATTTCGTAAGTGAATTGAAACCCTAACAACACAATTTTCTTCCATAAAAGCTGAGCGCCAAAATCCTCAGCTGTAGCGCTCTTTTCATATCTATCTTACGCTTCAATCCCCATCCCTAGCTACATAACTATGGCTGAGAGGGGCGGAGAGAGAGGTTTTCGTCGCGGATTCGGCGGCGACCGCGGTGGACGAGGCCGCCGCCGTGCTCGCGGCGAGAAGAAGGAAGAACAATGGGTTCCAGTCACCAAACTAGGACGCCTAGTGAAAGAAGGAAAAATCAGAAGCTTAGAGCAGATTTACTTGCACTCACTTCCCATCAAAGAGTACCAAATTATTGACTTGCTTGTAGGCCCATCGCTCAAGGACGAGGTCATGAAGATCTCTCCGGTCCAAAAGCAGACACGCGCCGGGCAGCGCACGCGCTTCAAGGCGTTTGTTGTCGTCGGAGACGGTAACGGGCACGTGGGATTGGGAGTGAAATGCTCGAAGGAAGTGGCGACGGCGATAAGGGGCGCCATCATATTGGCGAAGCTATCGGTGATTCCGGTGAGGAGAGGGTATTGGGGGAATAAGATCGGGAAGCCTCATACAGTGCCGTGTAAGGTCACCGGGAAGTGCGGTTCCGTGACCGTCAGGATGGTGCCGGCTCCCCGTGGCGCCGGGATTGTTGCTGCTCGCGTCCCCAAGAAGGTTCTGCAGTTTGCTGGCATTGAGGATGTTTTTACCTCGTCTCGAGGATCTACAAAGACTCTCGGCAATTTCGTCAAGGTTAAATCTTGTCTTAATTCTGATATAATTTAGTTATATTGTTAATTTGATTATGATATAGATGGTGATGTAAAGTGTTCTGAAGTTTCTGAATTGGAAATGGTGCTCTTGTGTCTATGGAGCATGAATTATTCTTGTCCTATGGCAGGTTAGATTGATCTTGTTGAGCTAGTACGATAGTCTTTTGGGTTGAAGTTTTTGGGATCAAGGAGTACTTCATTAGTTTGGAGTAACTTCTAATTGACAAGTGTAGAAAGCGATTTCTTGAATTTATTGAGCTGTTTGTTACTTAAGGTAGGATAATTAAGATGTTGGTTTACAGGGCTCTTTGAAGCCTGTTGGCACGTACTTTGGAGGAGTCTTCATCAATTTATTGGCAATGTTAAAGTGATTTCTTGAGTTGGGCTATGTTGCATAAATCCCTTCTCTACCACTTGATTATTAATGGAACTTATGGATGTTCGTATCTTGTGGATGTAGGCAACTTTCGAGTGTCTCCTAAAAACCTACGGTTTCTTGACGCCTGATTTCTGGAGGGAAACACGCTTCACCAGGTCTCCTTACCAGGAGTACACTGATCTCTTGGGAAAGCCAACTAAGGCCCTCATTCTAGAAGATTTGCAAAGAGAGGGATGAGGTTTACAGGAGTCTTGCAAAAGAGTTGGTAGTACCTGTTGGTTGATAGGTTCATAAGACTACAGGATGTTTTCTTTTATTTCGACGAGCTCCTCTATTAGCTTACGACTTTTTTGCATTTTGCAATCATGTTGTAGTGGATCATTTTGTTCATTTCTTTTGTGTTATGGACCTCTGTTTATTTTTATCGTTAAAAGTGGCTGCTTGTTTAATATTTGTGTGCTTGGCAATTGATCTGAGATGATAAAATGAGAACATAAGGGTTTGTTCCTCAACAGTAAGTTAAAATTTGAGGTCACGAAGCCATGGCGATGTACATAAGAACTGATGGGTTTAAGTTAAACTCGGTGAAGCTTAAGGCTCAAGTAGCCTAAAGAGAAGTGGCCATCATTCAAGCAAAGGATAAACGGTCAAGAGCAATGGACTTTTGGAATAAGATTTTCGATTTCCACTTTCGACTCCTTTATTCATAGCCACGAGCTGAGGGCAAGATAGAGCTACACGTGTCACTGGTTCATTTGTCCTATAGTATCTAAGGATAAGGAAATGGATGATGGGCTCTTTGAGCAAGGCCCTTGAGCCATTGGCACTTCCAACTAGTAATTAGTTTCGTCGTCTCATCTTCCGAGTAACAATCCCAGAAAGCAAGCTCACATAAAGCAGAGAATCACAGAGATGGCGTCCACGACCATGACTGCTTCTTTCCTCGCAGGATCAGCCATTGACAGCCCCTCGTCGAGGATTGACTGTGGCAAAAGCCTCGAGAGCCACTGATGAAGAGATGGTCAACTTGGAGATGAAGAAAAGGGAAGGCAACTGCAGTGGAAGGAGGGGTTTGGTATTTGCTGCTGCTGCAGCTGCTGCTTACTCCATTGCCAAAGTTGCTATGGCGGATGTAGAGCCTAGGCCTGGGACACCTGAAGCTAAGAAGAAGTACTCACCTATCTGTGTCACAATGCCTACTGCTCGTATATGCCGCAAGTGAGAGTGCGTATGGATCTTGACTTGTAATTCGTTGGCTTTTTAGATTAAAGTAAAAGTTCTTATGCACTTGTGCTCTTCCGTTCAGGAAACTGCCTGTTTCATCTCTCTGTCCATTATTTCGTATTTCTTTTTTTTTTGGTTATAACTAAGAAAAACTAAAACTACCTCATAAAAGAAATACTACAGCCTACAGGTATCAACCCATATAATCAAGGAGAGGGTTTCAAGAATATCGTCCCAAATCTGTAAATTTAAAGAAACGTCATGGCTCAAATTAGTAAGATAATTTGCTACAAAATTACCTTTACGAAGTACATGCTTAATAGAGCAACTCTAATTCCTAGCAAATAAAGCTTAATTATCCACAACCAAAACAGATAGGGGATGTGAAGAGAACACCACAATTCACCATCTATACTGCGTCCATATTATCAAATTCTACCACAACCTACCTAAAACTGTCATCCTACTCAAAAATCAAACCATTCCGAATGCATCATAACTTCCTCACTAAGATAGTTAAAATACTAATTCGAAACGAATACCTCCTAACCAATAATCAAATGAATCACGAAGTAACCCTCTACCACTAGTCAGCCCAGGATTAATAATAAAACTGCCGTCATAATTCAACTTCACCCAATCAGATGGCGGCGTAGTCCAACCAATCCAACGCCTCCACCTTGAAGCTTTAGTTTTGAACTAGAAGTCAATGACACATCCTTTGCAATTTTAAATGCACAACCATTTAAATTTACTAAGGAAATAAATTCCTTTTGAAAGACCTATAAGTTCTGAGCCTTTCACAACCACCAAATACCTGCCAGAAAATAATATGTCCAGTCAAAACTAAAAGGACCCACGACACGAGCACGCCGATTCAAAACTGACCAATCAACTAAATCCTCCGCGATGAAGAAATCCTCAGGAACATCCCACTGTTGCCATCATGCAACCGCACAATTACAATCACGCAATAAATGCAAAGAAGATTCATCATATAAAGAGCACACTCAACACAAATTAGATGTAGTCAAATCTCTTAAGAAACGCAAAGAATTCGTCGGAAGACATAAATGCCCAAGCAACCACAAGAAATGTTTCAATTTCGGTGGACCAGTCACCATCTACAACCAAGAAAAATAGACAAAACAGAAATATTAGACAGCTCTTTCGAAAGAAATGCGTTATAAGCTGCTCGAACCGAATATACACCATTCGAAGAAAAACTCCAAGACATATTATTCTGCACCAAAGTAAATAAAGCAAAAGAATTGCCTAAATAACCCCCCTGAGATGATTGGAAATTCTAGAACGTAAGCCTGAAAAATCTCAAGAACCATCATTAATTATATGTACTACCCGAAAGTGTTCTTCCCCTACTATCAAACCATTCATATGATCCACCAAAGGGCCCCCGAGCACCAATTATCAAACCAAAGACTAATATGAGAACCATCCTCAACCCGCCAAACCAAAAGAGGAAACAACAAATCAAAACTTTTAACTACCCCATTCTATAAACTAGAATCCGAATCCTTAGTAAAAAAAAGAATAGACTCATCATTACAATATTTACGATGTAACACCTCCACCCACAAAGTAGAATCATTCAAAAATAACTTCCATCTTAACTTACCCAATAACGCAACATTCATCAATTTAGAACTTTTTAAAGCAATACCACCATAACTCTTTAGTCGAATAAGCTAATTTTAACCAACCAAATGCAGCTTACGCCTATCTTGTGAGGAACTCTAATAAAAATCACGAGCTAAACGATCTAAAGTATCACAAATAGAGGAAAATAACCAAACCATTTACATCGAATAAATTGGTAGCGAAGAAATAGAAGACTTAATAAGTACTTCCTTCTCAGCGGGACTCATAAATTTAGAATGTCAAGTAGCCAGCCTAGTCTCCACCGAACTCACAATATGCTTATAATGAGCAATTGAAGTACAACCATGCAATAACGGAACACCCAAATACTTGCCCAAGTCAGAAGTAACTGCTACTCCCAGCAACTATTGTAACCGGGACTTCATAACTCGAGAAATAGAATTTGAAAAATAAATTCTTGACTTGGAAAGATTAGCTCTCTGCCCACTCGCCATGAAAACACATCTAACATCTCACGGACCACTGTAGCATGCTTAGTTGAAGCCTTACCAAAAATCAACAAGTTATCAGCAAAAAGTAAATGATTAATACTTGACTCACCTTTAGATGCCCTAACCACATCCATTTTTTACTTATCAATACTCCCTGAATTAGCAGAGTCAAACCTTCTATACAAAGAATAACTAAACAAGGGGAGATTGGTTGGCAAAGCCCTCGAGTTGCAGAGAATAACGCAGAGGGGCTGCCGTTCCATAAAATAGCCAATGAAGACTGAAAAAAAGCACTTAAAATCAGATGAATCCATTGAGAAGGAAAACTAAAGACCTACAATTCAAATCGCAGATAGTCCCAATAAACATTATCATAAGCCTTCTCCAAATCAACTTTCAAAACAAAATGACCCACTTTACTTTTAGACCTCCTAAAAGAGTGCAACAGTTCCTGAGTAATAATAATATGATCAGTAGTGGTACGATTAGGAAGAAAATTACTCTAGAACGGACTAACCAAACCATTAATAAAAGGTTTCAAACAATTTAACAAAACCTTCATTATCACTTTATACAACACATTACAAAGTGTAATAGTTTAAAATTGAGAGATCGATTCTGGAACATGAACCTTAGGAATAAGCACATTAAAATCCTTAACAACTTGAGGATCCATCACTAGAATTAAAAATCTGAGACATAAACTGGAAAACCTTTTCACCAGCCACGTCCCAATACTTCTTAAAAAATATAGGTTGAAAATCATCCAGCTCATGGGCTTTATAAGAACCCATACTCGAAACAGCCAACCAAACTTCATCTTGAGTAATAGGTTTCAACTGTTGTCTCAGGTAACAGAGGAAAATTCAAACCCGCAAAACCCACAGTATTAAAAACCCCATCATTCTTGAATAACTTCTCATAGAACTCCACTGTCATATCCTTTAATAAAGCTAGATCAGACACCCATTTCTCTGCATTATTCTTCAAACATTCAATTTTATTATGTCTTTGACAAATCTTAGTAATCACATGATAATACTT
>JANIPM010000008.1:34980210-34993412 GCA_027478405.1 Erythroxylum cassinoides | reverse complement strand
AGAACCTAGAAAGAAACATGAAAAAGGACCACTCTTGATAATGTACAATCAACAAACAGTTCAAAATTGAACACCCCACATAGATGAATACTCAAGCCAAGAAGAGAAAATTGGAAATAGAGTACGGCTGAGCAAGCAAACCTGAAATACAGACACTGAAAGTCCTCCAGGTTTTGCAAGAAACCAGAGAGTGAGAGACCCAAAACCCAAAAGAGATTCTCGCAGAGAGAGGACCCCAAAAGAACAGAGAACTATATATACTTGGACCCAAAAAAGGGACTTCCCAAGGAAACTACCTGGTCTCTACGAAACAGAAAGACAAAGGTTTCGAGAAAAGAGTGTCTTAATGAGCCCGGGTAAAACTAAAACATGCATCCGTTTCGGTTTTGTGTCATGTAGTGCTAGCCTTTACAGAGAGTGCAGGTGTGGAAGCTGTAGAGAATGGTAAGGCAAGCACGCCATGTCAGCTTCTCAAAGGGCGGGAAATATTCAAGGTCGTGACACATGGATGCCATGATGTTAATGTTGCAGCACATAGCTTGACCTTCCCCTCAAAGTTTACTAGGCCTTAGTTACTATGTTTCTATAAATGTGAGATATGGTCAAGAGCAAAATCTCAAAATTCAAATCCATCTTTGAACGAAACATAATGCATTATGTTGAGATATTAATTGCAGATTAAGTTAAGGCAACTACAAACTACAACAAAAATTTGCAATGTGGCAGAAATTTTGGTTAGACGGCAAGAACATATTTCATAACTGTGGAAGGAATCAGAGTATGAACATTTTGTGAACTTTGGAATGGATGTCACTCAGAATATTGTTAAAGTAACAACCTTTCTTTAACTAAAAAGAACTTCACATGGTTTCATTAACCAAACTTTAATTAACTAGAGCGGCTGTCAAACCAAAAAGCAAGCACCGTACATCGAGAAACAGAGATGAATTAGAAAGTGAATCTATTTAAGACAAAATGCACGTCAAATCCTTTGTTCCATTACCATTACTCTAATCTAACCCTGTTCTATTAAATCATGACAAAGCGGAGAAGCAAACAAAATGCTCCAGTTGAGTTCTACTAAATCCTGAAACTAAGCTGCCAAATTCCCCACCCAAAAGTAAAAAGAGTTCCTGAAACAAACATCTACTCTCCAAAAAGAAACAAGCCCCAACATGAACTGTGGCACGACTGGATGATTTCCCTCCCCCCTTTAGAAGCTGGAATTTAGAGATTAGAAACAATTCGAAGAACGACAAAGTGAAACTCTTTTACTCCCTAGTGATGCTCTGGAACTAGAGGGCTGACCTTTGCCATCTATTTCCGGTAATCTTTATTACTTTCCTGCTTTTTCTCATCTTCTTGGTGAATTTTGCAGATTTGTTTGTCCTAACCCATTATTTATTATCTTCCTACACATAAACTGCAATTGGAAACAAAATTTGAGTTTTTATGTGGGATTTAGCTGACTAGAGCTGGGTTATTTCATTGCATGGAATGATTCCCTATCCTAGCATTTACTTTTTCCTGTGTTAGCAAAGTGAAATCTACATGATGCAATCTTCCAGTGCCCACATATTCAACTACATTTCATTAATCACCTTGTAATTAAACAGGAGGCTTCTCCACAGAAATGTGAAAACTTTAGTTAGTTCATTATCACATCCCTAATAAAAAAAGGCTAGTGTTGACAGCTGTACAGATAAAAGTTAATAAACACTAAGCAATAAGATGAATTACTTAGGCACCCGCAAAACATTCCCTAAATCGCTTTCAAGATCCAGCTCGAGTCTTGATGCCTAAGGTTTCTATTACGACTAAGTGGTTTTGATGTTGAATTGCTTTTTCAGGGTGTAGTTTAATTATCTTTGGAGACTTCTAGAATTTACAGACTGAAAATGCAGAGATATGGAGTTGGGAAGCCTTTTTATATGATGACTGTTTGTTTTGGTTTATGCTGTATGTATGAAGATAAAAGTTTCACCCCCCTTCAAACTATGGTTTTAATAATCAAATGGGCTAGAAAATTGCAAGAGATGTCCTAGATTGGAGCTTGGACGTTTCATCGATTTTGATCTTGAGTACTATCTTCTGAATTATCTCATGGTTGTTTTTCCAATTTATTCTTGTGTTATTTATTGAAAATATCTAGAAAATTAATTGATTAAAGGGTTTCAATGTCAAGAATTATAGACGGGGAATAGATTCTTGACAAATTTATACACAAGAATGGATCTGATTCTGCAACCAGAAGGGAAATAATGTTGTATTCGAAGTGCAGGATATTGAGATGGATGATGACACAAAATTAACAGCTATGAAGAATCAAATTTTAAGAAAGACAGCTATTAATGAGGAGCAGGCTAAAATATTTTATTTTTGGAACCAAAATCTAAAAAGGCACGGATGAAGGGCAAAAGCTCTTTAGAGAAGGAAAGTGATTCTAGCACTGATATCAGATAACTGAGGTGTACAATACTGTGTGAGACAAAAGTTGCAGAACAAAACAAGGGAAGCATGGAAACTCCATTGGAGCAGAGAAGGGGTGCAGATACTGAAATAATGCAAATATATATCTCATCCCCTTATATAAACCTTTCAAGGTTCTGTCCAAGAAAAGTAACAGCTTGCTAAGTAGTAAATTTGGGTGAGAGGGACTGGACAGAGTTGTGGGAAAGATAATGAAGGTTTAGGGTTTAGGGTCAAGAAGATGGTTTACATGGAGAATTAGTCTGTTGACAACAACAAAATGCTCCATCATTAAGAGTTGCTATATCATGAGCTTCTTGATGCAAAATAACCTGGTACAGTTGTTCTGGAAATGCAAATGATGGTCAAAATCAATTGCAGAGCTGTCTAAAGAGCAAATGGAACATTTGAAGCCTGATATGTGGACTGGAACTCCATTCTAAAAACAGAACTATTAGTTTAGATGACAGAACTGGTAGCTGTGGGATAAGTGGAGCAATTTAGTGCAAAATTTTGTCAAGACTAATCTGGTAAACTGGTGTGAGTGGTGCAAATTTTGGAAAGAAAATAGCTTCTGAGCTGAAAAGGGTCATAAGCCCATAATGAGGGGATTAAATTTCCAAATAGGGAAGTGAGTTGAAAATTTGAAGTTGTTGAACATGATCATTAGAAGCAGATTACAAGAATGAAGCACTTGTGGGTTGACTTAAAACAACGAAATGTCATTGAATAGCAAATTCAATATAACAGCAATGCTGATGATGGCAATAAATTTCCTAAGTACGAACTGGTAATGCATAGCTGAAAATATTTAAATCGTAGCTTTTCTTATGATCTGAGGAAAATAATCCTATATAGGGAAAAGTGCTTTCTAAAGAAGTAAGAAGATGCGTGGGGAGTTTTCCCAAAGTGAGATGGACTATCCCTTATAGAAAACGTAATGGAAGAAAGGCTGAAAGCAGCAAGAAGTTTGAAGCAATAGAACTTGAAAGAAATGAGTAATAAGGTTAGTATTCTTGTCTCGAGCAATTTTGTGCAAAATGAATATTTCAATTGTCATATGAGGCATTTGTTGGGTCCTTTGGTCTTCAAATGTTTATTTTTACTCATGTTAGATTTTCTTTAGGTGAAAACAACAAAGTAAACACCCATTTTTCCTCCCACTTGACCACTGGTTTGGCTTTTGATGCCACAACATCACTTGCAATCACACCACTTCACAGATTTTGTTTATCTATTATAGGGTCTGCGGTCAATTTTCTGTTTGTCTACTAGTCTCAATAAACTCTTGATTAGATCACATTGTAGCTACCTTTTGTCCTTGCAACTTCTGAAATCTATGTTGTGAAATATATCAAACAATGATGAACTTTCAGGCAATGGAGTTGATCTCGAACTGCTTTAGACTTAATGGTTTTGACTGTTCAATGAAAACACTAATAACTCACAATATTGATGCGCTTGGCCTTTTATGTTGGTATTCTGGTGTCATAGCAACACACCTTAATGTCAATCATAACCATACTGTGAGTTTAGACCATACAAGTTAATTACTGATATGGATGTATCAAGCTGGTGGATACATACCTTCTGTGATTTGAGAAAGAACAATGAGATGTGTACCTGCAATGCCGCCCAGCTTGTAGAAACATACTGTACAAGAAACAACATTTCTTTTTACTCTTCAATATTGAAGGATAGGGCATACCTGATTGTAACAAGATTGCTACAGTGATATTGTTACATTTGGAAAAGGGGATATTTTTGATTCCAATAGATCAAATAAATGGTTCAAAGTTTTAAAAAGTGTATTATGAATAGGAAATGTTACCTGATTCATCATTAAATGTATCAGACAATTAATCATGATAAAACTGTCATTCATCCCACAAGCATATGGCTGCACAACCACTGTATGTGATAGATTTTGGGTCATCATATGTTATTTATTCACTGAAAAAGTATTCATTTCACCTTGAAGCCTAAAACCTCAGTGCTAATTGTCATTCTTTGTTTCGTCCCTTTCTTTTCCATTGTTCTTTCTGTCCAGCCCTTCTGCTGTATGAAAGAAAACATACCTTCATTTGATAAAAGAATGTTAGGTGTGAGACTAACCACCCTTATATTTCCTTTCTAAATATTTGTGGTGAATTTTAGGAAGCAATAATTAAGAAATGACAGTGAAATATTGGCGAATGAGTGCCTGAAAGTTGAAACACTAGGTTGGTTCTCTCCTGATGAAATCAATCTATGAAACATAAAAAGTAAGACTGATATTTCCTTAAAAGATGATGGTATTTCCATTTAGAAAACCAATTGAGAGACAAGTCTTGGGCATAGCTGATAATTTTATTTTGACCATAATAGACTGATAGGATCTCGAATAAAATCTAAAGCCTTACAGAAAGAACTGATAGTTTGCAGATCTCCTTGTAGGATCAGAGATAATTCCCCATCAATACCCTCTAGGTAATCAGTTTGAAGACCCTGTAAGGAAGAAAGAGGCACAATCTAACAAGACAATAAGAACTTGAGGACAATCCTACCAACACAATGATCAAGATGATTATGAAAAGGAAGAAATTAGGAGTAGTAGTCACAATAACAAATCAAGGCGTGAAGAACTGAAAAGAGAAGGGATGGTGAGAACATCATACCTTGTGGAGGCCCTTACAGGGATGTTTTGGGGCAGGAAGGGAGAGATGAGAAAGTGTACATAAATTCAAGATAAAGAACAACTTTTCAATCTTGGTCGAAGATAGATAGTGAAAGTAACCGACTCTGCACTAAAGTTGATGGTAGGTGAGTTTTTCTGGGTTCTTGGCAAAATTGGTAAGAATCTAACATGTCAAATCTTTCATATCTAGCAGTTTTCTTCTCTGTCACACGTGTTCATTACATGCGCTATGTACATAGCTTCGGTAGCAGCACCATATATTTTTTGTTAAAGTTCGCATCTTCCTTTTATAGCCATTTGCAGCTGTTTATAACCTTTTTTCACGTGGAATACGACTACATTTCCGCATTCATATCTCATGAGCTATATGCATCCAAGGTTGCAAGCTGTGTTGGTTTAAATAGCTTGTCCCTTGTTAAGAAACTCCGGGCAATAGAAAACAAATAAATTGCCTATATAGGCAACAGGTTTACTTGTTACCGCAGAATTGCATTTGTAGGCATCACTAGGTAGCACTAGTTAATGAAATTGTAATACCATGAATATGGTGTTCAGAATATATCTCAAAAGGTTGCACCGACTTGTGTATATTGGGTGGACCTATTTGTCAGCTAATTAGATTACCCTTTTTGTACTCAGTTTCTAGTGTCTTTTTGTTATAATGTTGGCATCCACCATGTGTCAAGCTCACTGACTCTGTTAGCTACAATGACTTGCAAGTCTTTAATTGAAGATGATAAAGAACACACCAAATGGATGAATGAGTCAATATACGGTAAAAGGATTTACTATTCTCATCAAGGTTCACCTTCTGGAATGAATTAAGGGACTTTAATGCTTTGTTAAATTTTTGTTATATTGATTGCAGTTGGGAAAAGAAAATTGTATTTGGAGTCCTACCTTACATAAGTAAAAAGTCAAAGTCAATGTATCTAGTGTACAAGGCTTTCCGCTTTGCGGGAATCTGGGAGGGTCATAATATGTGCAACTTTTTTTTTGTATTTTACAAAAAGGCTATTTTTGTAACTTGAACATAACTATAAGATCAAAAAAGGAACAATTTTATCAATTGCTCTAAGACTCAACCTCTACTTCCTTACAGAAGTGCTTAGTACAATTATGACTTCAACAGATTCCTTTCTTTGTATATGTCTTGATGGATACACACATCCTTAGGCATTAATGATTAGTGACAAACTGATTGTTATTTGCATCCGACCTATGTGAAAGTGCATTATAGGCTTTGTGTGTTTCAACTGATTAAAACACCTTGTTTCATTGGTCCTACTAAAGATCTTACCCTTCAGACTGCTGGATAAGCGTATGGTTTTGCTCACCATGTTGTGTTTTCTTGAGATATTCCGTTGTTGTTCATGCTTTAGCTGGTTTTAGGGTAACTGATGTCGGGGGAAATGCTGCATTGGCTGGTGTCTTTTGTAGTGGATGAAGGCCACTTATTCTGATGCTATCTCTAAAGTTTTCTGGTCCTAGGTGACAATGAAATATACTTTTGTTCTGTTTTTGAACGCCAAAAGAACAAGAAGATTGTGTGTTGAAGGTTGTCAAGTGAATTTCTTGGAGGCCTGAAGCGAATGAATTTATGACAACTTTTGTGTAGCTTATGCTAGCTTATGGCCTTTTATTCCCTGAAGTCTCTAAACAATGTCCAAACAGTTTCCAAGTTGCAGAATCTATTGCTGCTGTTTCCAGGTGCGAGTAGACTCAGTTTTCACCATACATACATTCAATTACTAAGGAAAGGAAGTGAGCAGCAAAGGAGAAAATGACAAACGAAAATTACATGGTCTTAGTTATGTCCCTCCACACCAAACAAAGACAAGAGTCACAAAACAATAAAGCTTACAAACGACAAATTTATGTTAAACAGCAGTAGTTTCGAAGCAAATGAATCACAATTTAACATTCTCTCCATAGGAAATACAACTTTGAGCCTAAACTGATAAAATCTATTTACAAGCACATATTGATATTCCTCTTCCGCTGCCATTCCCTTACAACCAGCCAACAAAATCCTAAACATATCAAGAACACCAAGGTCACTCTATTCCTACCTATCCCCGAAGTCCAAAGAGGTGGAAGTGAATAAATAAATTGAGTAAAAACCTCAAAACAAAAAGAAAAATGTTGAAATCAAATTTCTTCAGCCAACTATTGTGATTTTGTCGGACTCTCAACTGGCTGCCTGCAATGAACCATCCCTCATTAACTTTAAGCTCAGACTGTTGAATCTTTCCCGTGAATATTGCCTGGAGGCCTTTCTCCAGTCTGTTCCAGCCTTCATCATCGCTGCAAACTCTTCATAACTAATTCGTCCATCCTGCAAGATTAGACAATGTGAAGTCAGCCTTCAATTAAATGATTTTAAATGAGGTTGGAATTATTAAGCGCAAAGATCCAACATTTGTAAGATAATCATACGAAAAGCACAGTACGAAAAAGGGCCGGTCATGATCATCTGTAGCAGATTTGTTACAAAGGAAGAAACCCACAAATAATTTTCAATTTTTAGTAACATGCTATACTTTAGCGAGAGGGATAGACCACCACTGAAATGCGTGGACATCAAATTGTTTAAAAGTTGTGCACAAGTACTCCAAAATCAGCAAAATGTTGAGTATAAATCCAAGGAACAGAGAACAAAAATGGTGGCAATAGCCTAATTATCGCTTAGACTGAAAATTTTGAAGGTCTTGTAATCATGTAAAGTAGCAGAAATAATTTTTAAGTAGCATCAACTGCAACTAAAAAATCAACTATGGTCAGAACACCAGATGAGTATCAAATCAACATCCGAAGATCCTTGACTATAGGCATGGGTAATACTAACCTTGTCTGTGTCTACATCTTGCATAATGGCATTAATAACATCCTCGCTACAGGTGTCAACTTCATCATTCAAGGCCTCTCGCAGCTCTTCAATCTCTATGTAGCCACTCTGGTTTCGATCAAAAAAAGCGAACGCTTTATGTAGATGCTCGTCGTTGCCCATCTTTTTAAGGTGAACCGACACAGCAACAAACTCTCCATAATTCAGAGTTCCGTCACCATCAGCATCAGCCTGTAGAAAGCATCAGAAGGTTAGTAAAATCACATATTTAAAGAAGATAAAAAAACCTTGAAAAACATATTGACACAAAAACTGATCAATATTAAGGATAAAAACTTCAAGCTTTGAAGAAAATCCACCCAAGCTAAAGGCAAAAGGCATTAAAACCCGTTGAAATTCTGACCATAACAAAGTTACTGCAGCGTCTTTCTATTAATCAATTATCCGATAACAGATTCAAGGGACTACAGTGCTTTTAGAAGTAAAATGATGCTTACAGCTTCCATGAGGATTTGGAGATCTGCATCAGCAACCTGTTGACCAAGTTTCTGCAACCCATTTCTAAGTTCCTCAAGGTTAATCTTGCCTCTTTTTCCAATATCCATCATGTTAAAGGCCTCCTTTATGCCAGCCACTTCCTCTACAGACAAATGCTCAGCTATAACCTGGAAGGAAACGACTCCACATTTAGTCTCCAATCAGGAAGAAGCAATAGAGGAAAGGGACAATTAATAAGTACACAACATGCATCGACCATTCATTTTCATCTATCATCACCTCAATAAATACCAGAAAGACTTAACAAGCAAATTGAGTTATTACCCTAAGAGCTCTCTTTTTGAGTTTGTTCATCATTGAAAACTGTTTGAGTCTTGTTCTCACAGTCTCACCAAGTGGGACATTTGGAGCCTTCTTTGCATTTTGTAACCAAGGATGCTCTGCAAGCAGAAGAAGAGTCAGGAGAACGGTCATATGTAGGATAAGACATAATAAATGGCTAAAGAACACTACCAAGAACTTGCTGTGCTGTAAGCCTTAGTTTGGGATCAGGATTAAGCATTTTCTTCACCAGGTCCTTCGCATTGTCAGAAACTTTTGGCCAAGGGTCCCTCTTGAAATCAACAACAGAGCGGATAATTGCCTGTGCCACTCCTTGTTCAGTTTCTGTAAAAACAAGAACATCAATTTCATGGAGAAAGAGGTACAAGCACATTATCTGGTTCAGAAAGATCACCACCAAGAGTGTCAAACAATGTTTCAACAACATAGTTTAGCTTTACCATATTCTCTGTGTAACACACCAATAATTAAACTGGTTTTTGTTAAAATTCAATAGCTCAGGATCAGATAAGTGCACTAAAAGTAACCCAAAAAAAAAAAAAGGAATAACCTGCCCAGAAAGGTGGGACTCCACAAAGGAGAATATAGAGAATAACTCCAGCACTCCAAACATCAATTTCTGGGCCATAATTGCGTTTTAGAACTTCTGGAGCCATATAGTAAGGACTTCCCACTATCTCATTGAATCTTTCACCTACAAAGAAAACAAGTCTTCAGGCACATACGAAGTTGTGTAAAAAGCATTAAACTGGCACATGTCGAGTTCCCTAAAGCATTAAGAAAATACAAATATCAGGTTGACATATGTTTAAGCTCTGTCAATGGTGTGATACCAGGTTTAAAGAAGACTGACAATCCAAAATCAATTGTCTTCAAGGGGGCCGTCTCCTTCTTATTTCCAAATAGAAAGTTCTCAGGTTTAAGGTCACGATGCATTACTCCATGCTTATGGCACATCTACATTGCAAACATATACAACAGCTAAGTAAGTAGATTATAATAGTAAAATGACTACCATTTGAATGTTCAGTCATCTCATAATATTAAACTATAAAAACTCAAGTACCTATATGAATAGCAAAATGAGCAATAAAAAAAACAAGACGTGAAAGAAATGAACAAGAGATCACTTATAGAACAGAGGACATGAAAGCAAATTTGACCTAAGATAGTGCACACTTCTCAACAACTAGAAATGATAAAAATCTCCAACCTGAACAACTTCCACTATAGTCCGCATCACAGCAGCAGCTGCCCTTTCTGTGTAATGACCTCTAGCTACAATTCTATCAAACAACTCTCCTCCCTCACACAGTTCCATCACGATGTGTACAGCACTATCATCCTCATAGGTGGCCTTCAACGTCACAATGTTTGTATGCTTGGGCATATGTTTCATTATCTCCACCTCCCTCCTGACATCCTCAATATCCACTGCAGTTCTGAGCTTCTTTTTAGAAATACTCTTGCAGGCAAATTTGTCACCTGTGTTTATATCCGTACACAAATATGTAATCCCAAATTCGCCACGGCCAAGCTCACGGCCCAGATCATAGTGAGCCGAGAGATCACGGCCGTCTGGTTCTCTCAAGACCCAGAGCCTATCTGTATCAGATCCATTACCTACCACAAAATCATCACCAAAGAAAGGATTTTGTTTGTTCTTCTTTTTGTTCTTCCCTCTGGCTTTTTTATCAGAGGGAGAATTGGGAGCAGGAGTTGCACAGCAATTGCCCATGCTCTTTCAAACCTTCAAGCTTCCAAAACACAGATAGAAGATAAGAATCTACACCAGATCCCAAAAAAAACACCGTTAATACGAAGAAAACGAAATATCCCATTTAAATTCGAAGAATGTGATATCCAAATATCATTAACAGATGATTAAAGGAAAATATAGGAAGACACAAAAGAAAGCTACCAACTTGTGAACAAAGAAAAAACCTTTGATATCTAACAAGTCCTGAAAACTCAACTTTACTAAGAAAAGGCCGATCTTTTCAGAAAAAGTACAAAAAACGATGGACTATATTAGAAATTGAAGAACAAATAAATACATCTGGAAAATGAATAACCAAGTGAAAGAGTAAGTCCATAAGCTGCAAAGAAATTCTTTTTGAGTTGAAAAGGGTGAAATCTTAAGAACCTACCTGGAATTTCGATTAAGCTGTTGACCTGGGAGGATAAGCTGAGGAAGAGTCAGATGAGATTTGGATTGAATGCAAGAACTACCAGAAAAAAAAAGAAAAGAAAGGGGGAAAGATGAAAATGGATTGTGTGAACGAAGAAGAGACAATTGGAGAGAGCGTGAAAGAAACTTCGTTTTCTTAACAGAGACTCTCTCTCCCTCTCTCTAAGTTTCTGTTTCTCTCAGATTCAACAATGAGGCCAGAAGACACAGACAGAACCCTTTCACCTTTTCTTTTCCCTCTTTTTCTTTTTCCTTTTTTTCTCTTCCCAAAATATCCAAACAAAGAGCTAGCTTTTCAGGAATTTCAAAAAGGAAAGGAAAAAAGAGAGGAAAATGGAAAAAAAATGCAAAACAGAACAAAAAGGACAACAGTGGGTTTTCCAATTTGGGGTTGGTTTATATTATTATATATAAACTTTCAGTTTTGAATATACAGCTTATTTGAAGAACAAGCAGACATTATTATTGCAAAATCTGGTTTGTGGACAATAGCTAGATAGAGAGGAGAAATGTAAAACCAACACCAAAAAGAGTGGAAGTCAAAAGGGACAGGGAAAACATAAGTAATGGAGGAGGTTGGGCAGCTAAGACACATCACACATTAACTACAGAATGAATTAATGGGTTCAGAAGACCATTTCAACCCTCTGCACATGTGACTTGCCTCATACAAAACCAAGCCACCTTTTATCAAATCCAACCAAGTGTGACCTTTTATCAAATCCAAGTCCAAGCATGTTTGGTGTGGTTGGTCTAAATCAGCAACCTGGCCCTGCCCATTGTGTTTGTCTTTTTGTCCCATCCCATGTCTGTGCTGTGTGGACGACAAGTTCATATTATTTGGTAAAGAACATTTATCTCCCACTCTGTAGGTTCTTTCATTCTTTGCAGCTGAGCAACTTGGTATTCATTGAACCAAGCGGTCAAAGTCAGAGCTCTCCACTAGTTGACGTGCGTGCTTTGGTTTTAGTTTTAGTTTAACCACCCCATTAAAATCAAACACTGGTTCTACGAAAGGTGCTTCTTCTTCCTTTTTTCAAGGAAACATCAACGAAGCTGCTTAAACTAAAACTAATTTCTTTATACCAGGTCAAGAGGACCTCAACAAACACATTATAACTAATATGCTCGGGTGTTAGAAATGCAGCTAATGTGCATGGTTGACTTTTCTGGATTGTGTTGCTTTTGAATTGATTAACAGATTCTATTCTACGCCTGGTTAAGTTTTTCAAAGTTAACTACTTTCTCTTTCACCTATTTGCCTACCAACCAAGCAATTTCCATCTAGTAGGCCAAGCTGGAACTTTTCAATGCAGAATAAAGAGTTTGGAGACCCCATCTTATTTGATACCAGTCTTTGATAATTAAATTTAAATTTAATTTTTGCCGTAAGACGATACAAGAGAAGTAAGTTTGCACGGTGTCCCTTTCCTTTGTTGGACCCTTTTCTTTCTGCCGCCTGTACATCTCAAAGTTTCTATCTTTCAGAATATTGGCCGGCGGCCGGCAACTGGGCAATTGTCGGTCTTTTTAATTATTATTTACTTTCCTTAGCATTACTGAATTGTCTCCAACTTGTGTGTTTGGTTTTGTTCTACCCAGGAACACGTTATTCCTACACTCATTTGAAAATACACCAACTCGTTTGGTTGGTTTGGGTTCTCATTTATCTTGCGCAATACAGTTGCATTGCATCTCATTTCCTGATCTTTTCCCGTTTAGGTAGAGATGATTCGGACAATCCAGCGTATGCACTCACGTATATATTCAGCAAGACCAGCATGTAATATAAAGTTTTGCCGTTTGTTAGTAACTAAGGTTAGTCCATCCACGGCTGATAGTAAAATGGGCTGATGCTCTGTGAGTGAGTGCAAGTTATGCTGTTATATGTAAGCATAATTTATTGCGTAAACATAATCACAATAATTCTTTAATTCAAATCTAAAAATTTTATGTTTTACATTAAAATATAAGGGGGCGTTTGGTTCACAGAAAATAATGGGAATGATAATGAGAATGAATATGGTGAGGAATGGGAATGGATATAATCATTATAATTATGATGGTTGGTTAAAATGAAGGAATGATTACCATTGCCATTAATAGTGGTTGGTTTATAAAAAATATTATAATTAATTAATTACAATATTTTAATTAAATATAATGTAATTAATTAA
>JANIPM010000008.1:34887743-34899561 GCA_027478405.1 Erythroxylum cassinoides | reverse complement strand
ATTCCTCTCAATTACTAGGGGAATGGAGGATTGCCAAGAAGTGGGTAATGAAAATGTTACCCCTTCAATGATAGTTTAATGCCAAGCACAAATTTTCATTCCATTCCTATACATTTTTTTCCATTACCCCCAACCAAACACCCCCTAAAATATGAAGTACATACCTGGATCTATGATTTTTGTTGAATCATAAAGTGAGAAAAAATCCTTTTGAATGCTTGGATATAAAGAAACTTGATTTCTCTTCTCTTTTTTCTAAATAGTCTTGCTTCCTAATGATGAAAAATAAAACCGAAGTGTGTGGAAGAGAGAGAGGACCATTTTCAAATAAAATAAAAATATGTCTAAATCATTCCCATCGAAAGATAAGCTTAAAATAAAACATCATTTTACTTAATCAACATTATCTTACTTAATCAAATTGACCAATCAAAATTTAACATTTAATATTATTAAAACTATAATTATTTAATGAGTCACATATTAAATATATATAGGTTTTGCATTCTCCCACTTGGCTTATTAATTGAAAAAATGTTATATCATGGTTTAATAATAAATAAACATTTTTGCACATAAACTTTGCTAAATTCTTTAATGATGATTATATCATAAATCATAATCAAACAATGATACCAATAAGAGTCGTAGAAGTTTCACTTCTTAACAAACTACATAATTCCTTCTATGTACTACAATATTAACGCTTTATTCAATATGATCCATAAATAAGAAACACATTAATGGTCCAACAATAATGTTTTAACTAAAGACAAATCCTATCAATTATGATGTTATCTTTTATACTTCTACCGAGTATCTATGCACCTTGTATTTGATTAATATGATTTGGTAGCAATGATTTTAACTTCTCAGCTAATTTTTTGGCAATAATTTTGTAAAACATGTTCAACTTATATTTTCCAACATAGGGGAAGTACATGCTTGTTTTATTCCCTATGTTATCAGTGATTTGTTACATAAAAATTCTAGAAATGTAAGTGAAATAACACGATAGTTGAACTGTCCTATATTAGGGTAATATTGGGTTAAAAAAATTAAGGTTTCACATATTTAAAAAGAAAGTGGCTAAAACTAAAAGGGAAGTTTTTCTTAAACAAGAAAAAGAATTATTAGCCACTACAAAAGTAATTGGAGCCTAAGAGAATCACAATGGGTAAAGAAATAAGAAATTCATTAAGATTTAACAAAAACTTTAAAGAGTTAAAAACCATGATGATATTTTCTTTTTGTTTTATTCTTTCTTTTTTTTGTTGTTTTTGTTTGTTTTATTATTAACTAATTGGGATATAGATCTAGGTGGGATGGAACTTAAGACTTGATGTTTTGATTTGACGCTTTGATTTAATGAAATTTCTAGTTTTCTTAAGATTTGTTCATGTTTTTATATTGTGTGAAATTAAAAGAAAGAGAGTTGAAGATTCAATAATTATATTTATACATTAAGACTAAAGGATGATTTGTATGATTAGATTATAATATGAATAATGAGGGTTATACGAGTTGCCAGAGATAGAACTATTTGATATTTCTAAATTAGGGAAAAACTTATCATGAAAATTGATGAAGTGAGTTAATGCTCTCTTAGGTTATTTTAATTAGAAAGAGATTTTAGTCAAATCAATTTAAGAATAGGGGTTGTATTTCTCAAAATAGAATATAGTTATAACTTAGAAATTCTTATTAGTTGAAGAAGTTACAATTGATCAATAAGTTAAAGATAAAGTCAAAACATGAGATATTTCTAGGGAAAGTCTACTTGTATCTTGTTTATTCATTAGTTATTTTTAATCTTATTTATTACTTTAGATTAGTGCTCTAAAATTATGGTTTATTTCATTTCAAATCAATCATTTACTTTATTAGATTAGATACAATACTAGTAGTTATAGTCTCTACGGAATTTACACTTGACTCATCCAAATTATAAAATAGTAATGTTATTTACATTTGCCTATGAGATTTCCCTAGTATTTCTTTATGTGTTTTGTTTCATTTATACCAAATCACCTATCAACAGCCCTAACATTCTTTCCTTAACCTATATCATCTTCGTCATTGCCATTCCACCTTGCCTTTTACCTTTAGTCATTCAAGTATCCTTTGTCTAATTTATGTGGATTGACAAGCCCGTTGTCTCCCAAGCATAACCAAATAGTCTCTTTCAATGATTATTGATATAGTTTGCCTCCTTAGTCTTAACAAATCCAAAGCTAGATAGGTTAACCCCCTTTTTACTAATAGCTAACTAATAAGCACCAAAAACATAATGTTCGTTAAACCATATTACTAATGGATAGTAGCATATGGGATGATAACTAGACTAGTGGAGTGTTACCTAAACCTTTGAAAAGCAAGTTCACTAGTTAGAGACTTATGATCTAGATCTAGTTTAACGTTTTGGTTTAAGGCTGAACATTATGACTCAATATTGCCATTAGCCAGGGTTAGATGGCTAAGTTCTTACACATGCATCTACCTTACGAAGTACATGATAACCAATTCAAACTTAAGTAAGGAATCCATTTAGCTTCACTAACAATGCCTCAATAGTTGTCCATTATAAAAGCTCAAATGCCTTTTGTTAGATAGCAGCTTAAGGTGCTCGTTAATAGACTCCTCCAAAATGATAACCTTAGTGCCCTAAACTTAAAAGGAAAGTAACAAATTTTTTTTTTTGTTTATCCTCTTTTTGTTGGCATAAAATTCCTTCACTACCTTTTGGTAACAGTCATCAAAAAGGTCAAAAAATAATCTCATTGTAAACTCTTACGCATATTTTGGATTTGAAATATCCAATCTATATCTAGGAATATGATCTTCTCTATGATCGTATGATTTTGCTCCTTTTATTGTTTCATTCCTCATTCTCCATCTTCGTAAATAGAATAATGTCTTCTAAAGATGGCGGTATTAAATGTGAGGCATATGAAGGGACTTTATTGTCCATTACTTATATCTTAAAGGCGTCCCCCCACTTAATAAATCAACTAACTAACAATTTTCCACAATTCATAACTTCACTTAACAAACACTTCGCAAACACTTCACACAACTCCAAAAAACATAATAAACCCAATTCTAAACACAATTCAACAAAACTAACCCCAAACTTCACAATTTCAAGTTAAAATTAGCATAATTTCTTAAGAGTAGTATACGTTCTCAAATATGTCCCAATCTAGCTAAAAATCCAAACTTTATGTACCACCACTATGAAAATTGATAAGAACAACTTACTTAGACACTATTGAATGCAAAATTTGTGCTTCAATAAATTGTTAAAAAATCAAATCAATTTGGCTAGTTTAACAACACAAACCTTGAACCAGTTAACCTTCAATTCAATTTACTTTAATAGCTATTATTATTAAAAATCGACTGATTTATTAATTAACTAGCCAGTTTTTGTAAACTAATTGATTTGTATAAGCCATAACAAACTAGTTAGTTTTTATTTAACAATCTTTTTTTCAATTAAATTTCAACTTCTTTGATAGGTAAAGGCAGTCTCCTTCTTTAATCTTATTTCAAATTCTTCAATTTTATTCAATCTATACTATATGCCATTTTTATGACGATCTAATACTGGTTGAACATTTAAACCTTAAACCTCTTTTTTGTTTAGTTTAATTTCCAACCTGATTTTTAAGATATTGGCTTCAAACATTCCTAACACACTTTAAGTCCAAATCCCTAATTTATGGTGTAAAATTCTACATAATGGGTGATGAATTTATGTCTTTAGATATGAGTTTTATGTTTTAAAGGAATGATTTATTATTTGAAAGATTGAAGTGTTTAAAGTTAAGATTGGGTCGAATTAAGTTTAGAGGAAAAAAGAATAAGGGTTTTGGGTTAAGAATTTACGACATTACCTTTTATACTTTTGGGGCTAGGATGAAACTGGCACTTAGACACACTTTATAACTAACAACGATTTTTTTCTATAACTTTAGAGTTGTCCTTCATTTATGAGACCTACATTGGGCGTACTTCTCATACCAACATTGGTTTTATTATGTTTTCAGATAATCTATGTTCTATTTCAAGACTTGCTCCTTTCCTTCCATAACTAGCATTATTTATGCTATGTAATTCACAATTCATGCTTGAACTTGATTTTTCTATCTTCTTTCCATTATGTCGCCTCTCTTAAGATTTTTGGCTCATAAATTATTATATGTATGCATGGGTTAACAAATTAAAATGTAAAAACAATACCCTAAACACATCAAATGAAAAAAATTAAACAAAGAACAATGTTAGTTGACTTAAAAGCTGACAGATAGTCACAAAAAATTCAATCTCCCGCTGTTATTCATGGCATTACCCTCTATAAAAAATAATTGAGATGATAAGATCAACCAAATAAGGAAACTAAGGTTAAGAAATCTCTCGTATTTTAATATAATTATAGTGAGATAAAATTCCAAGAAATTCCACAAAATTGGCTTTAAAATAAAATAAACACATTATAAAATTGTTAAATACAAAGTAAATTAACCTAAATAATTTGTAAAATATTGACCTTTCACAATTCATAAAGTTCAAACTAACCTACATTTGATCTTATTGTATCTTCTTCCATTGTGGATCTATCAACTCGTCCATATAATCACTCTTTAGAACCTCTTGCTCCTTAACCTATTTATTGACATAGTAATCAAGTAAGTCACCTTTCTATTTATATTTGATATTTTCATATTTATTCCACCATTGTCTCTCTATATGAATCTCGCACCTATTATGAGGCAAGATTTAGCCATCTATAGTAAAAAAAGTAATGATAAAAGAGTTACAGGCACTTACTAGTACGAATACTTGCGACATGGTTGATTTACCAACAAAATAAGCCTGTTATTGGTTGCAAATGAGTTTATAAAATTAAGACTTGAGATGATGGACGAATTGACTATAATATTAACTACGAGAAAATATTTGCTCCTAAAAACTATTTAACCTTAATCCATGGTCTTATTGTAGTTACTACTAGCAAGTATTGATTAATATTCTAGATGGATGTCAAGAATGACTTCCTTAATATTGATCTTATAGAAGAATTATACATGTGACCCCTACCTAGTTATAATCATCAATCCAGTAAGGTTTGTCATCTTTCTAATTATCATTCTAAGTGCTAATTACTAAGTAAATTAACCTTAAATAACATGTAAAAGATCAACTATCACAGTTTATGAAGTTCAACCCAACCTGTATTTGATCCCATTGAATCTTCTTCGATTGTGGATCCATCAACTCCTCCATATAATCCTTCTTTTTGTACTCACCCATTTGAACCTCTTCCTTCTCAAACTATTTCTTAATGTATTAATCGACTAAGTCACCTTTCAAGATGTGTTTGATATTTTTGTATTTATTCCACTATTGTCTCTCTACATGAATTTCACATCTCTCATGAGGCAAGCTCTACCCATCTATGGTAGAAAGCAATAAGAAAAGAGTTATAGACACTTACTAGTATTAATACTTGGGACATGGTTGATTTATCACCAAAATAAGCCTATTGTTGCTTATATATGTTATAAAATTAAGACTTGAGTTGGTGGATCAATTGACTATGGTATTAATTATAAGAAAACATTTTCTCCTATAAACTATTTAACCTTAATCTATAGTCTTATTACATTTATTACTACAAATATTGGTTATTATTCTAGATGGATGTTAAGAACGTCTTCCTTAACAACTGTCTTATAGAAGAAGTATATATGTAACCCCTACTTATTTATGATCATCCATCCAATAAGGTTTGTCATCTTTAAATCTATAACAACAATACCTTGTTCGTCTAAAAAACGTAACAAAGGTACAAGTTTTTTTCTTCTTTATGTTTATGATATAATAATTACTAACAAAGACATTGAGGTATCTCCACTCTTAAATCTTTTCTCCATTAATAATTTGAGATAAAGGATTTAGGCAATCTTAATTACTTATTGTATCTTAAAGTTTCCTCTAACTCTTTTAAATGTTATTTGTCACAATCCTAATATGCTACTAATCTTATCCCTCATATTGGTATCACTAATATTAAGATGGTTAGCACTCTACTAAAACCTAGGATTTATCTTTCAGCTAATATGACTCTTCTTAGTCATAATACTCTATATCATTTGTTAGTTGGTAGGTTTATCTATCTCACTGTCGCTCGTCCTAATATTGCTCATGTTGTTAACCTAGTCTACCAATTCATTATTACACCTTATATCACACACTACTATATTTTTCTTGACCTTATTTAACACATTTCATGGTCTTCACTTCTCTTACTCATTCTCAATAGCGATAATAGTATATGCCAAGAAAGAAATAATAGCCAATATTGGAGTGATAATAAGTGGAGTCTCCACAATAATTAGTATTAGAATATACTCTTATCAAATAATTGTCTCTTATTCGAGTACATAAATATAATATCGAGTTCTTGCTAACACTACCTCTAAATTTCTATAATTATGATTAGTTCCTTCAAGATATGAGTATTACCTCTTGCTTTGCCTCCTTTTCATTGTGATGGTCAAAATGCCTTGCAAATTGCTTATAATGACTTTTTTTATGACTACACCAAACATATTAAATTTAATTGTCATCTTATATGACATCATGTGTTTCAAAGTACTATCTAACTTATCTCTTTATAAATATCATAACATAAATATCTTCACCAAATCACAATTTTCTTGTCGCTTTCAAAATCTTGTTTACAAATTTAAGGTGGACAAATTCTTCACTACCTTAAATTTAAGGATAGATGTTAACATATCTATAATTATTATGCTGAAATATGATTTATTAGCATGGAATTAGGAATAATTATCTTGATTATCTTCCGTGCTTAAATAGATCTTAACTAATATAAATATCCCCTTGTATAGATTTTAATACACATAAATAAAAATTATTATTTTCATTATAAAAAAACCCTCCTAATGTTTTCATTTCACATTCTCAAGGTTTACCATATGGTGAATTCATGTACGTAAATTATAACCTGCACATGGTTGAATCCAGACTATAAAACTTGTTTTAACTTTTAACCTCTTCTTTTCTGTTTCTTTTTCCCCTAATAATTAATGCCACATGTGGGAAATTTTTACTTAAGTGTCAATGCCCCTGAAATGATTTTTCTACGGTAGTTGTGGCTGTCGTAGCTGGACTTGGTCCCAATTATGGACATAATCTAACTGAGAAGGAAAGAATGGACCTTGGAATACTTCCATTGTTTTGTCTCTTATAATTTAAAAAGCATATTTGTTCAAGACAACGTTCAATAGAGATCATGAATGGCCCCTAAATCGTTAAACCAGGACGTAAAGTTCTACTGCCCTCTTCGTCTTTGCATTGCTTATCTACCAAAATTAGAGATTCTGGTCAGATCATCGGAGTCAGTGATATGTAAAAAGAAATTTTTAATAAATTAATGAAGAAAATTTTTAACTGTGGGGACCATTTGCCAACATGGCAGAACTTGACTGGTTAAGACTTGCCAAGTCACAGTCTCTATTTGCCATGTTACTAAACTTTGTACAGGAGTTTGGATACTAACAAAGGAGCACAAACAATTTTCAATTTAGCATGAGATAAGGCACATTAGATGAGAGATTTCAACCAAGTCTATTATATACGTGAAGAAGCAGGGCATGTACTCATGGAGGCCCGCACCATCAAGAGTAGATGATAGAGATAGTTTTTGGCATGTATAATGAAGGAATCTTGGACAACATAGAGTTAGGTGACCCTTCCGAGTTATAGCATTTTCATAATGAGTCTCAGTGTGAAAGGTCACAAAGGAAGAAATTACAAAGGCTTTGGGAGAGATGGAGAGGAGAAGGGCAGTAGGGTCGGATGAGATCTCTATAAAAGTATGGAAGAGAATAGGAGTTGTCGGTATTAAGTAGCTAGTTCATATTTTTAATGTGATCCTCGAGTTAGCCAAAATGCCAGATGAATGGAGATTGAGTAGGTTGATTCCATTATACAAGGCCAAAGGGGACATCTAACATTGTCATAACTATAGAGGCATTAAACTACCAAGTCACACTATGAAGCTATGAGAGAAGGTGATTGAGAAGAGAGTCCGAAGAGTGGCTTCTATATCGGCCAACCAATTTGGCTTTATGCTTGGTAGGTCCACGACAAAAGTGATACATCTCCTCCGTAGGCTAATGGAATGCTATAAGGAAGGAAAACATAATTTACATATGGTTTTTATTGATTTGGAGAAGGCGACAAGGTTCCTAGGGAAATTTTGTGGAGGTGTTTGGAGGCAAAGGGAATTCCTATGAGCTATATACACGTAATTAGGGATATGTATGAAGGAGTAATGACGGCGTATGAATGATAAAAGGCAACATGGAAAATTTTTCTATTAGTATTGGGCTATATTAAGGCTTCGCCTTAAGCCCTTGTCTGTTTGCATTAGTGATAGATGAGCTTACGAAACATATTCAAGGAGAGATACCCTGGTGTATGTTATTTGCTGACGATATTATCCTTGTGGATAAGACTAGGGAGGGGGTCAAATTTAGGTTAGAATGTTAGAGAGAAACATTAGAGTCGAAAGATTTTAAAATGAGCAGGACTAAGATGGAGTACTTAGAATGCAACTTTTCGGCAAGTCAGATGGTCCATGAAGTGGCCGTAGCTACTAGTACTAAGGTTATACTACAAAATTGAGTTTTAAATGCCTCAGGTCTATCATTCAGAGCGATGGTAATATTGATGTCGATAGAGTCCATCGTATCAAATCTGGGTGGATTAAATGGCGAAATGCATCAAGAGTCTTATATGATAAGAAGATTCCATTAAAGCTTAAAGGGAAATTTCATAGAATGGCGATTCGATCAACTACGTTATATGGGGCAGAGTGTTGGCCCACCAAATATGGACATACAAGTTGTTGGTAGTCAAGATGCGAATGCTCTGGTGAATGTGTGACATTACCAGAAGAGATAAGGTTTGGAATCGTGCGGTGAGAGACAAACTATAGGTGGCTAGTATCGTTGACAAATTGTGAGAGATTAAGCTTAGGTGGTTTGGGCATAGGAGCAGGAGGCACCCTGATGCTCCTATACGATGCTATGAGAAAATAACCCTTCGTGATTGCAAGAGGAGGAAAGGAAGGCCAAATAAGAACTGGATGGAAGTGATTAAAAAGGATATGACAAAGTTGGCCTTTACCAAGGAATTGAACCGAAATAGAAAATTCTAGCGTGCTAGGATATGGGTCAAGAATATCCTTTAAAGTGTGCCAAAATAGTCGTGTTAGTTATTAGGAGTCATTTACTGTAAAGCTCTGACGACATATCTACCACTTAGGAAGTTTATCCCTAATGTCCAATCTATCTTTTCTAGTTGTAAGTCGTGAACAAGTCTTTATGTCCTACAACTTGGCTTTTCAGCTTTGGTGTCTATGGAAAGGTCCTTCAAAGCCATCTGATACTTTTGGATTGTTCATACTCACATGGCTACTTAGCAATGATCCCTAACACAACTTGAGACATAAAGAGCCGTACTTTACAGCTTAACAGGTATTAGGAGATCTTGGCACTATATAAGGTATTTCATTTCATTTCATTTTATTTATTTATATATTTTTAGTTTTATTTCCTCACTCTTTTTAACCTGCATTACTTTGTTCATATCATGTCACATTTGCATATGGGTTTACTAGAAACAACCTCTTTGCTTTGTAAAAATAAGGTTGCGTATCATCAGATCTCCTCGTAGTAGTGTGGGATCCAGTGATGACAACGACAATGTTGGAAAAAATCGGCTTACATCATCACTCATTTTAATTGCAAACCAAGGAATATGGTTGCGGATTTCATTCCGTACTATCCAGTATCGTACGGTACCAGCCTTGAATACTGGTCGGTACCATAGGTTTTCGATCGGTATCGACTGATATTAAAAATATCAGCGCATACCGGCCTGTACCATAAAATTTGGAAAAGCTAAAGACTTCTTTGCAAATTTAAAATTTTTAACCTAAAATCTACCCGACCCCCCCCGGCCATACTGCTTGCTCCTTCAAATCAAACCTCTCGAACCTTCTCCCTGGCCCTTCTCCTTTTTTGTCACCTTCTTCCCCTTCTCTGTTTGTCTTCGTCGCCTTCTTCTCCTTCTCCGTCCGTCCCCTTGTCTTCTTTTTTGTTGCCAGATCCAGAGTCCACTCTCCGTCTCACTGCCTCACTTCTTCACCACTGCCGCGTTCTCTCTCTCTCTTTGTTATCTTCATCTCCAACTAGTGACTGGTTTGGTAGATAGAGATCCACACCTTCATCCTCCTTGATCCATGCCAGCACCAGAGGACAGAGATTGTCCCTCGGCCGTGTCTTCGCGTCCCTTAAAGATGCCACCGTCGGCGGCATTGCACAAAAGAGAAGGAGGACAGATCATCGCAGCATCGCAGTGTTGGTCTACACAACCCAAAGCAATCTGACCAGTCAGTGAAGGCCCAACCCAAAGACCCGACCGGCACCAACTTGAAGACCTGAAGCTTGTAAATTTTTTTTGGTGTGTTTTTTTAGTTATCAAATATTTTCCAACTTAAATCTTAATTACATTATTTATTGTGTTGGATAATTGGATTGGATGTTGGATTTGTAAAAATTTTGGAAGATCTTATCAACTGAGATGTATGTTTTGTGTGTATTTGGTCAGTTGTGGTGTTGTGGAATAGAAATGGAGTTGAATTGTTGAAATGTTGAATGATATTGGTTCTGGTATTATGGATTGTGGTTTGGTTTCGGTATTGTGGGTAGTTGCTTTTCTGATTTGCGTGGGTTGGATTTTGGAAATGGAAATGTTGAATGATAAGTAATAAGTTGATTAGTGATTACGGTATTGTCATTTGGAAATAGAAATGGAGTTGAATTCACGGTGAATGATATATTGGTTATAAAGAATTAAAGAATAGTTTAAGTTTATATTTATGCTAAGTTTTTGGATGAATGATATGTATGTATTATGCACGGCTTAACAGTGTTGATTATCAAAATTAAATTAAAAGTTGATAATCAACATTTAAACTTAAATGTTGTAAAATTGATAATCAAAATTTATAAAATTATAATCACTTAAATCATTAATTGACACATTCTTAATATTTGTGAAATGGTAATTTATTTTTAATATTTGGGTATTGAATTTAGGTAAATAATTAGTTGAGTATAAAATTATACAATTAGAAATTAATAATAATTAGATTGTAGTTAATGATAGTAGTATTAGTTTTAGCTAGGTAAATAATTAATTGACTATAAAAGATGATGAACTTTAATGGAATGGTAATATATATGTGTAGGGTATCATAAATACTTATAATTGGTAATGTGTGAAAGTACAAACTACAAAGCAGTGATGTAATAAATATTTTTGAAAAAACTATTTGTTATCAAATTGTGACTTGTGAATATGTTGTATACTTGTAGATTCCAATCATTTATACTTACAGTTACTAATGTCGATTAAGAATTGTAAAATCAACATATATGTATTTAAGAATGAAATATAAAATGGTGTATATAATATTATGGTTTGTTAGAAATGAAATTATGAATGTTTTGTGATTGTTAAGATTGGAAATTGTTGAAAATGGAATGGAATGGAAGTGGAATTATGATTGTTTTGTAATTGTTGAAATTGCAAATTGTTGAAAATATAAATAGAATTATGAATGTTTTGTAATTGTTGGGATTGAAAATTGTTAGGAATGGAAATGAAATTATGAATATTTTGTGATTGTTGTAATTAGAAATTGTTGTGAATG
>JANIPM010000008.1:34799916-34829046 GCA_027478405.1 Erythroxylum cassinoides | reverse complement strand
ATATACCAACACAATATTTTATAAATTTTAAAAATTATTTTATAAATTTTAAAAATTATTCAAAATAATGTCTAATACTGATATAATATTGTACTAGAACTTAATTTAGTAGCAAATTTAATCGGGTGTTCATGCCGAGGAACCAAAAATAGTGAAAAACACACACAAAACATAAGAAAAGCAGAAAACGTTAAAACAGAAGAAAAGCAGAAACGTTAAACAGAAGAAAATTGGGGAGACAAAGTGAGAGAGAGAGAGATGAAGAAATCGGGAGGAGTAGACAAGAAAAGGGTGCGAAGATCGTCGGCAGCCGTCCAAAACGGCACCAGAGATCCCAACTCTGATACCCCACCTAGGGTTTGTATTGCCTTTTCTTCGTTTGATCTAGGGTTATTTTTTCTTTCCATCCCTTTGCATTTGATTTGACGGGGCGAGTTGATAATGTGACTTTTTTGTGGGGGTTTGAGCATTAATTTATACTTGATTATGTTTTGAAAGGCTTGACGTCAACTAGTCGATTTTGTGAATCTTGTTATTCCAAAAGTTTTGTTCTTTTCCATGTTTTTTTTAATTTCATCATGTTTTCTTTAATTGCATTGAACTAGTAACAATGCAGTTGGAGTTGAGATTTCATGTGATTATGTGCTTTGTTTGGTCTGCATTGTCTGGTAACTGGTATAATAAAATGCTGGAAAAAAGGAATAAAAGAAAGAGTTTAAGCAAGGTGGAGTCCATTAAATTCTGTGTTTAGTTTGCAGTTTGAAAAGTTGAATTGTAAAATTGAATCTTGGTTATACTTAATTATTGGCTAGAGTTCGTGATTTCAACTGTTTGCTTCTGTTGCTTTTGTGTTAATTCGTCTCTCTTTCACTACATTCTCGGGATTGACTGATTGATTTTCTACTGCCCCTGTTTGTTTTTCTGTTTAGAAGCAAGCTGCAAAGAAGGATGTATTTCAATTGTTTGCAGAGAAGGTTAGAGACAACAAAGATTTGGTGTCTCGTTGGGCTGTTTTACAGGAGACACGTGTTGAGTATTTTAGAGGGAAGGATTTCGTTAGTTTTCTAAAAAATCATCCAGAGGTCAAAGATATATTGGAATCGGACAAGAATTTGGAGGTTGAAGAAATTGCAAACACTTTACTAAGAAGGAATCTTTTGGTGCGCTGCGATCGAGTGGTCAAAACTGTTCGTCCTGGGAAGAAGAAGTTATCTACCTGGCCAGCACATTTGGAGATATTCCCTGTATGCTATTTGTTTTCGAAAGTTTAGGTGCTTTGAATTATCCTCTTAACTTCTGATTTTATTTACTGCATATATCTTTTAGGAGCAAGTCTTCTCCGAACATGATGCTTTCTTTGCTTGGACATTTGTAAAGCGACATCCACTTTGGCAGACACTTCTCTCATTTTTCTGGCCTGTTTTAACTCTGGCAATTTGCTTGTTTCCTGTATATCCCCATCAGTGCAAACTAATAATTCTGTACTCATGTGCTGGGGTTCTTCTGCTTATTCTATCCCTGCTCTTAGGTAAGGAAACGAGTTCTTGTTTATTCTTCAGTTATTTCCTCCTGTTTCTCATTCCCTGGATACAGTTGGCTAGATATGTTTGATAAATTATTACCATTACATGCCCGTAGAACACTTGTGTTATTATATTTGGGATATTTTACTAGTTTAACAACATCAGCATTCATCTCAACTAAATTTTTGTATTTTTGCTATTTTCCTCCTCAAACTTCGTATTTTTTCTTGTTGGCAATTTCAAGTGGGTGATTGGCAAACAAATTTGAGCAAGGAAGAGTATAGAGGAGTTTGATATATAGTTGAGTTGTTCTAAACTATTCAGGCTCAGGCTTTAAGGTCTGATTCATATAAAGTTCCCTTTGTCATATGTCTTGCCCACTGTCTTGCTTGTCCTTTCTACATTTTGTCATTTAGAAATTGCTCAATCTCCCTCCTTTGGGTACTTTACATCTCTGAAGGACCAGGTGCTAACAAGAAGATAGGAATGCCTAAACCTTTTACAACCTTGAATATGGTTACGGGATAATTAATATGCCTGTGCATGTCTATAGATGGTTTTAAATGTCGTTGTATTTTGTGATTTTTCTATGAGTTCATTATCTTGCACCTCCCATAGAACAATTGACTAATAGCTTGTGATACAATATAGTACAGAATTATGAAATTTGTGGGGTCATTGATGTCTTCTGTCTAATTTGCAGTGAGGGCTGCAGTATTTGGCACTTTATATATAGTTCTTGGAAAGCGTATTTGGTTTTTCCCCAACATTCTTGCTGAAGAAGCCACATTGCGAGAACTATTCCGATTCTGGCCAAAAAAAGATGAGGAGGAGCGACCTACATGGACTAAGAGAGTTTTCTATGCAGTAACAGCTGTGCTGGTCATATTTCTGCTGAGGCACCATGCTCCCGATGAAGCTGCTAGAGCTAGGTCAGTTCTCCTCACACATTATTACAGTCAATACCATTTCTGTTGTATGAGGTTGAATTCATTATATTTACCAGCAATAGTTCTAAAAATTCTGAGGACAGGTAGTTTATATATATGTATATATATAATATAGATGATGTAGGTTAGTAATCATATTATGTATTCTATTTTTTATTTCTTCTTTTGTTATAACAAGAACTTAGTCTCTTAGAAGCCCTTTGCCCTGGTTCTCTCCCTTTTCATTCATTTCCTCTCTTTCACTGAACAATTGTCGCATGTATTTATCAAATGCTATAGTATTTTTTAAGTACTCAACATGTATGAGTGCCACTATATTCTTGCAGGTATCAGAAGCGCATGTACAACATAATTGATGATGTTCTTGAGTGGTCTCCAAGATTAGCACTATCAGGCATGATGGAGAAGCAGAATAATGTGGAGAATGCCACAGAGGCCAACAGCACTTCTGCTAATGGGAGTAAAACTAGTACAGAAAGAGTTCATCCAGCAAATGGCTCCGGGGAAACCCTCTCAGAGCAACATGCCGATGAAGATGGAAACACAGGGGACAGTGATCCAGAATATTATCAGGAGAGTATATGATGGTAGACAATCCCCAATAGCAAGTAGAAGACGTATACGACTCCTTTTTCAACTGGGTTTTCATCCTTAATTTTGAGTGTAAAACAGTGTAATCAAACAAGAATAATAGCTGGTTCATCCTTCCCAACATTAATAGGATCTGGCAGAATAGATTACAATGTCAATTTAGTGATGTTTGTCATAGATGGAATTTTATATTTATCATGTATTAAGTTTTTTTATGCACGCAACAAAATGCCAGCCCATAGTAATTAATATCTTTTTCCCTAGAGATCGTATATTAGCGCGAGCAAAATGTTCCTTTAGTCTGAGTTTTGCCATCTTAATGGGAGATTCATAGACGAGGACTATAATGGGTATATGGAATCTGACTACTTGAAAGTTCAATGATATGGAAGGGCCTTCCAAGCGGAGGAATGAAAATCCAACTTCAAACAGGCTTTACTCTAACAAATATGACTTCCAACTTCTAAACTGTCCACGGAAGAGGGATATAAACTATTCAAACAAGAGACTTTCTAGGTTAAGCTGACGACTTTTGCCAGTTCGATTATATCCTGCAGTGCTTCAACTCAAGTACATTTAACACTTCCTATGTACAGAAGAAGGGGCAGCAGCGAAAAAGGGGTAAAAAAAAAAAAAAAAACAAGGGATGTTGACAGTGATGGGGCGAAGCATTGGCGCTAATAGGCACAATATAGCCAACCGATGGATTGACCGTCTCTTTCCCTCTGTTCATCCACATTACACACAAGAAAACGAAGCCAAGAATGAATTGCCGCCTGGCAATAAGTGGTCACCAGACATGACGGGATTCGCCCACTCACTGGGTAAATCGAATCTTCTGACTGGGCATCTACTTAGAAGAAACGGTTCATTGGATGGTGAGAGGCCTCTGTGAGGCCTGCTTAGAAGAGATGCTACCCCGTTCTTGACCCGAACAGTCTCCATCTTCTTGTCCAGCCAACTGTGAATGATACGTTGATGTCTGCCTGCCATTGTGACTCTGGTAAAGGCTATCATCATTCAGACAGTTCCGTGGTTCAAAAGTGTCACGATTTTGGTAGGCTCTTGCTTCTTGCTTATCATTGGAGTAATTCCAAGTTCCCGTGGAATCAGAAGGTAAGGGCTCAGACCCTGTTGAACTCCCAGACTGAGATGACAGAGCTGGGTGAGAACCATCAATCTTTCCAGAAACTGCCTGCTTAGAAGTACCATCATTAGTTTTCTTTGCAAAACGCCCTCCAGTACCCCTTGCCCTTTTCATAGCATGCTGGTGTCGGGATTCATGAAGATATGGCTTGAAAGAGTGAAAATAAGCAGAATTTAGATTATTAGTCAGCAATAACTCATTCTCTTGTCCTCAACAAATATTTGACTAAGTGAGATGAAGCATAAGAGATGAAGCATAAGGTTTTAAAAAGTAACTATTAGTAAAAGTTGAAGGCAACATATCGTCGAGCAATAACAGTCAAATGTCCTAAAAAAACATGTTAGACCTAAACTGACTATAGAATGAATAATTTTGTGTCCATTTGTTACTTTGTGTTCCCAGCCAAGAACATTTGAGTAAATAAGTGGCAAAAGGAAACAAAGCTTGAAAGTTGCAAATCACTACCTTTCTCACTTTTATGAGCTTCTTCTCCACCTCTGCCTTTGCACGTGCCTGTCTTCTTCTCAGGATCCCTTGGTATTGTTTGGCATTGACATAAACAGGTTCCTGGGCCATCTCAAGGGGCAAAGCCATTCTAGCATGAGGTACTCCAATCATATGAGGGTAACCCTGACCATGTCAACATTATTTTCCTAGGTAAACACTCAGAAAATTTAAATTAATAAAAAAGGGACAATTTTGTATTCTTAGGAGAGTTTCTACATATTTAAATATTAAAAATATCTTTAACGATAAAAGCATGGAGGATAAGGAATTATCTCATATACCATATGCTGATGTCCATAAGCTGCCATCATTTGCCCGTAATATGGATCCTGGTATGGATTTGACGCACATGCCTGCAAAAGTGTTGCAACAAAACTAGGAACCCATTCCATAAAGAAAGATTGAGTTTGTTGATTCTACAAACTATGGAGTCTTGAGTCTACAAAATCAATTATGAGCATAAGATCCAAACAAAGATTTCTTTTCGATATTTCTTTTCAATTTTGGGTTTTTTTCTGGGGGGTGGGACGAGTTGTTAGTCGGAAGGAAGCACTTACAATAGAGTGACCAACAAGTTCAAACTGCGGAGGTTGTGCAATGGAGTCATCATACATCGTTGCCACACTCAAAGAAGCATGCTGCAGGTTTCGGTGCTCTTGACCATGTGCCAGCAGTTATTAAACGCAACATATTCATTAGCAAAGTTTTTGTAGGAAAAGATGAACTTTTTAATGAAGTTACAAAGAAGTTTTCCATGGCTGAAAATCAATCACAAAGTAATGACTACAACCAGGTCCATAGACCAATATTTTGAACAAGTCCAACACCAGTGACAAACATGATTCAGAAAAGAAAAAAGAAAACTACAAGAAGATATGGGAGTACTTTGAAAAGGTTGCTGGAATGAAAATGATCAACAGAATCATATAAATTATGCATATTTTGTTAATTCTCTATTTACATGGATCACATGCAATGAATATTATCCACAGAAAACAGAAAATAAACGGGAATTCCATGCACTTTATAGCATCACATAGTTAGAAGTACCAGATTGTGAAGATGCAGTATTATGTGATTCCTTTGTGGCATCATCATCTTCTTCATTCAGTCTACCATTAGACAAAGATTGATCACCATTTGACTCTGAATCATTTGGGCACTCTGGTGAGGATATAGCATTAAAGCCAGTACCTCGCCACCACTCTTCGGAATGAACTGCATATTGTCCAACTGCTTCTCGATCTGCCTCTCGTCGATTTGAACTGTCAGACTTTGACAGCATGCCTTCTAATTGTTTCAAGCAACTCCTAATTTCTGACATAGCAAAAAAAAAGCCTAATTATAGATCACAACAAGAGATTAACAGAAAACTAGCAACAACAGGTCCAAGGGGCCAAGATGGGGAAGTACAGGTAAGTCAAAAGAAGATCACATAGAGCAGGCTCAGCTGCAAAGCAATATGGATGAAGCACATAGTCATTAGTTCCCAAAAAGACTAATTTCCCTGCTACTGAGACACCTTACACCAAACAAAAGAATTATGTACAAGTACCCCAAGAAGGGGGGACAACTGGGGTCGATTTACAGTAATAAAGAATGACTTCTACAAGATAAGATAAATCCAGAGCATCCTAGGCAGGACGCATTGACAAAGTTTTAACATATTGACTCCGCTGCTATTTAACATCATCCTACGCACCAAAAAACATAGTGTCACCAATTTTCAGAAAACATTCACTTACCCACGTTTCCTACCGTTGTAACTGGACTTTTTTTCTACCAGACACAAATAACGGGATTACGTTACCAACCTTTCTCCCGTCATTTCACAAAAGAAAAGTCAAAATATCTCTGGATAAGTTTGTTTCAATTATAAGTAACATTGAAGACCAGCTATTCCTATGAAGAAACGAGTACTTCCTAATCCCTTTTTTTTTTTGGCTTTTGGAATCAACCGCATAATCAACTAAAATGTTTGACTTTTAGCACTGAAGCGAACTCACATGCATATTACCAAGTCCTTAAGTTCCCGATCTGCAACTCCAATTTATTTCACAGTTCCGAGAACATTAGTTAATTACCATTAATGCAACAAAAGTTACAACAGTTCTCCAAAATTTTCAAGAAGAAAGACGATCAAATTGACTTTCACAGACAACCAAAAAGTCGAAGAGATGGAAACTTTCAACTCTACAAATACGAAATCAATGTCTTAACTCCCCACTTGCAGCCACAAATCTCCACAATCAGCCAAACTCATCATCTGCCGCATCTCAAATTATTTTCCCAATTCAATCCCCCAGAAATCCAAAAACAATTCCTTTATCCCAAAAACCGACAAATACACATGCAGACGGATCAAAGAAGCAATGAAGACAGCCAAAGAAACTTAAGAATCAGGCGAAAATCACATAATTCTTAGCACATAACAAAAACTCACCTAGGTTTTCGAAAACAAAACCATGTGAAAGATATACACAAATATAAAGAGTGAAATTAAGCAAACAAAAGGGCAGTGGAAACGACACTTACAGTTAAAGGAAAAAGAAAAGTGAGGGTGCGGGGGACAAAACCCTAGATTTCGGGGGAATAATCGGGAAGTGAAATGAGAGTCGGTGATGGTTTGTACAGAGATTAATTCCTTGTGTGCAGGCAAAAAAAGAAAAAAAAAAAAAGACAGGGAAGGATGAAGAGAAAATTCCAAAAAAGAGGAGCTCTTTGGGGTTTCGCTTATTTGAACTCAAAACTGTTGTAACTCGTGACCAGAAGGAGGGAGACAGAGAGAGAGAGAGTATGACTGGTGGCCGTCGGTTGCTGTTCCACGTAGGCTGGTTTCTGGCTACTTGCCTGCCAGGTTCTTGAATATTATAAACAAAAAACTTTTTTAATATTAAAATAATTATAAATATCAATTTATTCTGAGTATTTCAAATAATAAAAAATATTTAGAAACAATTAAAGAGTAAAAATACCCTTTGAACACCAAAATGAAGTCCCTCCAAGTCTCACGATCTCTTCAATGCTCGTCCTTGCACAGGCAATGAGGTTCTCATTACTTTGTGTCAATGTCACGCTTTGTGTGAGAACAAATCTTATCTTGATTTCAGTCCGGAGGAGAGGATAGTGCCTTGCTGTTCGATTTTACAAATTATGATGTCGCCAAAAGGACATTAGTTTTTACATCTTTTTTAGAGAACTTAAAAGAAAATTATTTAGAGGTCTAATTTTTTTATGTTTTTTTTGAAACGTTGTCGAATGCGCTCAACGCATATTATTCATGTCTAAAGATAAAATGTCATATAGGAAATGAGAAGGGCATACCTTTCATTCAAAATCAGACATATAATTGGCCGCCATAGCGATCTTATGAGCAACCTGATTCGCTGATCTCTTAATAAAAACAGTGGAAATAAACTGATGCTCGTGAAGAAGAGCTTTACAATCTTCAATAATCATCGAAAAATATGATGGAAAATTATGCACGGATGTCAGGAATTGAGTAATTATTTGACAATCTGTTTCCATGCAAATAGTCCCATAAGAGAGGCCTTTTATCCAGCTTAAAGCTTCTCAAAAACATAATGCTTCACCAATTTGAGGATCCCTCCATCCAGGTAAAATCATTAGCTTGCCTGCACAGTTTAGCCATTTGCAGTCCCGGATCACCATTCCTAATCCATAAAAACCAGAAGGTAAGAGTGCCACATCGACATTGCATTTATCGTGATTCAGTGGGGGTACTTGCCACTTGGAAGGATTTGTGGGTTGATGCTTTGCTGATGAGTTGTTTCTCCTATGTTGAGCAGTCTTCCAGTCTAATAATGACGTGTTGGCTCTACGAAAAATTGAGGAAGTGTCCTTAGTTTTCTGCTGCCATATAATTTCATTTTTGTAAGTCCATAAACTTCATAAAAGCATGCAAGTCTCCTTCTATTGTGTCTTTGGTCTACTCAACATAATAGCCGTAAACCAATGGTTTAACGTAACAGTATGGGATAAAGATCAGTCAACAGAGAAGAGATACCAAACAAAACGAGCAAAGTCATAATGAAGAAATAAATGGTGTTCAGTTTCTGATGAGTTGTCGCAAATAGGGCATATATCTATTATATCAATATGTCATCCTTTTAAATTGGCTTTACACGGAAGTGCCTTCCTCAAAAGCCTCCAGACAAAAAGTTTGACCTTCCCTGTAATATGTAACTGCAGATCTTCTCCCATGGAAAGCTTGTGTCTCAAAAGTCTGTATTCACACCTTCCATAGCCCGTCTATACCCTTCTTTAACTCTATACTTACCTTGATTGTTAAACATCCACAACCAATCATCCTTGCGCCTTGAAAAACTAAGTGGGATCTGTAAAATCAAGTCTGTGTCTCGTTGATTGAAGACGCTTCTATTTTTTGCTTCATTCCACCGATGATCCTCCGTGAGATCAGCGACGTGATTAACTTCCTCATTAGAATCTGATTGTAACATAAAAGAGCAAGTTTAATTGTCAATCCATATCATCTACCCTAGTAATAATATTTAATAAGATTGACCCATAAATATAGTTGATTAATTCATTTTATTAACTCTGATTATTATTAAAAAGGAAACGAAATTTAAAATTTAAAATGTAAAATATAATTTTCATAAATATAAACAAAATAAGTTTATTTTATCCAAATTACCTACAAATATATGTTATTTATGTTCAAATATTAAGTAATAATAATAAGTGATTCTCATATTACTTATATTTTTTTAGAAAATGATCAAATAGTATTAACACTAACAAATGCTAGTTCATCATTACAATGAGTTCGATGAAGCTGACTATCCATGAGTTTTCAGCATGATTAGAAAAGCTAAGTGGAGATAAAAATATTTCAGATCAGTTACAAGATCAATATAACATATTAATTATAAGTTTCATATGTTTTTATTGTCAAGTGAGTAAATTTTGTGATTTTTGCAATAACAACAGCTCTAATCTAGTTAAAAATCTTTATGGCTAGCTGGTACTTGTCTTTTACAATCTTCTTGAACAATTTGTTATTTCTTTCTTTCCAAATACTATAAATGGTAGTGGTAAGTGTTGCTTTTGAGTAATATGACATTTTAATCACTAGCCTAGTGATTAGGGAGGCTTCAGGATTTAAAGTTTGTTTCCAAATAAGCGTATAGCAAGGAACATCTACTGATCTCCTTGTGATCATTCTGTGATAGGATTCATTTGTGAATCTTCCACTGAGATTGGGAGTCCAAATGATGAGTTCTTCATGATTCCTTTGGATCAATTGTGGTAAGCGTTCAACAAGTGAATGAAAAAGAGACTTTGGGTTATTATCTAGTATCTCCAATTTTGGATCTTTGGCGATAGAAATGTGTCAATAATAATAAATATGGATGGTGAAGTCTCATATTAAAAGTTGAGGTTGAATAACATAAGTCAAGCACGATCAAGTTTTAGATTGAGGTTGAATTGCCTGTAAGAGGCTTTAAATAGCACACAAACAACTTCCAACCAACACAATTTATTATTGAGCCTAACTATAATAATAGTCAAATAAGTTATTTAATATGCTAGTATTTGATTACTAGATTAATGAATTAGTAATTCTTGACGTGGATTTTTATCCAATCACAAATTTCCAAGAATGAAATAAAACAAGAGCTCATTTTTTGTAACTCCCTCCATGAAAGGTTTCGGAGCAACATTGTCAATGCGAATACTATTTGTTTTTTTCGGTCTTTCAGGAGGTGTCTATTGGACTGAAGTTGGTGACTAATTCTCTTTTGCGGTACTAATACATTCCTTACGGAAGTTGCCGCTGGCTCAAGATTTTGCTGCATTTTTAAAAACAGGGATCGAACTCAAAACTTCTTGATTAAGTGATAAAAATATGCACTACTGACGCCAAGCTACTGGGTTGTCAATGCAAAAGACTAAAAATGTTATTGAAACTTCAATTTGCTTTTCTTCAAAGTTTTAACCCTGGAGTGAAGTTAAGGTGGGGACAGGTGATGAAGGCTGCCGGTCAGGGTGGTTTGTGGTACTAATGACGTGTAACATTGGTCTGACGAAATAAATAAAAAATGGTCCTAATAATTTAAATAACCAAAGAGAAATTTGAGGCCCACGTGACATGCACTTGACGGGCAAATTACTGGAAACGCGTGGCTCGAAGATGGGGACCTCACACGAAAGGCACAACGACAGAGGAACATATGCCACGTGGGATGTCAACTTCACGCTTTAATAATTAATTAATAATTTGCGTATAGAGTAACTACAGGTGTCACGAGCTTGTCTCACAGCCATTTTCTATGCTGCTTGACAAATCATACGGTAGATGTGATTGATGGGCTCTGATTATGACATAATCACTTCTCCTTCTATCTAAAATAAATGTCGTTCAAAATTACTCCCTCCGATTTATAATAAGAGTCGTTTAAAAAAAACACACGTTTATTAAGAAAGCTAATGGAATTATAAATATACCCTTATTAATACTCCAATAAAATTAGCATATGAGAGAAATTGCATATTAAATTGTCTTGAAATTATGATCTGTATAATTAAGATGAGAGATAAATGAAAGGTTAATTTTGGAAGAAAAATTATAAACATGCATACAAAGTCAAGAATGACAATTATTTTGAATAATTAAAATGTATCTAAAACGACATTTATTATGAATCGGAGGGAATATTGAATATATTTATATTACATTGTTAAATAAAAAGGAAACGAGTAAGTAACGTACAATCAAAAGTTAAAAGCATTATCCCTCAAGACTAATAGTAACCAAATCTACTTTTTCTTTATTATATGGTTTATGTATTCATATCTTTGGGTAGAAATTTTTTTATTTATGTATATAAAAATGTACAAATTTGTCACAAATATAATGTAGCCCTATTTGTTAATTGTCAGGACTGAACCCCAACAATCGTCTTCCAGCCCGTCTGCGAGATGCGCCAAGGCGATGCCGATTACTGCATGTTTTTCTCGTACATTGCGTTTTGCATTCACAAAACCGTAAAGTCTACTAAAACCCAAGGAGAGTTTGATAGGTGACTGCACTCAGGTTCTCTGCTTTCCTTCACCGTTGAATTACTTAGCTTCTAAGGAATAGATATATGGGTAGAGTTTCTTTCATCATATAAACCCCTTAAACCTTTCATGGGATAGAGTGTTTTGTCGTGTGATCGTAAAGGCTAAATCTTTATGTAAGTCACGCATATATGACTAGGTTTCTGCTGATTGGGTTGCTTGTGCAGTTTCTCATATTAGTTAGGCTTTGATGTGTGGCAAGGTGTAACCACAGATAGATGGTGTTAGGAATTTCGTGTATTAAGGTGTCTAGCTTGGTGATGATGGAAAAAAGTGAACATAGCAATCAAAAGATAGCGGATGCCTGTGAGGCACTTGCAAGTTTTGGCTTCCCGGAAGAGAAAGTGAAGGTTACGCTGAAGAGGCTCGCTAGATTGTATAACAATGATTGGAAGTTCATTGAAGAAGAAAATTATAGAGCTGTGATTGATATTCTGATAGATAGGTATACAGGGGAAGAAAAGGTGCGTCTCATGAAGGTAATTTGATTACTATCACACATGTTCATGCAGGATAGATTTCTGATAAAATTGAACTTGATTAATTTTCTGTACTACGTGGGATATGTTAATCTTTTCCCTCTGGCTATTACTAGAAGCAAATATTTGACGGAGATCGACGCTCGGATGACGGAGAAGAGTTTAGGTGCGTGAAAAGGGGTTTAACAAGCCAGAATGGCCAGGCTTCGTCATCTTCTGGCAAAAGAGCTAGAATCTCACCTTCGACACTTTGTGCGGGCACTGCAAGGCTTGAAGATTATTTTGAAGCTACGACCAGAGAAACAGGATCCATTTTTCTCAAGGGTAAGCCAATACAGATATCATTTCCACGGGGTATGTGTTGCATATGTGCAGTAATGACAGCCAGAAGTCTCTGCCGCTATGAGTCGTTATATTCTTAATGCTTCCCTGGCTGTTATGCCTCTTGGTATATTAGTCTTAATCATTCTGTCAGTTACCATTTAGCTAATGTTGCTGGTTTTTGTTGAACTTTTTGTGGAAGGATAGACGTCACTACATTTCATGTAGCGTTGGGATTTGCTGTTTTACTTTGCTACCATTAGTGCTAGTTTTGAAGTTCTTTCAGAGGGAAAATTTTGGGATTCCCTACCGAATTTCTAAAAAGTGAGCTTTTGCAATTGCCATGAAGCATCTGATAGAACCAAGAATTCCAAGTGTTTGTGTATTTGCCAGTTTTTGGCGTATAATAGAAATTCCTTGATTGTTTCTCAACGACATATAAGCTTGAACGTCAAATCATATCAATTTTGACATGTCCTTTTAGTTGTTAGTTTTGTGGCTTGTGTTATTTGTTTTTATTCTATACTTGCTAATTGCAATGGAATTTCCTGTGGCATTTGTTTGCTAAGATAACGTATCAAATTCTTGATCAATCCTGCTCTTAATTATAGACTTTCGCTTTTCTAGATGCAAAAGATCCACCTGCTGCAGGCAGATATTCAAAAGGAAACAGTTCAGAATGCGAAACAGATGACTCAAAATTGAAGGACTTGAAAGCTTTAGATATGGAGAATAGAGTAGCTGCTAATTCGCATCCTTTGCAGTTTGACATTGCTTCATCCGCCAATAAGGAGGTGAAGATCTCATTAACTTGTAACTCCGCCGGACATTCGATGTCCCAAAGGCAAACTTTCGGTGCTGCTCTTAGAAAGGTAGAAAATGAATGTCGCAGAATATACACAATTGAGGACTCTGATTTCTCCTTGACAAAGTTGATGAATAAAGTCTGTGAGTACTTCCTGGAGATGGACTCTGGTCCCAGTAATAAAGTTGCACCTATAATTCTGGATATATCACCAAAATCATATCAAAATGATGTAGGAGACACTTGCTTGCAGCCAAACTACCAAAATGTAGGAGTTAAAGATCACATTATTCCTCAGTCGGTATCCCATTTTCTTCAGCAATTGCATGGCCTTAATGGATATGAACTGCAGTACACTAAATTTTCTTTTATTCTCTCTTGACAGGATGTTAACGTCGCAAGTAAGGAGAATATTAAATTGTTAGAATTCTCGGGATCTTTGAAGTCTCGTAATATGGAGGCTGTTCTCCAGAAGAGATATCCCATTTATCTCAACGACATAACCAGGGGTCAGGAGAGTGTAGAAATTTCCCTGGTGAATGAGTGCAGTAACATAGAATTGCCAGATTTTATGTACATAAAAAATAACTTGGCTCATGACGATGCTCAGATTGTTTTCTCGCTTGCTCGTATATCTGACCGAAATTGTTGCTCACAGTGTAAGGGAGATTGTTTGTCTTCCGCCTTACCTTGTGCCTGTGCTGCAGAAACTCAAGGAGAGTTTGCCTATACGCAGGAGGGGCTACTTAAGGAAGAATTTGTAGATGAGTGCATTGCTATGACTAGGGAGCCTCAACGAAAGCATTTCTATTACTGTGAAATCTGCCCTCTTCAAAACAGCATGCTGCAGAAGGGTAAGAAAATAAAGCGTTGTGAGGGTCATTTAACTAGGAAGTTCATAAAAGAGTGCTGGTTTAAATGTGGCTGCAGCAAGCATTGTGGCAATCGTATCGTTCAGCGAGGCATACAAGTAGCTTTGCAGGTTAGATTCTACAAATTCAATTTGTTGCTTTTGGTTAATCTTTTGATGAGATATTCATCAGATAAGAGGTTTACAAATTGGAGGTTGTAGGTGTTTGCAACACCTGAAGGGAAAGGTTGGGGTCTTCGACCTGTGAATGCGCTGAAGAAAGGCACATTCATCTGCGAGTATGTAGGGGAAATTGTGACCAACCAAGAACTTTATGACCGAAACAAGGAAAGGACTGCTGTAAACGAGAAGCATACCTATCCAGTTCTACTGGATGCAGACTGGGGTTCTGAGAGAATACTGAAAGATGAAGAGGCCCTTTGTTTGGATGCAACAGAGTTTGGAAACGTAGGCAGGTTTATTAATCACAGGTATGAGAAGAAATGACATTTGGACTTATTAATCACAGATAGATGTTTCAGCTTCTAATGGAAAATGAGGCTCCACCAATGCTTTAAAATTGTTATCTTTCAATCTAAAAAAACTATACTCAGTCAATTTGACTAGTATTATGGTCAAATTTTCGGTTGTCCATTTGGTGATTCTCAGTAAATAATACACCAATTCTCCTCACTGTCCTACTATTTCTCCGCCAACCAAAGTTGGAGTTAAGCCTTTGTTTCCTTCTTTCTACATCTTTTATTTATCCTTAACCCTTAAAAGTTTTTTTTGAGTTGTCAGATGTTATGATGCTAACTTAGTCGAGGTCCCTGTGGAGGTGGAGACTCCCGACCATCACTACTATCATGTAAGTAATTCTAAACACTTTCAAGGCTCATAACTTTCTTCTGCAAATACAATATCACAAATTCTCCCTTTGAATATCATGCAGCTTGCTTTTTTCACGGTTAGGGACATTGAAGCTATGGAGGAGTTGACATGGGTAATTTTCTATCCATCTTGAAATACTACGCAAGATATATTGCAATAAAGGATTCGCAGTATCCCGTTTGAGTTAACTTAAACTTCTTTGATGGCAGGATTATGGCATTGAATTTGGTGACAAGCACCACCCAATTAAAGCCTTTAAGTGCAAATGTGGAAGCAAATATTGTCGCAGTAACAGAAAGAAACTTTCCTGACCATTTGAACAAAGTTGAAGTTGCAACCTGAGATGACATTCATTTCTCAGATAAAAAGGTTTACTGAAGCGTGAGGAAATACCAATCATAAGAAAAGTAGAACGGTCAATGTCTCACATGCAAAACCAAAATTTGCGCCGGAATCAACCACCTCTGGTGCATGCTAAGATATACTTTTTTTTTTTTATTGGCAGAGTAAATGTGTAAAAAATTTCTGTTCCACTCAAAGATTGTGGGTTATGGGAGTTCCACCAATTAACCACAATTCTTTTCGTTCTTCCAAGTGCAAATTGTCAATGGTTTGAGCCTCCTTAGCCTGCTTATTACATACCCGATACATGCCCTCATCTTCAACCAACTTTAACGGGTTTTCCTTTGGTTAGGTTTATTCTTATACACTAAGGTTTCTCTTTTATTTTATCCTCTTTACTGCTAATATGGTAAATGTACAATTGCATTTTTAAGGAAAAGCTTCCAAACAAAAATCTTTCTTTGTGTAAGGGATTAGAAGGCATGGAAAATGACTTCAAATGTGCAGCTCGAAGTTCTGATTCTACATTATAACATCTCAACGTATTGGCATGCATCAATTTCTGATATAGCGCTCGCAAGAAAGTTTAAAGTCCAAGAACAAAAATAAAGGATTCAAGTAGCAGGCCATAAAAACGGTATTCGTAATCATGATGTATTTTAACAATTGCTATATCAACAACTATTCTTAATTGTATTATAATAGTCAACATTATGGCTAATTGATTCACCTCGTTTTATTTAGAATATTAATTTGGGATATGTAATGCATACTATCCAATCTATGCCTACAGATTCCTGATGAAAAAGGCAACTCAGTTCTTTTATTTGTGCTTATGTTCTTCAAATCCATTGTTCTAAACTGCTATTTGCATGCCCTGAAAACCCAAGTTTCTTCACGCAAAACAGTGTCATTCAATATGATAAGAACTTAAACAAGAGAATATTTACTTCAATCTGACATATACAAGAACCTGTTTGATATAAAGGTTCTCTGGATTACAGAAAGGAAAGATTTGTAAATCTGAACAAACCATTAAAATATGTTATTTCATTAGTTCTACACTATACTTTCAATACTTAAAAAGACAGTTTATTGCTCATAATTCACCACCACAGAAGCACAGATGAGTTCAAAGCTCCTCAGGAATGCTCTGAAGCGCAGGAATCCATGAATGTTGTTGCCGGCTTTCCTTCATTGCATTGTTGGCTCTCAGAAGATGTTTCCTTCTCAGAAGATCCAATCTCTGTTCCACGGATAATGAAGACGATGTTGAATAAGAAGATTGGTAAGAGTTGCTATTATTGCTGCTTCTCATCAGTTCCAGCATTTGTTTCAAGTCTTGCTTTCTGACAAGCAGCTTCATTCTGACCACCCCATCTTCACTAATATGCGACACAACACTTCCACCATTCACTTGTGCGATGGTTTCCAACAGGTTGTTCTTCAGACTTCTGTGGCTTCGGCTTCTTGATGATCGAAAATCTCTCTTCGGAGAGGCCTTGCCTTCTGTTGCAGCTCTAGAATCCATCCTTCTACGTATATATATGTTGCTAAAATTTTTCTGAATTATACAAGTTGCTCAAGCTATGGACCTTAAGCTTTATATAGAAATTGTAGATGAACTTGGAAATACTAAATTGTAAGGTCGGCTAATAGAAATTGTTTCCCAGATGAGTCTCAAAAGTCAAAATATCAAAAGGATGCGTTTGACTTTGATATCTACATTCCAACATAGCCAATTACACGTTTCTGAAGATTGCAAGAAGAGTAAATCCAATTCCTGCACTTGGACATTGTGGGTTATATGTCAAAACCTAAACGAGGCGTTGACTTGCATTTTGCAGCAACCTAAGCAACAAACTTTTTGATTGATGTATGAGTAGTTTAACAAGCTATTCGTGGATTACTATATTCATGTTTGATAACAGACTCAGTGGAACTGGCTACGCCTCACATGCAAATCCTATCATTGCGCAGCAGTTGACTACGTGCATTGCATCAAAGCACAATCCTTCTGCAGAATCGATGGAAGTCTTGATATTATTGGTTTTTGCGTTTGCGAATTGAGCTGTGTGTAGTCTGTCATTCCAATCATTCCAATCATTCCCTTATATCCTAACCAGCTTAACTTCTTTATTCCCAGGGTTTATTAGTACCCCTGATGTTCTTTTGATGGTCTAAAAAGATGATAATTCACTCTAATCATCTTTGATTCCATTGATTCTACAGGACCAAACTTGGTAGTTAGTCAGATAGATACGGCTGTTAAATGATTTGCTGGAACCGAGTTCCACTCAATCTTAGAGTTTGGTAGTTTAATATTGGTACCGTCTTCTTTATCACAAGCCATATTTTCCAATATCAGAATGGAACAGGATAGATCACATAATGGGGCCCCATTGGGATTAAAATTGGCAGGCAAAAACAGGCCCCAGATCCTCTGTCCCCCCTCCTCTAGCCCAACCCTGGCCCCCTCCCATCCCAGCCATCCATCTATGTGGGACTCACATGGATGGATGGATGGGATGGGAGGGGGCCAGGGTTGGGCCAGGGGAGGGGTACAGAGGATCCCCTCCCAAAATATCCGATGTTTTTCAATTTCATATTATTTTTGGGACCCACTTTGCTAACGTTTTTAACCCAGAAATGGGTCCCATAGCTATATACTCTGCTCTCTGTGCTCTCTCTTCTGCGTTACCTTTTTTTCAATCCTCACCTTGACGTTACGGCGCTCTCTTCACAGATTGTATAAGTCCGGCCATTAACCATTTTCTACAAGAAGAGACAGGGGACATTCCTATCAAGTTTGCGGTGGCGAGAAAATTGAAAAAGAGTGACCCGTCGGATCATATCTGTGAGAGGTCTCCGGTTGTTTAAGAGGTGCTTTTCTATGGAGATTTTGAAGTTGAGGGTTGGAGTTCAGACGGAGGCTTCGTCCCCGTAGCCTTGTTGCTGACAACGTTCCCGAGTTAGCAAGTGCCAAGGATTCTTTTGTAGCTGCTGTTCATGTAAATACATCGACCCAAAAGGGAGATTAAGTGTATATGGCTCATTAGCATGTTAACCATTCTCAGCATATTGGCCAGTAAAAATGACTATGTCAAGGAAGCCATTGTTTATTGATCAAGGAACTCGGAGAACTATATTAAGAACACACTGCCACAGCATATCGAATGTAAAAGCAAAGGTTCGGGGATGTAAACCATTAAATCCATGACAGCCCATAAGATAAATTTTGGGAAGAGCGTAAGAGGGAAAAGGAATGAGGTTTCTGACACGAGATCTAAAGCATAAAAAGTATATCTCAGCCAAATTGTAGCAAGTGTGTTTGAATTAGGTCCGCGTATGCTCATGCCACAAGTCAGGATCTTTTGTCTAATTTTATAGTATCTTATTCTGTCCCATAAATCTCAGCCATTTATTTATGTGAATCTCGGGTGGGTTTCGCATAAATGAACACGGGACCTGTATAAATGAATGGCTGAAATTTATAGGACAGAATAAGACATCACAATATTGGACAGAAGATCTTATCTCTTGTATCACTACCCAACACAAGAAAGCAATGACTGGGTAATAAGGAACGGACCCAGAGTGGAGTATGACCAAGTGAGTTTCTTAGAGGTCGCACTTCTTATGCGCATAGTAAAACTAACCCCACCCGAAAGCTGCAATAATCACCGTGAAAACAAAGCTTAATTTCCTCATGTATTTTTGGCTTTTTTATGTCCCTGGCACTGCATATAAATACTCCGCTCTATACATACTCTTCAAACTACAACCAAAACCGATTACTTAGCTCCTACATTCCATTTCTGAATTCTGTCCTTTCTAATTCTCTCTCCGGTTGGCCTTGTCCGGCAATGAAATTGTCTCTAACTTGCCTTGTTGTGAAAGGAAACCTGTTGTTGATCATGGAGTTGAAGAATGAAGCAATGCCTTCTCTGTTGAGTGTCCCGTAATCATCATTTCCAGTGTTAGAAAGTGCTTGAAGAAGACTCGTACTTGCACCAGCTCCTGGGAAGCTAGTCAGAGGTCCAAATGCACTACCTAATCTTCCCCACTATCTTAATATGCCCCATACGATCCGTGGATGAGTCCTCCAGTAGCTGCATGTTACGAGACAACAATCAAAATTGTATGCATGTGATTTCATGTTTTCAGCAGTAATTTTAATTTACTTTTATGAATATGTAAATGCACTTCCTTGCATGAGAATGGTGATACCGATTCAAGAGATTGAGGTTATTAGTAACTTAAGTTATGTTGAGGAGCCGATCAAGATTGTGAGATCTCAGATCAAACAGTTGAGAAACCGAATCATTCCATTTGTGAAAGTTCTTTGGAGGAATCACTCAACTGAGGAAGTCACATGAGAAACGGAGGAGCATATGAAGAGACAATATCCCCACCTATTCGAACAATAAGGTAAGAATTTCGAGGACAAAATTTCTTTAAAGGAGGGAAGAGTTGTAACATCCTATTACCCATGTTAAGGCTAAAATAGTAAATATGAAAGATTATTGAGAGATTATAAATGCATCTCATGTTCATGCATTATATAATATATACATACATTTGAATATAAATTTTTGCATATGAAAATAATTATACATGCATTCATTGATAATTCCAGGTGTAATTGAATTGTGATGTGAAACTTTTGCGAATTTTGTTGTATTAAAATGTATTTGGAGAGTTTAGCTATTAATTTTGAATTTTGGTGAATTTTAGGATTAATTTCTGAAAATGTTGGATATTATTGTACTAGGAAAAATACCACGTGGCAAGTAAATTGATGTATGGAAAATAGAAATGAGTATAATGATATTAAAGAAACTTGTGAGAAGAAGATGACGTTGAAGGAAATCAAGGAAGGCAAGAGGAGCAATGGGAGAGGTCTCTTTGACCAAGTTTATGAGCAAGGATTTCAAGGTGGGTTACATTTTTATAATTGAGTAATAAGCCATTAATGTTTCTTTCAAGAAATGGAAATAAAGGATTTTCAACTACTTTATTCATGTGCATTTATTTCTTTTTTTAAAATGTTGTGAGAAAGTGATACATGCTTTGTATATGAATTGTGTTATTGATTTATGAAATGAAAAAGTAGAAATGATTTTGAAAGGATATCAAGTTTATAAAATCAAGTTTCGAAAAAAGTGTCATTTTGGGCAACATGTTTACAAGTTATGAAATACATATTATGTGGGTTTGGTTTGGTCCATTCTATATGTCAAGTACACTTTAACTAAAGACTTCTCCCACCTGCCCGCTAGTGACATGGAGGTCCTTCATAGACTCCCTCATGTTTACGATTACGCAAAATCATTATGCGGGATTGCGATAGTTCGTTCTGTTCATGACTACACATGACCATTATGTGAGAATATGTTAGTTCGTTCTGTTTATGGACTTACCTAAACCATTCTGATGTGCTTATGTGCTCATGATATGTTGACAAGATTGATGCATACATGATTTGTATTATTGTGAATTTGGTTGAGAATTTGAGAAATATGCATTTTATGAATTCAATATGAATTTTCTATAACAAATGAACATTTCAATGGGTTTGCTTGTTCTCCATTATAAACCTGTTACCCACGAGCTTTTAAGCTTACCCCCTTTCCTTCCCATCTCCAAGTGAGGAGCAAGAGATCGAGTGAAAGAGAGTCAAGGCATCACTTCGATTATGCATCTTTTTGTACTATAAGCTAGATTTTGAAAACATAAGGTTTTAGTTGTATTTTGAGCAAATTATTGTTCATGTATTTTTTTGTATTTTGGGAATGTGAGATATTGATTATTGTGGCTTAAAATGCCCATTAAAGCTTTGTAAAACTTTTATCCTTTGATGTTAATGAAATATGAATTGTGTATAGATGATGTTGAGTTGAAATTATGTATGCTTGAGGAAGTCATCAACTTGAGATGATGAATTTTTGAACATGAATTATTGATATATATATATATATATAAAGAAAGATAGGATTTTGTGAATGATGAGAATTAGTTGCAAGTGATGATTCAAATGAGTGAGATTAGAGAGTTTAATGAAGTAAAGTTGGTAGTTGAATGGTTATGAAATGATGTTGCATAGAGGAAGTGAATTTGGCACAATTTGACATAATCATAAGAATGGATTGTAAATTTTGTGTTCTGATTTCAGGGAAAAATCTGTATCAATCTAGGCTAATTCAGATAGAGTTGTCTTCTTAAAGTTGTAGCTTATCCTTCTAGCTTTTCAAATCTATATAGTATAAAAATTTTGGATATAGGAGTTAAGAGATATGATCACTAGAAATTTGTGATGCTGCATAGGATTGACATACGAGACAGCTACATTGATTTGAAATTTTGACCCTTTTGGAGGCAAAATATCTTTTTAGATCTTCATGGAAGTTGTAGGTCCAGAAGTTCTCTTCGAAACCGTCTTTGAATGACCTTAATATGATATTTCTAGTAAAAATTATGTCATTTTTACCAAAACAGATTTGAGAAAAAAAAAGCTCGCGATCGTGACTCTGAGGAATTTTCGTGCAAGTCGCGACATCCCTTACAAGTTGCGACTACGACTCATCGCGATCGTGATCCGCAAGTGTTCCCAAACTTGAATACCTTTGACTCTTTTGGCCATAACTTTGTAATCCGACCTCTAAATTAGGTGATTTTTGAACCAATAGATTCCTAACACATTTTTCTATCTCTTCATAGAAATTGATAGCCTTTGGTGTTGATTTGAAAAAGATTGATTGAATCAAAATAAGGGTATTGGTTAAAAGAGTATGAATTGGATATATTACTGAATATACTTCAGTATTTTGATGATATCTTGGTCTGTAGAGCTTCAAAAGAGATGATTCTTGTTTATAAATAAATTAGAGACATAGAGCTATAAATTATATAAAGAAATCTAATTTTAATTTAATCTCTAAGACTTTCAATTTCTGTATGGAAGTTGAATATAATGTACTATTTCAGTATAATAACAGTTTGAAAATGTTTGGGTACAACTTTCAGATTTTTAAACCAAATTAAATGATTTTAGTGTCATTAGAAAGTTAAGATAATGGGGAAATTTTTCTGGAAGAAGTTAAATTGTAATTTTGATTTAAAGTTTTCCAAAATCAGTTTTGAAATAGGAGAAATGAGTTTGATTATGGTGATTAACTGGTGGGGGCACACCACCCTTGTGGGATGCACGTTCGGATGTCACTTAAGACGTCAGGTGCATGTCTTGTGAGGGCGGGGTGCCCAATAAAAGACCTTGGATAAGTCATTTGAGGAGTTTTGGTTGTGTTGCCTATGCTTTAATTGACAATCACATGAGGAGTAAGCTTGATAAAAAGGCTACAAAATGTGTCTTTGTGTGTTACTGTACCAAGTCAAAGGCTTACAAGTTGTACAATCCCGTAAATGGTCAAATCATCATCAGTAGAAATGTGGTTTTTAATAAAGAAGGGAGATGGGTATGGCATGAAAATGAAGAAGGAGATTTCAAGTTTGAGTTGCAAACTGAAGATGAAGAAGGGCCACCAGATTTACGATAGCAGACACCACCATCATTGCCATCAAGTAATGCCTCCTCAAGTACAGCAAACAATCTATCTAGTAGTAGCTCAACATCTTCTAGTAGTAGCTCAATAAATTCACAAAGTTCTTCAAAGGAAGAAGTCATATGGAGGTATAGATCCTTGGCAGATATATATGCTACATCGAATGCTATGTATGTAGCTGACCTAACCACATTTAAAGAAGTCATAAAAAAAAGGAAGAATGGACTAAAGCAATGGGAGAAGAGATAGCAACAATAAAAAAGAACAACACATGGGATCTTGTGAAACTTACCAAAGGAAAAAAGGCTATAGGAGTAAAGTGGGTATTTCGAACAAAGTATCATATTGATGGAAGTGTGCAAAAATTCAAGGCACGTTTAGTTGTAAAAGGATATTCACAACAAGAAGGAGTAGATTATGATAATACTTTCTCTTCAGTTGCATGATTTGAAACTAAAGAGGTGTATGCTTCACAACCAAAAGGATTCACAATTATTGGAAAGGAAGAGTATGTGTATAAATTGAGGAAAGCACTTTATAGCTTAAAACAGGCCCCTCAAGCATGGTATGAAAAGATCGATTCTCACTTCCTTCAAAATGGATTTGAAAGGAGTAAGAATGAAGCAACTCTTTTTACCAATAGGCAAGGTAAAGATCTTCTTCATGTCTATTTATATGTTGATGACATGATATATATGGGTTCATTTCTGTCTCTTTTAAAAGATTTCAATTGATCATGAAGAAGAAGTTTGAGATGTCAGATTTGGGCAAGTTACATATATTTTCTTGGTATAGAAGTGAAACAGGTTAAAGATGGAGTCTTTATTTCCTAGGAAAGTATCCAATTGATCTTTTAGAAAAAATCGACAAGTTGCACTACAAAATTGCTCCTACACTTATGAACTTGAATGAAAAGCTACAAGCAAATGATGTTATTGAACTTGCAAATGAGAGGCAATTCTAAAGCATGATGGTGGTTTAATCTATTTAACAAATTCAAGGTCTGACATTGCATATTTTGTTGGAGTCATATCTAGGTTTATGCATAATCCAACTAAACATCATCTTGAAGCATTAAAGAGGATCATGCAGTGTATAGCTGGAACAATCAACTTTGGTATATGGTATAGTAAGACCTTATATTTCAGGTTGTATGGATTTACCGATAGTAATTGGACAAGTTGTGTGGAAGACAGAAAAAGCACTTCAGGATTCACTTTCAGCCTTAGATCAGGAGTCATAACATGGAGCTCAAAAAAACAAGCAACCAAAGCCTTACCATCTTTTGAAGCAGAGTATATGGCTGCAGCTTCCTCAGCATGCCAAGCAATTTGGCTTGGAAGAATCCTTTTTAATCTGAAGCAAGAGTAAGATGGAGCAACGAAGATCTTTTGTGATAATAAATCAAGAATGTCCATGACAAAGAACCCAGTCTACTATGAGAGAACAAAACATATTAACATTAGAGCTCATTTCATCAGAGAACTCATGCCCGATGGTGTAATTGAATTAGAATTTTGTACAAAAAAATAGATGGTTGACTTACTAACAAAATCACTTCCCAGAAGCAAGCATGATGTCAGAAGACAACTTGAAGTATGTGAATTTGGATCAAGTGGATGTTGGAAAGTGATCGAACATTCACATTGGTGTATGTGAATTTGGATTAAGTGGATGTTGGAAAGTAATCCAAAATTCACATGAATTTAGTCAAAATTGTACCTACCCAACTGTTGCTATCATTCTTATTTTCTCTCTTCAGTTGTTAAGTCACTACATGTTTTCCTATTTTTCTCTTTTAGCCACGTTTCTTGTACTGCTTCTTCTGCACATTGAGTTATTGAGTAGAAAAAAACTGAAATCAAATTTTCTATTGTAATGCTTATATATAGGCAATCCCTTGATCAAAATATATGATGCATAATACAATATCCTTATTTTTCTTGTTCTACATCGTTAGCAAAAACAGAGACAGATACTCGGAAGGTGCCAAATGTTAAAGCTTATGAAACAAAAAAAAACTCTTTGGCTCAACGCCAGACGATTTCATTACAGCAGAACAATAGTTATATAAAAATACAAGACATCTTTTAGACTTCTAAAAAATGTAACAGGCCTTTGAAGAAACTAAACAAACTTCTAGAAATAATACCACATTTAATTTTATTTTCAGTTTATATTTTCAACACTCCCTCCTAAACTCAAAATGTGGTTACACCAAGTCTTGCTCGCAGTCTTGCAAAATCTTTAGCCTTCAATGCCTTAGTAAATATGTCTGCAATTTGATCATAAGATTTCACATACTTGAGTTGCACTTCCTTATTGTTGATATACTCTTGTATAAAGTGAAATCTTGTATCTATATGCTTGCTCCTATCATAAAAAATAGGATTTTTCCCAATGCAATTGCAGATTTGTTATTAAAAAAATCTCAGTAGCTTCTTCTTGTGACATATACCTGGTTTTTAACAATTTTCTCAACCATATAGTATGACAAACGTAAGCAGCAATAGCCACATACTCTACTTCACATGTTGAGGAGTTACGATGGGTTACTTCTTTGAACTCCAAGTGAATACAACATCTCCAAGTTTAAACAGAAAACTAGTAGTACTTTTTCTATCATCAACATTACCTCCTCTGTCACTATCGTTGTATGCAACCAGATTGCAATTCTTAGAAGATGAATAAAACAAGCCATAATCAAGAGTCTCTTTGACATATCTCAAAATCCTTTTACTAGCCTTAAAATGAGTGACAATTGGATACTCTATATATCAACTAATAATTCCAAGTCCATAAAGAATATCAAGTCTAGTATAAGTCAAGTACCTCAAATTTTCAACAAGCTTTCTATACATAGTTAAATCCACCTTTTCACCATCATCAAATCTTGACAGCTTTGCTCCACATTCGATTGGTGTAGAAACTGGTTGACAATTTTCTATGTTAAATTCTTTCAAAATCTTCATTGCTTAATTCTTTTGTGAAACAAAAATGCCTTCATCTGATTGCTTCAATTCAATTCCAAGATAATAGGACATAAGCCATATATTAGTCATCTCAAATTCTCCAGTCATCTCCTTTTTAAATTCATCAAATAAGGCCGAATTGTTTCCTGTAAAAATCAAATCATCAACATACAAATAAACAATTAACATATCATCATTCTCCTTTTTCTTCACATAAAGACCATATTCATGTGGACATTTTATAAACTCTTTTTGAACAAAGGGCGGCTACCAAGCTTTTGGTGCTTGCTTTAAACCATATAAGGCCTTCTTCAACTTCAACACTTTATCTTCATGACTTTTGACAACATATTCGAGAGGTTGTTCAATATAAACATCCTCCTCCAAGTGTCCATTCAAGAATGCAAATTTGACATCTATTTGATAAATTCTCCACTTGTTTTGTGCAACCAATGCCATAATTAATTTGTTTGTTTCCAAACGAGCAACCGAAGCAAAGACTTCATCATAATTAATGCCTCGTTATGGGCTATAACCCTTAGCAACCAATCTGTCTTGGAACTTATCCACTTCTCCTCTTTCATTTTTCTTGATTTTGTAAATCCATTTGACACCAACAACATGCTTGTTTTTTGGAAGAATTACCAATCTCCATGTATCTTTTTTGTGAATGGAATTTATTTCTTCATCCATGGCCTTTCTCCATTTTTGATCTTCTAGTGCATCTTCAAAGTTTAATGGTTCTTCACCTGCAAACAAATAAAAGATAGCAGAATCGTTGATTTTATTAGTTTCTGAATAAATGTCATAAAGACTTCTCATCTTTTGAGGCCTTTCGGAGGAGATTGAAGGACTCAAATCAACATGAGTTGTTATTAGAGAAGACACTCTAGGAGAAATAAGCTGTTCATTTTCATTTTGAATAAAATCAACATCAAACATTGGAAGAAGAGTTATGGATAATGCATGCAATATCCAATATATGCAAGAAATGTTAAAGAGTTATGGGATGAGTTACAAGAAAGATAATGCGTAAAATTGATTCAGTTTCTGATAGGTTTAAATGACTCCTTTAATCATGCAAAGAACCAAATTCTGCTGATGGAGCCTATACCTAGTGTAAATAAAGCATACTCGATGGTTTTAAGAGTTGAGAAATAAAAAGAAGTGCATTCCATGGAAGATATTACTGAACATAATGCTTTGTTGGCCAAAGGCTATGGATTTAAAAGGGATGGAGGAAAAGAAGGTAACAGAGAAGGTAACCAATAGAGTGACAAGAAAAGAGAAGCAACAAAGGACATATTTTGTGATTACTGTAGAACAATGGGGCATGTTAGAGAGATTTTTTCAAGCTACATGGATATCCAGAATGGTTTAAAGGAAACAAATAACAAAAGGGAAAGAAGCAACAAAGGATAATGGCTAATTTAACTAATACATCATTTGCAGAAGCTGATAAATATGAGACAATTCTAAAGATGCATGGATGGATAGCCGAGCTTTCTAACGTTATACAACAAGAAGTTATAAAATACATGAAAGGAAGGAATGATGAAGAGAAGAATCATGATGCAAATTTTGCTCATCTAGCAGACTTTGCAGGTTATATACTCTAACTTTTCTTTTAGTTCATTTGATTTTATAAACCCTAGTTCATGGATCATTGATATAGGAGCCACAAACCACTTGACTTTTGATTTTTCTCTTTTTCATCAGCCTAAAATTCCAAAAGATCAATCACCAATATTTCTACTTTGATGGTTTAATCAAAATGGATTATCATATAGGTGATATAACCATCAATAAGTCTCTTACATTTACTAATGCCCTTCATATTCCTAGCTTCAAATTTAATTTGATTTCAGTTCATAAACTCACTAACTCAACTAATATTAAAATCACGTTTCATCCATCTTTTTGCATTTTCCCTGGCCTGCTGAATGAGACGATTCTAGCAGTAGGAAGAGTAGCTAGGACTCTTTACATTCTAGATAAGTTGAGCTTCATGAAAGATACAACTGAATCCTTCACTAAAGAAGCGACAGACACATTTTCTTATAGCCACAAGAAATTAGTTTGTACATTCACAGAAAATGTAAATAAAGAATCAAAGAGGAACTCACGACTTTGGCACAACAGATTAGGCCATGCTCCACTTGCTATAATCAAACGCATTACTGATATCACTACTATTGATTCAACGTTTTTGCTCCTATGTAATAATTTTCCTCTTTCCAAACAATAGATATTACATTTTCTAAAAAGCCAAACCATTTCTTACCACACCTTTGACCTTATACACACAGATTTATCGAGTCCATATAGAACTTCACATCTATGGGGCAAGATATGTTCTTACTATTGTTGTTGATTATAGTAAAGCCACCTGGACTTTTTTACTTCATCACAAAACATAGACCACCAAAACTCTTGAAAGTTTCCTTTCTCTTGTTAAAAACCAATTCCAAACTACTGTCAAAATTGTTAGAAGTGAAAATGGGAGTGAATTTATCAACTCAGACTGCTTGAATCTTTTCCGAAACAAAGGTATCATACACCAAAAGTCTTGTCCATTTTCTCCTCAATAGAACGGTGTCGTTGAACTAAAGCAAAAACATCTTTTGCAAGTAGCTCGATCTCTTATGTTTCAAAGCAACATGCCAAAGAAATTTTTGGGAGATTCTATCCTGGTAGCTACTTACATCATTAACAGACTTCCCACTATTCTTTTATTATGGAAAACTTCATAGAGATTACGGGAGACCACCCAGTTACATCAATCTTAAGACCTTTGGTTGCCTTTTTTTATACTACAAACACACAACCTCACAAAGACAAGTTTGCTGCTAGAGCCTTCAAATGCGTGTGTATTGGCTATATCACTGGAAAAAAGACCTTTAAGCTATATGATCTTGATTCACACCAAATTTTTATCTTTAGAGTTGTTTTGTTTCATGAATCCATTTTTGCTTATAACCAACATATTCATACATAATGTTGTAGGCAATTTTCTCTAATAACATGAAGGCCTCATCTTCATTCTTGTCCATTAAATTACCTCAAGACGCAGCATAGATTGT
>JANIPM010000008.1:34701005-34733855 GCA_027478405.1 Erythroxylum cassinoides | reverse complement strand
GGATGACTTAGGATAGACGTTTATATCAGTTTCCTTTTTGGTTTTGTTTAGGGGACTGATAGACTTGTCTATTCTGACATTGGATGACTGTATCAAATTATTATTTTGGATTTTTAAGTTACTGATTTCTGTTATATTGTGATTTAATTACTGCGATGCCTTATGGATTATTAGCGGAAATTTTCTGGTAGTGCACCTTTATCGTGGGATACGTGTCGGAGCGACCTTCGGGTGTCCCGATATGTACCCTACAATGAGGGGGCGCTACACCAAAATACCTCTGTGATCATGTGACGAAAAGTGATTTTAACTTTTTGCACCATAAATACTTACCTCTTATAACCAAACTTCGAATAAAAATACACATATGAAACTCTATTTAATGATTGTCTATAATGTAAGGATTATGTTGTGGATTGTTTTTTGACAATTAATGTAAGGATTATTATAGAATTTTATACTAATTTATTGATATTTAAAATTTTATGTAAATTCATTGTAAAGATTTCATTTTAAGAGTAGTTTAAAAAGGCAATGCTTAGGAAATAATATAACATTATGATTTATCTTCATTAATAAAATTTTCTTAATTAAATATTGTAACTAATAAAGCAATTTAAATAATATGGAGTCAAATGTTTAAATACCACTTTAGATTGGCAAAACTAAAATCCTATAAAAGAAGTCCACCACTATGCAATAACATCACTCATCTCAAATAAGCGACAATGTTACTTTAATATGGAAATAACATGAATGAATATTAAGAATATCATGAATGAATATAATGAATAACTTGACTTAATGTATATTATACCAAGACTCTGTACGTCTAATATTACACCTATTTATAAAACATACCATCAATCATTAAAATTAAGAAACATGTATATTATAAAATACAAATACTATGAGTTAGAACAAAGAATACCATACCTCAATATAAGCTATACCGGGACTCAATATATTGAAGACTATGCCTATGTATAAAAATATCATCACTCACTAAAAATGACACTTAATTTTAATATAAGAATATCATTACTGACTACAAAGAATACCATGTTTCAATAAAAATTATGCCATACATTTATAAATTCCACACCATGCCTATTTACAAAAAATACCATCAATCATTATAGATATATGACATCTTCACTTATCTAAAGGCACACAATAATATAAATGGTTTGTTATATGTTTATGTGTCAACATTTATGATATAGAGAAATGAACACGTTTTAGTATACAACTATGTATCTAACTATGTTTATGCTAGATTTTTAAAGGACACTATAAATGCTATAGATTAGTACACTCTTATATACAAATAGTTAACTACAAACCTATAAGGTTAATCATGTTTATTATAACATCACATATTTTTAGGGTTCTTTATTCAAACATGGGTATATAAAACACCCAAATTATGAAATTAATAAATGTCTCAAAATTCTCTTACTTTTTTATTTCTAATTTTTTGTACCGAGTAAATTTTTAGAAAGATAAGTTAGAGACCTTCATCAAGCAAAGGTGAGGGCATATTGAAGAGTTGGGTAGCTCCACATGCTAAACCCCAAGTATTCGAGGAGTTTGTATATCCTATACTATGTTTTAGCAACAAAGATGATATAAAAGATATAATTTCTTAATAAATAGACCTATTGAACGTAATAGACATATGCAAGTTTATTCTTTGTTCCAAATTGGTTTGGAGTAGGAGGTATTAAACATGGTGATGAAGGTAGGGTGGATTAGATTTTTTGTTGTACTAGAAGATACATATACAGAGCTTACCTTAAAAATTTTATCAACATTGGAGTTAAAGAGGGATGTAGCCTAGGATAACCTTAATGGAATTACTTTTCAGATGGACAATAAGGATTTCTCCATGTAAATTTTAAAATTTATCTTGCAATATAGGTTTTACTTACCCAAGTTTATGCAATCATTTTCATACTGAATCTTTATAATTTGCTTTCCAAAATATATATCTATACCTGTGGATTTTTGACATTATATATCATATGGAACTTGTGGCTACAATCCCACTTTAACAAAGATTCTCTTATTAAGTCACCAAATTGCTTTTTTTACATCGAACTGTTGCTCACATTTTTTTAGTAAGAGAAAGTACATGGATGGTCACATTACCAAATTTGTTCAATATGTGGTGTTGGAGGGTCTTTATTCCAATTTGGCCTTCTATTATGTAAATTATTTATATATTATGGTGAAGAGGAAAAATGGGTTGATGTTTGGAAGGTCATATGTAACACACCTAGTATGACCACTGTATGTTCATTATTATTCTTTGGTATTAAAGTAATACGATATATAGGCTTATTAAAGAAGGTTAAACGGTGATATATATTAGTTATTAAAGAATTCGATGGGTTTTATGTTAATAAGCTTAGGCTTGACAATTGGGCCTGGGCTGCTCGGGCCCGATGAGCAATGACAAAAAGACATCTTTTTCAAATTTTCTTTAAAAAATAATAAGTTGGGCCTAACCCAAACCATTGCCATCCTTAGATAAGGTCAGCATGGAAAATGATGAGCTTGAAAAGGCAATTAACTAGCTGTTCACATCTACTTAGTAATATGAGGGGAGAGGTTAGTAACACCTGAGAATGTCATTCGTTGCTTTTATAGTCAACATAGGAGAGTATAAAATTTCTTAAAATACATTGATGCATTAAGAGGCCATGTAAACGTTAGGGGAGCAAAGACAAACACCTAAAGAGATATAAGAACTCTAGGAGTATCAAAATGAGTAATTAAATTAGATAAAGGAAGCAATTATTCATTTTTCCACCAATGTTGGAATTGAGTTACCACATATGCCCTTTCGTACTTTTTATTCAATAGAGAAATATAAAGATAGAACTCAAGATGATACCACTAGAAAATGAATCAAATTGAAAAAACATTCATATTGTATTATGGTTTCTCTCCTTATAACCCTTATGTATGAAACATTCTTTAATAATGTGATGAAAATTTATTTTTCTATAATATAGTATTATTTATAAAATTGTTAATGGTATATCATAAAATTGCAATATGGAATCAATCACCAAACTAGGAGACTCTATTGTATTAAATAAAAAGATTCAAATGTTACATTTATACAATTACATTGATAGAAATTTGCGAATTTTTTTAAAACCAATAAAATTGATATGACTACTTATATAATCCCACAATTTCATCCTAATTAGACTTTCTCTAGATGAATCACTTTCAATCCCTCAATAAAAACTCCAATAAGGGTGTGTTTGTGTAATTACTAGTTGACTATAAATATTATGAGCATTATAATCAAGCATATTAAATGCCGCAGCAAGGTTTCATTTTATCGATTGGACCGATAAATAAAGGCATGGTGCCTTACTTGATTTTTGTACTTAATTGTTGTATATGATTTTTTGTGATTGGTGAGGAAATGATTGGCCAATCGTGTGCTAGGCACAACTGAATAAGTGACCCTCATACCCTTGACGCTGGTACATAATAGTTGACTCGTCGTATCAACATCTTTTTATGTGATTTGTGGGTGATTCTACATATAGGGTCTGGACACCAATGAGGTCACACCTAGGGTCATGACACTCTTATCGATTGTAGTTCGGACTCACCACAGATGAAAGTCAAGCCAACACCGAGAATCGGTGGGTGTGCACATTAATTTGGTCAACTAATGATGACACCCATGATTGTTTTGGCTTATTATGATATTTGTCTTCTGACGAGATTTGATTTATACATATGATGTTTTATACTTTTGTGTATTGGAACTGGAACCTATGTGTCACCGGATGAGTGAATTAATAGGCTAGGCCTATATGGTTCCTAACCAGTATACGTTGAGTCATAGGCTAGGCCTATGTGTTTCTATATGTTGTATGTTCACTTTCTAGGTTATCTATACCGTCTTAGTGTGTATCGAGTTTTATTCGCGATATATATTTTTCCTACTCACTGAGTATATAGTGTACTCACCCCCTTCGCTTTCTAACCATGCAGGTTAATTTAGTGAGCTTGAAGCTCTGTGAGGATTGTGTGGTCTTTTGACATTTTCGAAACATTACCGCACGTAGGTAGTCTCTATTTTGTACTTTTGTTGCTAGTGGCTCATGAACTGTTTTCTTTGGGTTGGTTATGTGAATATGCTTTATAATTTTATAAATTTAACTCTTGACTATTTTATCATTATAAAAGACCATATGTATGAACTTTGATACTGTTGTTGAGGTTGCTTTGAGTGGACTTTAAAGTCCTAAAGTTGTGGTAAAATTTTTGGTGTGAATAGAAGTGTGTTTAAAATTGTTTGTAGGTTTTGAGATTTTTAAAATACAACTATTGTGTTGACCAAAATTTTCAAAAAAAAAAAGAAAAAAAGAGAGGGATATCAGTTAGCCTTGCATAGTCAGATTAAAGATACTGTGAGTGTCCTTAGTCCGGGTATGCAACGGTTGTCATGGGCCCAATGTGATACTGGGTCGTGAAACTATCAATAAATTGTCACTGATTAACCTACTATGAAAATACCTTAAGATTTGTTAATTAGTGGAGTCAAGACATTTTTCATCTTATAAACCAATAATTTGACAATGATCTTGTATAAGGTTTTTCAAATAGAGATAGGTCTTTAGTCTTGGATTATGCTTCAAAGTAGAGTTTTAGAAATTAGAAAGATAAATATCTTATTGATCTTTAAGCAGTTCCCCTTTCTTAAAGAATTTTAGTATTGCATCGATGACTATCCTATTAATAAGATGCCGTAATTTATGACAAAAACAATCGTTCAATCCATCAAGGCTAAAAGACTTATCTGTGTTACTTGTGTTAAGCTTAATAATAACTTGTCACATCTTGCTTGTTAAAGGGTTTGAAAAGGTCGTTAATAACTTCCTCAAAAAAATGTTTAGTGATAAAAGATCTTAGAAGCTAAACAAAAAAATAACCATCAGTCTGGTAGTCAAGAGTATTGAGGAAGTAATCAATGGCTTCTTATCTCATGTCAGATTGGGTGAGAGCTAGTTTACTATTATTTCTCCTAGCACTGATGGCTTTGTGGAAGAATTTTGTGTTTTTATCTTCTCCTTTGAACCATTATACCCTTGAACTTTGTTTAATCAAATGATTATGCATTTTAATAACTTATGTACATAAGTTTATAGAAATTCTCCTTTAAAACTGCATATTAGAATGCTTAAGCTACTTGTAGAGCTCTTTTAAAATCCAATTAAGCTTATATTCATCTTTTGAGATGGCTAGCTGGGTGTTATTGCATTTATTCTTGTTTAGATCTTTAAGACCTTTTTTTATCATGTTTAGCTTCCTTATACATAAGAAAGATTTTTTACCTTTAAAATTTGAATGAAGACCCCTGACAACTGCATCCTTAAAATCCTTAGCTTCAGCTAAGAATATGTTGAATAAAAAAGGAATTCTTTTAGGTTGGTTTGATGAAAATTTTTTAATTTACTATTTGAAAAGAAAGGGTTCATAAATCTAGCTTTATCTTTTTAGGATTTTAAAAACCAGTCTTAATTAACTAATACTCTATTAAGCTTCTTTCTAACTAGCCAACTTCCAATGTGCTAGTTGCTTTAAGTATAAAAGTTACCTTCAAACGTAAGGTCAGTAATTTCTAGATAGTTAACATAATCACTAAATTCATTGTTAAAGTCTTTTAAGCAAATGTTACCTTCTCCTTTAGTGATTTGGAGACTATAGTTAAAGTACCCTAAGATAATCTATGGTGAGTCAATAGAGGGGAAGACTTGGCTTTCCTATAATAAGTTCCTTTCAAAAGCATGATTGACTTTATGAATGAAGGATACAAAGAATTTGGTCTTCTCCTAAATCAATAAGTCTAAAAGATGCATAGTTTGATTATAAGAAAAGATAAGCGAAGCATCTATTTTGCTCGATTCATAGGCACTAGTAATAAGACCATTTTAATTATATTGGTAATTTGTAAGAATAAGTTAGTGTTTCTTTAAAAATGTTAGCTTCTTACATTTCTCTTCCTTAAGCTTGGTTTTCCAAAAGGACTATAAGAATAGGCTTTATTTCATAAATAAATTCCCATAAGAAATAATAGCCTTACATTCTAAGATAGTATAGACATTAGAGGGAGTTTTTGCTCTCTAAGTCCTTGGTTCTCTTTTTGCTATATATTTTTTTATTGTCTAGTGTAAAACCATCCAATGCAAGAATTTGGTCCACTTGTAATATTATAATACTTTTACTTGAGGCTGAGGGATCTATTGAGAAGATAGAAGAAGATTGCACTTATTGTCCCACTTTATTAGGAACTTCTAAGGAATTGTTTTTCTTTTCTAAACCAGGCTCTAGTGAACTTGCATCTGCAGCTTCCATTAGTAGGAGAACCTAATTAAGTCCTCTATAACTTATTGTCCCACTTTATTAGGAACTTTAGGGAATTGCTTTTCTTTTCTAAACTAGGCTCCAATGAACTTGGATTTGTAGCCTCGATTAGTGGGAGACCCTAATTATGTCCTTTATAAGTATTTCTCCGTTTCTAAGCCTCAATAATGGAATCGTTTCATGTAGATGTTGCTGCATCTCAATAATCCTACAGAGCCTTACATATCCAATCCTTTTCTTAGAACTAGTGGATTCATCCATAAATATAGGCTTTCCTATAAAGCTAGCTAAGTAGCCTAATCCATTTATGGAACAATATTCCAGTGGAACATTATATATGTTTATCCATATGGGGATCTATAGTTGACACTATCCAAATGAATATTAGGTTTGTGATAAATGCTTAATAAACCATATTTTTAAGCCTATATTTATTACATTTTGCTTGTTTATCTGAAGTTTTTATTTTTGAATTTTTTATCTAATTCATTTTAATCATAATTTTAGGTTGTAATTCACTTACTCAAAGCAAAAAGAATGAATTGTGATAAGTTTGGGGTAATTTAAAGTTGTTTTGACCAAGTCATATTTAGACATGCCGATGTATGTGGACACACTTGTGTCTATACAAACAAACCCATATTGACATGTTTCATGCATGCAATACATGATCGTTATATGATCCCAGATATTTTCATGGTCCTTGGACACGCCCGTGTCATATATCCATATGCAAATTTTGACCCTATATATGTTTTGGATTAAATGGTTTTGTGATTTCTAATTTAAATGATCATTTTATACAATCGTATAGGTGAGCATATGCCATATAAAGAAAAAAGGCAAGAGAGAGGCTCGAGAAAACACAAATTGATGGCATAAGATGATAGAAAGAACAAACAAAAAGAAAGAAACATAGTTTTTAAGCTGATTAACATTAATCTAAAGTGGATTTTATATAAGATTAAAAGGGACCTCCTCATGTTTCTTTTAATTTTATAGGTTTCCTTCAGTTTGATGCTATGTCTTTTACGATCATGAACTAAACCTTTGTTGGTACTTGGATTAGATGAACCCCAGGACAGACCTTATGGTGATTTTATTTTAAATTAATTCATTCTTTAGTTTTATTAAGATTCACTTATGTTTTATTAATTATTCTTGAATTAATATTGCTAACATGCTGATTCATGTATGATTTTATGGAACAGAGATTGAGAAATCCTTTTATATAAATATAACTACCATAATTGACAGGATTTGCATGTAAACCTAGAAATAGGTTAACATAAATCTTTTGGATTATAGTCAAACCTAATAGAGGAATTCACAAATCAATTAAGGCAATCTTACGAGTTTTAAATAGAAAGACATTTTGTTAATCAATTGAGGATTAAATGTTAATAGTACTGAGAAAAATATTAGCATAATTACGAAATTTCTATGGTTTTATAATCTATATATTAAATTGAATAGTGAAATCATGATTGTATGAGAAGTCCTACGGGGATTCAAAGTCTAGGTACCATTACTTCTTTGATTATTTCTTTGTTTAACGTTCATTTTATTTAGTTTATTGTGATGACTTATTTGGTTTTTACTTTAAAATTTAAAATTGATTAATTATAAACACCATAATTTATTAGACTAGATAATAGAAACATGGTAAGTACTAGTAATTTTTGTATTCTTGGGATTGATCTTTAGTCATTAGTGGTAGTTACAACTACATCGTGTGCTGCAGTTAAGAAAAATTGCATAAACATCAATCAAGTTTTTTGGTTCGTTATCAAGGACTATAATATTAGGATAACATAAGTTTTATTAATCTAGTCATTTTTAGGTAGTTGTTATTTCTTTTATTTTTATGTTTATTTGTTTATCCTCATAACTCTTTTTCTTGATCATGTTTTTGTGGCTTATTTGGAGGATTTGGGTATTCATTATTATAGCTACCAAACACAATGGAAGGATGGAGAAGACATTATTCTCATGGGGACTATGCATGCCATCACTTATGACAGCTTGAAAGCTTAGAATGAGAGGTACGGTGACATATATTCAAAAGCTTAATCAATATCTAGGATGTGTTATAACATTTGTGATGGTAACCACCCCAATCGTGAATGTCAAATATTAAATTATATGTTAAAACAACTAATTTACATAGAGAACTAGCGTCAAGATGCCTCTTACAAGAATGCTTATAATCTAGAGTAGAGCAATTATTATGATTGTACATGAAACAATTACGCTTCATATGGATTTATACAATAACAACAAGAAGAGGAGTATCAATATATTAAAGACTTATGAAATTCATTACTTCAAATAAGGATACCCTCTATAAAATCAAAGAGCTAGGTGTCTTATCTAGATAAAATGAGTTGAATTTAAGAGACGTATGATTACAATAACTTTATAAATTGGAGAAGAGCTAAAGGTTAAAGAAAAGGATGAAGTTGCAATTCAAGAAGAGAAGGAAGAGGAATTAGGGAAGATGATGAGGAGGAGCCAAATAAGGAGGATATCAAGGAATTATCGACAATCATATTAAGTATAGATGGATCCTATTTATCATAAAATAAACTATTAGAGTCAATTAAAGATCTAGATGGTTTTATTATTCCTTGTCATATTAATAGTTTGTTATTAAAAAAGGGCATTAGTGGATTTACTTAGTTCTATTAATTTGATACCTTATATCTTTATTATATTGCAACATATGCCATATTTACAACCTAATGAACCCTTATATAAGCAAATAGTTAGAAGCAAATAGTTGCTTATATATCTAGGTTAAAGAAGGACTTATTGAGAAGTCTACCTAAAAGACTCATTAAGAAGTAGCTTGTTAGGAGGCAACCCAATAATTATGTGTTTTGTATTGACTGAGTAGGTTGTAGGATTTTTGTTAGTAGTTTACTTATTTTCATAATTTTAGTTTGATGGTCTTAATTTAGTTACCCAAGATTTTGATGGAATTCCACAAGTTATAAAGGTAACATCACCCTTTACATTAAAGTTAGAAGATTTCACCGATACTAGATCGATGTTAATAACATTGGACAAGTCTGGAAATCTTTTACTATCAAAGAAGTACTAGTTATCCTTACCTCTTACCATTATTCTTTATATATTTTTATTGTTTTTATATGTTTTGTACATTAAGGACAATGTATGACTTAAGTGTGGAGGAGGGACTTAGCAGATAAGCTTATTAATTTTGTTATAATTATCTTAATAATGAATCATTTGAATTTTTTAAAAGAAGATGTTGATCAAGATGATTAATTATGAGTTTGGTTATAATTGTGATTTTGTTTACTTAGGCAAATAGTCATAAGTTTTAGTGATTAATTTGATTTCAATTTAGTTCATTAATTTTAAAAATGGATAATTGATTTGTTTTATGATACTTTATGTATAATTTGTACTTACATTGAGTTACACGTGATTTCTTTTTTTAACATTTTGATTACTCCACATATAAAAGCAAGAAAAGAAAAAAAGAAAAAATAACAGTATGTGAATAAATGAGCATAAATAATTTCACTCTGTTGGCTTTGTGTCAATAAAAAGATGCTAGTATCTATTTGAGATAATGACCTAGCTGAGTAACCAAGGTTATTTATAATAAGATGTTTACTCTCACATCAAAATGCTAGGTGAATTTTCAAATAAACTTCTAAAAGGTTTTTTGTTAAATTAGCGTTTTCAATAAGGGGTATGAACACAAATGTTTAAAGGTTTTAGCATTTTCCTCATTCATGTTCACTTTATGCATTAAGTGGTGTGAATTAAGTTGAAATTTAAAGATCTATGGAGTGAATTGGATTAAATTATAAATTGATGCAAGTAACTAAGTAGTCATTTGGAATGTTAGATGTTGGTGAATGACCCTCTAAAATGGCAAACTGTTAGAAAGGTAATTTAGGAAAAGCAATCTTATTTTGTAGGACTTCTTGAAACTAAAATAATATAGCCTTATGTACATAATTGCCTAAGGATTTTGGGTGTTGAATGGAAAATCCTCTCCTATCATGGTTACCACTATAATGGAAAGGTCATATGTGCTTACATTCCATATAAAATCATAGTTTAGGTAACTTGGGAATCAAATCAAATTTTACATCTGAAATGCCAACTCCATAAAGTGTAGACTAACTTTGAATTGACTGTGATTTATGCCTCAAACTTCTTGTTTCAAAGAACCAAACTCTTGAAAGATATTAAAGTCATACATGCTAGAATAATTGATCATTGGGTGATAACTGGAGATTTTAACTATACCTTAACTCCACTAGAAGCAGAAGTAGGTAGAACTCAACATATAGGCACTTATAGGGAGCTCATATAATTGGTACAGAAAGTTGTTCAGGTAGATCTAAGTTACACAAGTAGATTTTTCACCTAGAATAATAAATAGCAAGGAGATTTGCTAATCAGAAAGAAGCTAGACGGAGTGATGGTAAATCAATATTGGTTTAAACAATTTCTATATTCTGATGCTCATTTTGGTGATAAGATTTGTTCTGATTATTTTTTAATATAGATCTTGAGTTTTTATTCCTATAAAACACTAAAATCTCCTTTTAGATTCTTTAATGGCTTAAAACAAAGATTGAACTTCCAGGAACTGGTGCTTGCAAAATGGAATATAGAAGTGAAACGTTATAAAGCTTTTCATATTATGAAGAAACTCAAACTTGCTGAGGTTGCAATTAAGAAATTTGTTAAAGAATAGACGAAAGGAGTATTGAAAGCTAAAAACAATTTAAGATTTGCTAAGGAGAATTGCTATAAACATCCTTATATCAATGCTATGAGAATACTAGAGAGGCAAAGATTAAAGGAGTACTAAGAGGCTTTATCCTTGCACAATTGCATTTTAAAACATAAACTAAAGATCAATTGGTTAAGGGATGGAGATGCTAACACCAAATTCTTCCACTCTTCAACCAGAAGAAATAGAAACAAGATAACTAAGCTATATGATAATAGTGGGTTCTTACAAACTGATTAGGAAAAGTTATAGGGAATTGCTCTGGATTTCTTCACTAATATGATGGGATCTGAAGACAACAATATCCCCAGGGAATTCAACTCTAGCAGATATTTTGAGAAAATTTTCAGTTAAGAAAAGAAGGAATACATAGTGTCTTCCATCACACAACAGGAGGTTAAAAATGTTCTATTTGATTTGCCTCCATCTAAAGCACCAGGACCTGATGGATATTCTACTTGTTTCTTCTAAGAGACTTGGGATATCTCTGTTAAACTATTCACTGAAACTATATAGGAATTTTTTTTGATCTAATATATTGACGGAAATGAACCAAAGATTTATATGTCTTTTTTCCTAAGAAGCAGAAGCCTTCATCCATGGTGGATTACGTGCCTATATCTTGCTGTTTATAAAGTAATCATAAAGATTTTACAAACAGATTAAAGCTAGGTTTGAAGGATGCCATTGATCGTGCTCAAGGAACATTCATTACTGGGAGATCAATAGGAGATAACATATTGCTCATATGAGAATTAATGAAAAACTACACCTCAAGTACAACTTTCAGAAGTTGTTCATTCAAAATTAATGTATTCAAATCTTTTGACATCATCAGATGGAAGTTTATTAAATCTTGCTCACTAGCTTTTTAGATTCCCAGAGCAATTTGTTAAATGGATAATGGAATGCATCAGAAAAACTTCCCTTAGCATTCTTATTAATGGAGTTCCTAATCGAATATTTAGAAATACCAGGGGAAAAACACAAGGGAATCCTCTTTTCCCTAACTTATTCACACTGGCTATAGAAGTTTTATCCAGGATAATCAACAAACTCGTCTCTTATAATCACATTTTCTAACACCATTATAGATGTAGAGAGCTAGGGATCACATGCTTGATATTTTCTTATGATCTTATGCTATTATGTGGTCTAACTTCCAATTTATTGAAATAATCTTGAGCATTATGGAGTTATTCTTAGCTTGTTCTAGATTGAATTTTAGTGCTAATAAAAAGCAATATGTTCATTTCTTCTAATGTGAGGAATCAATCTGAATTGATCAAGAGATTTGGCTACAGAATTCAATCTCCACCATTCAAATATCTTGCCATTCTCATTACTACTACTAAGCCAAAATTTAGAGACTACATTCCTCTGATTGAATGCTATAAAGAAATAATCAAATTTTGGCAAAACAATTTTTTATCATTTGTTGTTAGACTTACTCTGATAAATTTTGTCCTAAATAGTCTATATGTGCATAGAAGTTCTCATTTAATTCTTTGAAGAGAGTCATTAAGGAGATTGAGAGGAGTATCAAAGATTTCTTATAGGCTGGTAAGGCAGAAACTTCAAAAGGGGAAAAGGTTAAATGGGACGAAGATATTTATCCTAAAGAAGATGGGGGGTTGGGAATTGTCCCTATTTATTTTATAAAATAAGTCCTTTTAATTAAAAGGAATTGGTGATTATACTTTGATAAAGGAGCACAATGGATCAAACATATAAATGAAATATACCTAAAAAACTAGAATTTGTGGTAGTTGGAAATAAATAGGGGACACCCTTGGTACTTTTCATATATGCTGAAATTGAGAAACCTCTTATAACCTTGGATTAAGCACAAGTTGGGGAATGGTGAAAAAATTTGGTTGTGGCATGACAATTGGAATGATCATACTCCATTATTCAAAATAAATGATCTCCTACACTTAAGCAATATAATTCTTTTAGATGCTCATATTTCCTCACTAGTACATTATGGAGTTTGTCATTGCAACTTTAAAGGCTCCTCTTAACTTTCAAATTATCTATCTCATCTTCATCATTTACACAAAAGTGACATAATCATTTGGTTAACCAATACCAAAGGGTATTTCATTAATTACTCTTACCATAAAATTTATAGAACTAACTTGGAGAATCTACCATGGTATGAAATACTATGGAAACAAACTTTGAACCCTAAAGCTTCCTTGATCAGTTGACTAGTTAAAAAAAACAGGATAAAAACTATGGATAGGTGGTTTGGCTCCTATGATCCTATTTGTGTCTTATGCAAAGAAGATGAGGAAAATAGGAATCATCTCTTTTTCCAATGCATGTTCTATAAAGTTATTTGGAATATAGTGTTGTATCTTTTAATGGAGCACCGTCAAGCATATAAATGGAATAAAGTTATGGCATACGTTACCAAAAGGGTTAGGAACTCAAACAAAATGGGAAGCTACTCAAAACTACTTTCATTTCAACAATATATTCAATATAGAGAGAAAGAAACAACATATTATATAAAGGGAAACCACTAGAAAACATCAATTAGTTGATAACACTCTAAACTGGATCTAAGAGACCATGATAGCAAGGAATGCACAAAGCAACTCGCACTAGGCATGAAGTTTAGATGGAATCTTTGATAACTTGTAACTTTGTTATAAGGATTATTGTACTAAATTATAAATAGTTTGTAAATGGTTCTATATTACAGTGGTACAATAGCTTTTGCTAGTGTTTAATAAAATCTTTCATTCATTTTCCAAAAAAAAACTAAGCACTTAACAATTTAATAAACTTTGCAGTTGAAAAAATAATAGAGAATCTTGATGGGTATCTTTAATTACTTTAATATTTTCTTAAAATTTTTATTAAATTGACAGTGATAAAAATTGATTTACCTCAAATGCTTAAGTATAAGGGAGTTTGATAACTGCTTAATATACCATATTTTTAGTCCTATGTTTAATAAGTTTTGCTTATTTATTTGAAACTTTTATTAATATTTTTGGTACTTAATTTAGGTAGTAATTCACTTACTGGAGTAAAAGGAAAAAATTAGGACAAGTTTAGGGAGACTCAGAGGTATTTTAACTAAGTTATGAATAACCTAAAAATGTATATGGTCTTTAGACACGCTTGTGTCCGTACAAACATGCCCATACTGATATGTTTCATATAAAATAAGATGAATACATGATTTCAGATAGTTACACAGTCCCTATACATGCCTATGTCTTATGCCCATATGTATATTTTGAGCCTTTATTCATTCTAAATTTGATGGTTTTATGGTTTCTAATCAACACTGTCATTGTACATGACCGTGTGGGTGATTGTGTGCTACCCAAAACCATAGTTTTCAAGTTACACAAGGGAGAAAAATAGAGGAAAATAAGAGAAGCTAGAGAGAGGTTCAAGAAAACACAAATTAATGACTAGTACAATAGAAAGAATGAAGAATAAGCAAGGAAACATATTTTAGAGATGATTACCATTAATCTAAAGTAGATTTCATGAAGATTAAAAAGGATTTCATCGTGTTTCTTTTGATTTTCTAGTTTTGTTTAATGTTAATATTATATCTTCTATTATTAGGAACTAAAACTTAGTTGATACTTAGATTAAAGGAACCAAATAGGATAAACCTTACAGTGATTTTATTTTAACTTAATTCATTCTTTAGTTTTATTGATATTCAATTATGTATTGATATTTAATTATGTATTCTTAATTATTCTTAAATTAAGATTTCTAGCAAGTTGATTTATGTATGATTTCATAAAATTTAGATTAAGAAATCCTTTTATGTGAATGGATTTACCATAATTAGAAAGAGTTACATGCAAACCTAAATTTAGATCGATATAAATATTCTAAATTAGAGTCAAACCTAATAAAGATATAAGAATAATTGAGGAATTTTTATAGTCTAATAAACTATATATTAAATTAAGTAACGAAATCACAATTGTATGAGAAGTCCTAGGGAGATTCAAAGTCCAGGTACCACTGTCCTTTTTTATTATTTCTTGGTTTAATCTTCATTCTATTTATCAATAGTATTGATTTAGTTTAGTTTATTACTTTAAATTTTGAATTTGATTAAGCATAAGCACGATTACTTGTTAGACTAGATAATAGAAAGATAGTAAGTACTAGTAATTCTAGTCTATATAGGATTGACTCATGCTCACCAGTGCTAGCTACAGGTACATTGTATGCTTATTGTTAAAACTAGATCGCATCATCGTCAATAAGTTTCCATAGCTGCAAAAATATAGGCATGCTATTGAAATGCCAAGGATAAACTTTTATCACTTTCATTGCATTTAAATCCGAATGGAAAGTAAAGAGATACATATTTTCTTCATTAAGAAGAACTTCCTTTAAACCCATACCATTCCAGTGTTTAGTGGCCTAAGAGTTTATTGACAGGAAAGCTAGACATTTCCCTATAAAGAAACCAATTATAGTCAAAACTAGTTGCTTCCACCTTTCCTATGTATATTCAAAGGTAGAACCAAAGTAGAGATCCCATCTAAAATAAGGGGAAAGCAATAGCGGAGAGAAACCTTAGAAGATTCACCAACAATATTCGTACAACTGATGTAAGAATTCATACTTAGAGAGGAAGGATTTGAGTGCTTTTGAGGACCAAAAGGCTTAGAAGGAGCAAAATGGGCTGAGGAAGTTAGGGAGGTAGATAATTGACCTACTTGTTTCAAAGCTTAGAGAAGGAAGTTGAGCTAGAGGGGATTTGGGAGGTAACTTAATGTGCAAAAGAGAAGAGGCTTTAAGAAGGAGGGAGACCATAAGAATTAGGAGAGGTGGAGGGAGGATAAAAGATAGTATTAGAGATAAAAACATGAAAGGGAGGAGAACTTATGGGTAAAAAAGGTAAGATTCCAAGACTAAGGTTATTAGTCTAGTCTGGATTTAAGTAGATGGAGAAAATATTACTATAGTAGGAACAAACTGAACAAGGGATAAAGGAAACTTCAAAATTTCAATCTAAAAACAATATGAGAAAAAGGTAGGAGGAATAAAAAAAGAGAAAGATAATAATGCCTCTAACTAAGAAAGAGTCATCGGTAGCTTGCAGAGGATATAAAGAGGACGAACTAAATGAGTCGACAAAGAAAGAACAAGAAAAAGAAAGGAGAACATGAAAACTAAACCTAGTAGAAGGGGATAATTTTGGCAACAAAAAAGGGATGTGGAACTAAGATAACCAAGGGAAGCTAAGGAAGGCAAAATTGATAGATATTTCACCTTTACTTAATTATGTAAATATGACATATGAGTAAAAGCAACAATATGTGTTCTTACAAATAATACCATCACTTAACACAAATAATACCATCTTTATATCAAATACAATCACAATTAAAAAATATTCTAAAACCTTTACTTTAAATTGTAAATAACACATCTAAGTACAAATAATACTATAATTTAATTAAACCGATACAACAACCCAAAACAAACAATACCATGAATCCTTACTAATAATAATAGTTTTCAAATATCCCATTTTGTTATATAATATATTAATTTAAATAAAAATTAGTAAACATTTACATATAAGTTATAACAAGAAATCAAGTGTATGGCATCAATTCACATATAAGTCAAATTAATATTATGTTAGTTAAAGATTCCCTAAAGAGTGTAGAATCATGATGAATTTAAGAAATCACAAATTCTTATTTGAAGTAAAGGAATAACACTTGATATACCTAACATAGAGAACAATCGAAAAGTGTATTCAAGAGTATATTCCTTATCATATTTTTAGTTTTTATAAGAAATATACCTAACATACACACTCACCACTCTTGCCCTAAGACAAGTTTCTTTGTCTTTGCCACATCCATCATAGCCAACAATTGGGATATTTGAAAAAAAATGGCATGATATTTAAACAACGAATGGTTTGATATCTTACTTTGAAGGGAAAACACATTGAAAAGTTAATGGAAATTGCTGGGAACTTGAGAGTGGAAGAGATAAAAATACCCAAAACATAAAAGATCACTTAAATAAAGAAACTTGATGGACTAAAAAAACTTCATTTTAAATTTGTTTTGGAAAAAGGCCAGAAAATAAAATTCATCAAAATAATAAGAACCATATAATTTGTAATTTATGAGTACTTAAAATGAGTAAAAAAACCACAATTCCTTCAAGACATGATTCCATTAAACCAATATTATTTTACATATTTATAAAACAATAGAGAAGTTATTAAAAATTATCATAGGTCCTTTAATAATATTATGACTTATTATAAAATTTACTAGTCTTCATATATAAAATACCATCACTCTCTAAAAGAATAAAATTCACCTTCTCTTTAATGTGTCAATACCACAAATGAAGTTACCAACAAACTCTTGGTCTAAATCTACTCCTACCAAATTTTAGTCACCAATTAGGAATACACCATTCAAATCCAAGTGACTAGTTCCCCCATTTTTATTAAATAGCCTATTTCACAAAGTTAGGATTTTGTCTTACTTGGATTTTCAAATTTTCAAATTTTTGGGATATATTTTTATATATTCATTATATTAAAATGGCTCTTATACTTCAAAAGGGTTTTCATTATGATTTTTGTTATTAAGTTTTCATTTTTATTGATGAAATTGTAGCTCTATACTTGTAATTGGTTTACCATACTTTTAATAATGGATCCAAATTCATATATTGCATATTATGCATTGTATACCATAATTGAATATAAACAATATGATGCCTTAACTTAAATAATACCTACAATCTGTACATTCAGTACCATAACTATGCAATAAAAATAATAAAAATGATATTATGATAACAAATAAGCAACACCTTCACTTTAGTATGAGAATTCCATGAATGACTACAAAGAATACCATGCCTTAGCATATCTAATACCAAGACTGCATATATTCAATACCATGGCTTTGAACAAAAATTGTCATCACTTATAGAAGATTAATCACACCTTTATTTTAATATAAGAATATCAAGAATGACTATAAAGAATACCTTGCCTTGATATAATCAATGCCAAGGTTGAGCTTTTGGAGGGTGAATAAGTTCTTTTTTTATTGCAAAAGCTTTTTTTAAGAAAATGAGCATTTAACTGTAAAATAAAAAAACACTTTTTTAGTAGATATAGCTTTTTTAGCAGCCAAAATATAATTTTTTAATAAGCTCAAATTTGGAGCTTCTTAACAAAGTACTTTTTTAGGTAGATTTTTTAGATCAATTAATGAGCCTATTTTTAGTCTCTTTTACCCTTATGTTTTACACATAATTTCTAAAATACCCATAAACTCATCTTCACGTTTATTTTGGGTTTTATAAAATATTATTTGACTTTTTTATATGTTGTAATATTTATTTTTGATATTAGTTTTACTTATGTTATAATCCATATAAAAGATTTGGTTAGATATATTTTAATTTATGTTTCATATGGTATAAAATTATATAATAATTAATATATTGTGCTTTGCATATTGTTTAATATACTTTAAATAATATTAATATGCGTAAATAATTTTTATTACAAAATAAAATATAGTTAAAGTTAATAAAAGTATTTTATTTTTATATTGCCAAACAATCTACTGTATGAAACTCTTTCAAAAAAGCTGTTTTTTAATTGACAGCTAAACAGTCAAGTGGCCTCTTAGAAAAACTTTTCTTAAAAAAACTCTACTGATAAAAATTCTACTGATATAAGCCGATCCAAATAGGCACTAAGACTCTATACATTCAATAAACACCTTTATACAAAAAGTACTATCACTTATAATAAATAAGTCACATCTTCACTTAAATATGAGAGAATATCTTGAAAATTATGTATGAATATCATACAATATAATAAATGTTTTCTTTCAATTTATTCATAATAACATAAATATAACTATTAAAGGAATGGCCAAAAATGGTTAAACTTATATCAACGTGGTTATTTCCATAAAATTTAATAAGTTGTCGGGAGAACTTTACTAGTGCAAATAATTTTAACTTCTCATACAATAGTAGTTTTTCAAGATAAGGCCCAATATATAAATAACAATGAAATGTACCACCTTCACTCGAGCATAGGACGTTTGGATTTCATAAAATATTGAGTCATTCTAACAAAATAAGGCACAAATTGTAATTGCAAAACAAAATGTCTTCATCCCTATATACATACATAACCTTAAATAGCTAATCACTAATCTGTTAAGTTCACAACTTTTATCTTTAGAGGTTTTCATTTATCATCCCCTTTTGGTGATGCACAATTAGTATTGACATAAACAACAATAACTTTGACCTTTTATTTCTTTACTTTCACATTTTCCTCAATCAACATATATCTTTATTCTTTTTTAAAAAACCTAGTGATGGGCATACTTTTCAAACTTAAGTTAGCATTAATGACCTAAACCAAATATTGATGCCAAAACATTTCATCATATAAAAAATTGGCAATATGAACTAAAATTTTAATTAGATCAACATCTATTTTCCTATTACTTGAGTTGTTCATTTTCTTTACAAAGTATCTTACTAATGTATCTTAGAAGCATCAACTAGAATTTTAATTTCCTAAATATTTTTTGTCAACAAAGGAATCTTTCACTTTTTTCCACAATCAAATGTAACTGATATACTATAATTAATGTTTATACAATTTAATTGATCACATATATGTGACCTTACGGTTACCTATTATATTCATCAATGAACTTATGGTTTTTTACTTTTCTTCCTCAACTGCGTAAATAGTATTCAAACCTTGTCGATGACTTTAACTAGAGCTTAGTTTATATATAATTGGTCAACATGCAAGAGATTCATTTTGCTTCAGGAAAATGATGTTTAAGTCAGGAAATTACACAATTAGTGCATCATCATTTGGTGAAGATATCATATGTTTATTTTTAAATAATATAAAATAAATAGTAGTTGTAAAATTTCATATATTGAGTAACATTTCAATAACCAAACAAATTCCAAAGTCAAGTTAATCTGGACCTCTGGACCTAATAAAATGAAATTCAAAGTTTAGAATTCTTTAAACAACTACACATTTAACCAATCAAACAAAAAAATTGTTGAAGTTACAAATATTTAGTAACATCTTAGAATTTTCTTTATTACAAAAACCTTATATAACAATAGTTTGATTTAAATCGAAGACATGAGTTGTTCCTTTAAACATAATCTTGAATTAATTAAGAGTTCACAACCATGTAACAACTAATTAAAATATGTATTTTTAATGAACCATATATAAAATAATGGAGTCCTTAATTTTCAACAAAACAGAAATTATAGAAGATAGAAAATTTTAATCAATTACATGCCTAAATTTATTTAATAGAAAATGAAAATTTGACTTCAATAACAAAGATATAAAATTTAATCCGTTATTTCTTTCTCATTACTAAAAGCCTAAAATGAGTTTATAAAATTCAACCTTAGTTTCATTTGTGTAGATTCATTAGTTTAATTTAATAATCAATATTTTTCCTTAAATTAGACATAGTACATAAATATAAACCTATTAACATATGCATAAATTGATTACAGAGTATAAATTGAAGATACTAGACACTTAAATACACTCCTACATAACTTAAATAAGAAATAAGACACGTGTTTCATACCATGTGCTATATCCTTGTGATATAAAAAGGATGGAAAAATTATATACAACCATGTAATAACTTGATTCAACGTACATTTTTGTAAAACAATAAATAAATTAATTTCAGGTCATCAAATATGTCATGACACGGTACCACATCGGGTCCATGACAACCGCCACATAATCGGGCTAAGGACATTCCCGGTATCCTTAATCCGACTATGTAAGGCTAACTGAATATCTATTATTTTCTTTTAAAAAAAAATTTGGGCAACACAATGGTTGTGTTTTTAAAATTCCAAAAAGTTGTAAACAATTTCAAACACATTTCTATATTCACATCCAACCATAACTTCAAGACTTTAAATCCCACTCAAGGCAATCTCAACAACAATATCGAAAGATTCATATATAAAGTCATTTATAAAACATAAGGCAATCAAAAGTTAACTTACAAAATCATAAAGCGTATTTACATAAACACAGTTCATGAGCCATTAGACAACAAAAGTAAAAACTAAGAAACTACCCATGTGTGGTAATACCACGAAAAAATCAAAAGACCACATGATCTGCTCAGAGCTTCAAACTCACTAAATTAACCTGCATGGTTGGAAAGCAGAGGGGGGTGAGTACACTAGGTACTCAATGAGCAGGAAAAACATATATCACAAATAGAATTTGATCATACCAAGACGGTGTAGATAACCTATAAAGTGAATATATATCACATAGAAAACACATAGGCCCAGCCTATGACTCAACGTATACTAGTTAGGAACCATATACGCCTAGCCTATTAACTCACTCATCCGGTGAACTTAGGTTCCGGTTCTAGTTCCAGTACACAAAAGCATAAAAACATCATATGTATAAATCAAATATCGATAGGAAAACCAATAATAGGATAAGATAAAACAATCATGTATGACACTGCCAGTTGACCAAACTAATGTGCACACCCACCGATTATCGGTGTTGGCTCGACTTTCATCCGTGGTGAGTCCGGACTATAGTCGACAAGAGCATCATGACCCTAGGTGATGACCTCGTCGATGTCCAGACCCTAGGTGTGGAATCACCCGTGAGTCTAGTAGAAAGGTGTCAATACAGCGACTCGACTTTCATGTACCAGCGTCAAGGGTACGAAGATCGCTTAATCAGTTGTGCCCAGCACACTATTGGCCAATCGTCTCCTCACCAATCACAAAAAATCATATACAAAAATTAAGAACAAAAATCAAGTAAAGCATTATATTTTTATTTATCGGTCCAACCGATAAAATGAAATCGTACCATGGCTCTAAACCAAAGAGAACAAATACATGCAGAATACATGACTCGGTTATGCTTATGTAAATTTCAAAACATTATCTCATGAAAAAAAACCATCTTTTGTACTCCAAATGCAAAGTTGTTAAAAAATGTAGTTTCAGAAAATAAAACATTCTCCTTTACATTTCAAGATTAGATTGGTGGAAAACAACATAATTTCTCAAAATACATAATAAAAATATCAGCTGCACTCCAAGTGCAAAGAGTTATTAAAAACAATGTCATTTATTAAATAGCTAAGCATATTAGCATCCATTTGAAATTCAAGTCTACAATACGTTACCTAGGTTCAAAATTTGCATACAAGTCATCATGTTTGTCTTAGGATATTCTAATCCTATTTGAGAAATATGGTCTCCCTAAAACCTCAAAAGAAGGTATACACTCTCTAAGCTTCAACAATCCTGGGTACAGGCTCCTTAATTCAAAACTCCTGAGCGTTTATACATAAAAAGGATATACAATGAAATTACTACCTAAACATAAGTTTCATATTTATACAACCTCACATAGTTGTATAAAGCACAATATCACTCCCTATAAGCTATAAAATTTGAACATTAAACTTCTCACAGATTTACTTCTTACTAGTCACATTAGCTTTTCTTTTGCATTTTCTAAGGCATTTAATGCCTTTAATTCAATACGTACTCATTTCAAAATATAATTAAGCACATTTTTATCCAATCACATTAGGCCATTATTCATCAATCTGAGCAACAATTCATGTTTACTCTAAATAAACATGAAAATCTCTTTCCAATGCACACCATCAAAATCCTTAAATCCTAAGCCAAAGTCTCTTAGGCATTTTATCAAACACCTAAAGGCATAAACTTGAAAGCCTACTTCTAATGTACTTCTTCCTCATTTTCCATCATCAATTCACCTCATACATACATAATTAACATCATAGAGTTCATTTAAAGCATCAATATCAAAAGATATTAAAAAATTCACAAAGTTTCACCTAAAGGGGACAATTTTGATTTTGACTTAAAGAACTCTCTCCATGACACATTTCATTCATCTAAACTATGTTTCATGCATATTCAAGCATGGAGAAAAACATATCTTAACACCAAACTCAACATCATAATGTAGAGAGGGATGAGACAAAATTTACCTAAGCCTTCCTTTGATATTTTCTCAAATCAATGATAGATTTGAGTTCCTTGACCCCAAATTAGCTTAGAACACCTTGGTTTGGATTGAAAAACCAAAAAGAAGGGTCAATTTTGATGATGGCCAAAACTTCCCTTTTCTCCTTCTCTTTTCTCCTTTCTAAAACTAGATGGTTTAGTCTTAAATGGAGGGTGCACGTCCATACATAAGAATAGAATCTAGAATTTTGACTCTTCTTTGACCAAAATATGGTGAATTTACCATTTTGCCCTTAGGTTGTATGAAATTACCATTATACCCTCCAATTTTTCCTAAATTTGCAATTAAGCCCAAAATTTGGGAATCACCAAAAATTTTATTTTTGTTTTGGTCCTTGGACTTTTGAGAATTATAATGAAGCCCATTAACTTTATAAAATTACAAATTGGTCCTTCAAGAATTGAAAAATTACAATTAAGTCCTTTAACTTTTAATAATTTGCAAATAAGCCCTTATATATATATTAACTTTTCTAAGTAAGCTTTCTAAATGTCTAATAAGTCTATAAATCATGTCTAATCACCTCTAAGGCTTTATAACACATTTAATTTAACCGCCATGATCATATCCATCAAATGGACTCGGTTTTTTACATTTAAAAACTTATATGTCAGAAATCTCCAAGATTTCACATACCAATGAACTCTAAGTTCATGTAAGGACATAATGTTATAAATCATTGGCATACATACCAAAGGGATTCAAATTCATCTTTAAACTCATATACAACTATGTATATATCAATATACAGCAGTATCTCCAAATATAGCATAATTACTAAAGGCTCAGAAAGTCCAACGTTACACATTCTATATGTGAGACCCATTAGTTTTCCAAATATATTAGCATTGATTATAAATTCTAATTCTAATTTATAATTTGAATTAGATAAATTAAAACACTTTTTAATTTATTTTTAATTCTCTAATTAAACAATTTATAATCATATATAAAGATTGACATCTAATAATACGTCATAACTACTCAAATATTTAGGAATGTCAAAGTGACTTTGACTAACCTTTCTATGCATAATTTTTTCGTATCATTTAATCCTTTCATCATACAATGTTTCAATTAGATATAAAGCATAGAATTAATATCTACTTTATTTTTAGTCCAATCATATTAGTTCTCCACCATTAGTTATCGATTCAGTTAATAACATTTGTAAACTATTTACAAAATGTCATTATACCTTAGCTAAAGATTTCTCGAATGAATACTAATCGAGAACAACTGAACATTCTCCCTAATTACTTTAGGGTGATGAATCATATCTTGATCACACAATTATCTCCATATAGTTTGCACTACATCTAATGACTATCGATTGACTGAACCATAATTAAATAGGTCATAAGTAGTATCAAAACATAACAATTCTTATATAAGATAACTTTGGTAACCTCAAGTCAAAAGATCACTTATATAATCATCATAATAAGAATTCCATAGATGTACAAGTAATGCTCCAAATGGATTACTCATATCGGTTCTGTTCAGTAAACTTATTCTCTAACAAACACTCACATGTTTGTTTAAGTATCTCTATACTTAGCCTATGAGATCGACTACTTTTTTCATAAGAAAAAAACAAACTGTGTCAGTCTTTCTATGTTCTATTAATGTCCAATATTAATAAACAATGACCAGGAACAATTTAGGGATAACACATAAATTCAATATGAATATCATAATTATAATCTCATTATAATTTCATTTGCAATGTATAATTATCACGTGGACTTTATCTTATATATCTCAACATGTACATGATAAAGAATGCCTTTAAATTATTTTTTCACTAAACTACAACCAAAGCGATTAGCTGTAGGGCATAAACCAACAATTTAAGGGTTTTTATGAGAAGCTACTTGATAAATAATAAATTCATTGTCAAGGAGAATCAAAAGAAGAAGAAGAAATACAAATCACAACTAAATTTACTTAAAAAGGTCAAAGTAGTTAAGGAAGATATTGTGGCAATTTAGGAGGCCATTTTTTAATAATAATCATACAATTAATTACTCAAATAGTATTAAAGGAAGACAAACAACACTCTTATGGATGACATAACTCAATTAGTACTAATGGAAAACATACATCCTCCTATAAATGACTAACTCTCCAAAATTCTATAGAATAGAACTATAATTTCTATCAAAGAAATCAAAACCACTCTTTTATTATTTTTCAACTCTATGAAAAATTAGGTCATGATGTAAATATTTGTCAATCTCATAGGATATTTTCTTCTTATTCTTCTCAGCTTTGAGTATATATAGTAGAAGAGGAATTGAGCTATCATAAAAACAAGGTACTTAAATCTGGTACCATACACCACATCACTTAATTTATCTATATACTTAGATTATGTTGGTAATACAGATATTATAGTCATAAATAATAATAAAATATTTATACCTCATATTGGTTCCTCTTTTTTGAACTCTCATGTTACTATATTCACACTATATAATATTTTGTTTGCACCCTTAATTAAAAAAAAAACAGAACTTAGTATCTATATCTTAATTTTAAAACAAAATAACACTTTAATAGAATTCTTTCCTAACTAATTCCTTGTGAGTGATTTGAATATGGCCCTTAAACTCTCCCATCAAATCACCTAATCTTATTCCTTCCACCTAAATGGCCATATTGTCTAAATTATGGAATCACCATCTTGATCACCTCTTTCCTCTAATTCAAAAAAGAAATTATGGCTAGTATTCATCTTCCATCTTCAATTACTTCCATCTAAAAATCATGTGTGTGATTCTTTTCTTAGGAATAAAAATGGAAAACTATGTTTCTCTATCTCTCTAAGTCCTCTATCATTTATGATCAACCATTTCAAGTTATATATTCATATGCTTAGGGTTTTGACATGTGACTTCTCTAAAAAAATGTTTCACACTATGTCACTTTTCTTGATTATTTCATAAAATACATTTAGTTCTATCCGTTAAAGTTGAAATACAATGAATTAAAGTTATTTGAGAAATTTGTCAAAATTGTTGGAAATTACTTTTATAACAAAATCAAAACCATCTACAAATATGGGAGAGGAGAGTATAAAGAAATTTCACATTTTCCAGCTCAACGTGACATTTAATATTCACCTCTTTATTACATATACCTAGAACATGTTGACTCTAATGAATATTTACATCACCATATTATGGAAATTGGCCTTACACTCTTATATAATGCTCTAATGACTCTTTATTTATGGTTTTATGCTTTTCGAAGTGCCATATACCTCATCAATGGAATTATTACCCTTATTCTTAATCATAATACACCATACCATAAACTCTTTGGACAAAATATGAAATATACCTCATTTAAAGTCTTTGCTTGTCTTTGCTACTTATGACTTCGACCTTACAATACTCATAAACTTAAATCTCAATCTCAACTATTTGTGTATCTCTATTTCTCCTTACCATATCACACTTTTATATGTTATGATACCCTATCAAAGCACATTTTTATCTTTAAACTTGTTGTTTCTTTTGAGAAAATATTTTCATATCAAAATAAGTCCTATTCAGATCTAATCACCTCTAATTTTATTTTTCTAAATACATTTCTAAATTTATAAATTAAAACCTTAGTTGAGATAGAACTCGTATTAGTGATGATATTAACCATGTTGCCTTACCCCTTTCTATAGTCCATTGTAACATTCCATTCTTAATCCAATAACCACTTCATAAGTTATTTAAACTTCATCTTTTTCTAGGACTACCCTTAATATAGTCTAACATAAATAAGTAGCTCATCCTCTTTATCTCACAACTTTACCATACCTAATGCTATAACATCATCCACTTCATATGACAATACCGGCACATATGATCCATCTCTACCTATAGGATGTGTTAATTTTGATACACTTCCTATAAACCACCACATATGATTACCCATTCTCAAAACCTCATCCACAAACTAAAAAAAAATTACTTTACACACAAATCTATCACCTTCCATTTAAGAAATGGAACCCAACCCATCTACCAAAACTCATAAGCACCCTCATTGGCATGATTCCGTGAATGAAGAATTTTTAGCCCTCTAGAAAATAGCACTCGGTCCTTTGTTTCCTCCTTTCCTATAAAAAACATTATTGATGTGAATAGGTTTACAAAATTAAGAGAAATCTTGATGACTCTATTACTTGATATAACGCTCGTTGTGAAAGGGTTTTATCAATGTCTTGACGTTGATTACCCTAAAGCCTTTAGTCTTATCATTAAACCTGATATTATTCGTCTTATAATTACTATTGTTATAACATGTAGATAGATTTTAAATCAATTGGATGTTAATAATTCCTTTTTAAAGGCATTAAGTATAATTATGTTTTTATGTAGACCTAAGTTTTTATTAATCTTTGATATCTAACTCTTGTCTACAAATGGAACATATTATGTTCAAACTCTTGGGACATAATACAATGAATTTCGATCATTTCTCATTATTTATGGCTTCGCCAATTTTAGAAGTGAAATTCTCTTTTTATCTACAATATAGGCACTTGTACTATTATTTACTTATGTATGTGGATGACATTATAATCACTGAAAATTATTCATGAATATTCAACAATTCACTAATTGCCTTTCTAATCGGGATTGTCTTAAGGATCTTAGCCAACTCACCTACTTTGGTGCTGAAACCACCATATTATCTAAATGTACATCTTCTTATCTTAGAACACTCCTTGGCCTTCACATATTTCGCTCAAACTTGACGTAAACTCTCCTAAACATGATCTAATTAAGTATCAATGAGTGGTTGGTTCTCTTCAGTATCTTTCTTACACAGGACCTGGTGTTAGCTATGCTGTTAATACTAACGCAGTTCATGTACAAATGATCAACATCTGCTCATTGGTAGGCATTTGATATCTTAAAAGAACATCTCATTAATTATGATATTTTTCTATCAGCTCATTCACCATATGCTCTTCGTGCCTCTGTCGATGCAGATTGGGCTAATGATATGTTAATACACGTTACTTTAATTCTACCTATGATATGTTCCTTTGCTCCAACCCCATCAGCTGAAACTCCAAGTAACAATCTGCTATAGCCGTTCTTCGATTGAAATTGAATATCTTGCTATTGTAGCCCCTACTGCTGAAGTAAATTGGTTGACCAATTTAGTGATTAAACTCATTTCAGAGACCTCCCATAATTTACTACGGTAACATTGGAGAACTTATGTTTATCTAATGGATCAATTGACTAATTCTCTCACCAAGTCTCTCGCTTTAAAATAGTTCCTTGTTATAATTAAGCTAAGTATCTTTCCTAGACCCTTGCACTTATAGGGGCATGATAAAGACTAATTTTGCAGTTACAACTTTCTATTATTGTATATTTACAAGTCTTCATAATTACAACTAAATTTCTATTATACAATCCCTTTAATCCAGCTAGTTTATTATTTATATACTAAATTAGTGCTACTTTAAGGGAGCCATTTGTATATATAGGCGTTCTTTCTATAAATGAAACGTAACAAAAATTCCCAACAAGCTTTTAGAAATTACTGGTGCAGCTTTAATAATTTAAACCAAATAAAAAGAAATATGAATAGTTTCTTGAGCATGTAAAACCAAGTATCCATATAATTAGTTAATCCAAATCAAAACAGACTTGAGATATGATCTTCTGTCCAATATTATCATGTCTTATTCTGTCTCATAAAATCTTTGCTATTTATTTTGCGGAATCTACTTACAGTCCACGCGGGACCTACATGAGACCCACATAAATCAATGACTGAGTTTCATTGGACACAATAAGACAGGGTAATATTGGACAAAAGATCTGAACTCAACAGACCCACCTTGATGCTTATATCCTAGAAAACTACGAACAAAGATCTGCTGGTCATTCTCGTAATCGACATCTCATAGAAGGTCACCAGCACCCAATTTCAAGATATTTGGGATTTCAAACGTCAACACACTGCTAGAGTAACTCTCTCTTTCATCTTCAGTACCACCATTGACATAAGTCGCCGAAGAAGAATTCAAGGGAGTGGTGCTCCATGAAGGTGTCGATAGAATTGAATTGAAACTCCAATTTGGTAAGTTCTCAATTGCAGAGGAGTTGATAAAGGATTGGCTATCGACTTCATTGCCACAGTTTTGTACTGAAGCAGGGGAAGGGCCTCCGTTTGTTGGCCACCATTCTCGTAGAGTGTTTTGCCAGCTGAATGTGGTGGGAAGGATATGGGAAAGCTGGTCCAAGTTGGGTTCCATGAATTGATCTTGATATAGAAACTGAGAACTTGGGTGTGTGTATTGGACTTGTTTTGGTTCTAAGCTCTGGAATTGGGTAGTGACAAGCTGTCTTTCTTGGAAACTTCTGGGACCAAGGTCATGCTTGTGGCTATTACCTTGGCCTGACAGGAGTGAAGTGGCCCGGTTCAGTAAATCAGGATTCGACGTCGATCCAATGCCAAGCAACCTAGAAGGATTGAGTTGATGAGATGATGAGTTGAGAGCCGAGTAGAGTCTAAGAGAATCGAGGTGTGGTATATGAGTCGCAGGATCAATTCCCATTCTAAATAGCCTTTTCTTTATGTGGGTGTTCCAGTAGTTCTTGATCTCATTGTCAGTTCTTCCTGGTAAACGCCCAGCTATTACAGACCACCTAGGAAAAAGTGGAAAACCAGAAAATTCAGACTAGCTCAAGATGTAGACCAAGTTTGGTGCGGTTCAGAATTTACATAGCAAGTTTTGTTTTAATTAGTCATTCTCAACAGTGATTATCATGCGATGGCCTTGGCAATAATTGAAAAGCCTCTACTGGGCTGTATAAAGCAATAACATAAGATTAGCATCGTTGGAGCGAAATTAGAGAAACGATCTACTTACTTGTTACCAAGAACGCTATGTAGTTGGATGATAACATCTTCCTCTTCGCATGAGAACTTCCCTCTCTTGATGTCGGGTCTCAAGTAATTAATCCACCGAAGTCTACAGCTCTTTCCGCATCTTTTAAGCCCTGTGTTACATTTATTATAAGGTAGATAGGTGAATACTTAGCCATGACAGAATCAGAATGTTGAAAATATTATACGAGCATAGCTATATAGCTAGAATCACACCTGCATTCTTTGGAAGGGTACGCCATTTTCCATGGCCGTGTTTTTTAATATAATCAATCAACTTTTCATCTTCGTCTGCTGTCCACGGACCTTTCTTTAATCCACTTTTGTCACAGCAAGGTGAAGATGTGCACATGTTGTTCCCTTCACAAAAGATCGACTATACTAAATAGACTTCTTTCTTTCTTTTTTGTGGATGAGAGACGGGAGACATCAGATAATGCAAGTTGGAACGTTTAAGAAAAGCTAATCGAAGGGTTGTATCTATTTATATAGAATGCAAAAAAGCTAAGTCAATGGGATTTGGTACCGACCCTTGGTTCATCACTGACTACTATTGTACGCATCTTGTGATGTAATAATTTCACAACTTCGTAAGACATCCTAAGTCGTCAAGTCTATAAGTAGAACATTTATGCTAGCCAACCTCGTAGCTCGATTATGGATAGAACATTTATGCTAGCCAACCTCGTAGCTCGATTATGGAGAATAATCAAACATTATTCATTCGTTACACTTCAAATCTAAATAAAGTCTTATGTTTATATATATATATAAATGTGCCGTAAGTGTATTCTTTTAGCACTGATACTAGAAGTATTGATTATGGTAAATGGAAAAAGAATCCCCGGGCAGTTGTTGAAAAGTTTTAGAAACAAAAAACATTAAGTGACTAAACGTCATTGGACAGAAATTTTGCAAGTTAAACCCAAGATCCATGAAGTTGGGTGGAAGATATACACAAAATTCACGAAGGATTTCCTTTTTCTTCCGTATCACGTCAAAGTAAGATCACCCAGTCAAGATAATCAACTCTTTCCAGGTAAGTTCTCCTCGGCACCTTTCAATATACTGATTGTGGCATTTTTGTTGCGTTCTCCATTTTGGTCTTCTTCAAGCATATTGTGGCCTAGAACATATGTTTGCCATGAAAAACAACTTTTTTACCGGTATTTCTTTCCGATTTTGGTTTTTGGCTAGGAAATAGCAGTCACTACCATATAAGGGCGATGCAATGATAGGTTCACTTTTGAAGCGTTGACTTTGTTACAGGACCACATAATGCATAAATGAGCATGAGCATGACTTGAAGCACATGAGTCTAAGATAATTGGAAATAGTTAACAACTGAATTTGTTAAACGACCACAGAATTCATAATCTTATATGTTATCATCAAAGTTTACGAGACATTAGCCAACTCAAAATATTAACATATTTTGTCATTTATAGGATTTTTAAATATCTCTAAAACTTTATCACTGAATCCTCAATAGGGGTTATAGCAAAATTGTATAATAGACAACAATTTTCTATCTAACTTTGAGAAGCATATTCTATGTCCAAGAAATTTTGTTTACTAACTTAGTTTCAGCTATACTAAAAATAGCCCTTACTACTATTTGAAAAGATGGCTCTGATCTTTCTCTAGGCTAGGATCCTATTCAAATATAGCTAATCTTGAGTTTATTCAACAATTCAATTAAACTTAAATTAGGTAGATAACAACTTTATCAATCACATTTCATGTGACTTCTAACAACTCTTGGCAAAACATATCTTATATGTCATTCCTAACTCTACTTCTAAATTCATGTGATCATGAATTTGATCATCCAAATCACACAAATTTAGTTAAGTAGAATCCACTAATATAAGATTGTATGTTAAAGTGACCTTGAGATTACTCAACAAGCCTACAATAAATAGAACTTTAGTTTATTCTTATAACAATGAAAAACAATAATTATATTTTCAACGTGTACTTAATATTTTAACGAAGGATGTAATTTTATTTGTTTCATCAAACACAAAATTACATGTAAAACATCGTACATATAACATATATATATTATGCACTCATAATCGAATTATATGTATAAAAGATCAAGTTTTATTTGATTCTAGTTATTGATCTTCATAATCTAAAATAATATTTCTAACTCCTTAGAAAAATTAAATTAATTTAAACTCATTGATTCCTAAATAAACTAAATTCCTATTATATTCAAAATTTTATTTTGGTTGGAAAACAATTTTCAATTCCAATTAGAAACTATTTTCAAGTATCTTGACTTCTTTAACAAAATTTAATTGAAAACAATTTTCAGTAAATTATTCTTCTTACTTATTATAATTTATAAAAAAAACTCCATTTCAAAATTACACAAATAACACATTCCAATTGAATGAGAAAACTATTTTTAAACTAATTAAAAATTAGTTTTCCTTAATTAGAAAACTATTTTCTAAGAGTAAAAGGAAAAAACTTTCAAAATTAAATAAAACATTTTTAAATTTAATTAAGAAAGTGCTTTATATTATTTATTTAGAGATTGATTTCTTAATTAATTAGAAAATTTGAAAACTATTTTCAGAAA
>JANIPM010000008.1:34679758-34695928 GCA_027478405.1 Erythroxylum cassinoides | reverse complement strand
CTTAACTTTATAAAATTACAAATTGGTCCTCCAAGAATTGAAAAATTACAATTAAGTCCTTTAACTTTTAACAATTTGCAAATAAGCCCTTATAAATGTATCAACTTTTCCAATGAAGCTTTCTAAGTGTCCAATAAGTCTATAAATCATGTCTAATCACCTCTAAGGCATTAGAACACATTTAATTTAAACACCATGGTCATATCCATCCAATGGACTCGGTTTTTCACACTTAAAGTTTATTTGTCGAAAATCTCCAAGATTTCACATACCAATGAACTCTAAGTTCATATAAGGGCATATAACATTATAGATCATTGGCATACGTACCAAAAGGATTCAAATTTATCTTTGACTAATATACAACCATGCATATATCAATATACAGTAGTATCTCCAAATACAAAATAATCACCAAAGGGATTAGAAAGTCCAAAGTTACAAAATATTGCCATAGCATCAAAACATAACCTTAAAACGTATACAACAAATGAAATTTCGACTATACAAAACCTTTTATATAATCCCAATTAAATTAGTGAATCAACAATATAATGCAATTATGAAAAAATTTCAACCATATCTACCCAATTTCCTTTCATAAAAAATACAAATTTGACTAAAAATTGTCATATATAGTACAAAAAATACCATACTTTGTCTACATACAATTTAATCTTTTATTATGTAATAAACTCTTTATATTTCAATAATCATATGAATTTTTAGGAATGCTAGTTAAATTTAAAAGGTCAAAAATAGTTAACATGTTCCTTATTTGAGGAAGTAATTATGTAATTCCAGGTATGCAATAACTTAAGTCTAGATCATGTTCATGACAAGGAATCTCAGTCAATAAGGAAAGTTATACGCTCGTTTGGTTAACTTAATGTTTTTACAAAAACACATTATGCTAACACCTGTTTGTCAAACCATGTTTGTGATTTGTTTTCTTAAGAACACTATTACATACATAATTATGATGTCAATTATGTTCATTTTATATGAACATATGTTTAGGGTTCTTTCTATAAACACGAGTTGCGATATGTCTGTATAGTAAAAAAAAAATTAATTTCTTTGAAACCCCTTACACTCTCTGATTCCAAATATCTTCTTACTAAGTAAATTTCTAAAAATAATTTAAAAAACCATTATCAAGTAAGGGTAAAGGTGTTTATAAATGATTATAAATTGTGAAATATGAAATTTTCTTTTGTTTTCATGTTAATTGATGTAATTTATGCTATAAATGTGTTATTGTTTAATCATATTTTGCTTTATGGTTGATTAGGCAAGGAAAATAATTTGATATCAACCATATGAATTCTTTATTATCTCATAACTTAAAATCAAGTATTGCACATATGTTATTTACAAAGATAACAATCTCATAAATTTCTAATACATAATAATAATACATTTAAACAATAATAAATACGACAAAAAAGATGGAACTTTCCTTACCCTTCACCATATAGAATTTTTTAGACAAAAAAAGATTTTCACTCTTAAAATTAAATTACTAGATATTTTCGGAATAGTGTGATTAATCATTGATAAAACTCCAACAGAAAATTAAAGAAAAGTTTGTTTCTATAATGACACATCTTAAACACTAGGAATATAGCCAACACAATATACAATGTTACGTGCCTTAACTAATTGCTCTTATTATTTCTGGAAAACACTACTCATTCCTCTTTAGAACCACATGTATTAGATCAAAGAAAAAAGATAAGATAGAGGCATTCATAAGTGATTAAATAGCAAGAAATCAAGAGCATATTAACAACTTCCAAAAGAGTATCTCAGTTAAGCTATATTGGCTAATATCTTAGCATCAATACAACTAAAGAAATGTCACAACACCTTTTAACAAATATAAACAACCCTTACTAATAAGATCCACCTCGTTTTAATTTAAGAAATACCATAAATGAGTACAAAAAATATCGTGAATTTTAAAAAAACTATCATATTACATAAATTCCATAAGCCAATACAAAAAACAACAAGATGAAAATAATAAATACCACTACTCTAAAGATAAAATACTAATAATATGTAGAAAATATAAGAAATTATTTTAAGAAAGATAGCATAACTCAACACTTTAAAGATGCACTAGAAAAAATACATTGACCACAAATTTCAATGAATACAAATTAATATTTTTCAATGAGTACACTATATAACTTCAATGGAGCTAATCCTTTATCATAATCTTAGTTCTAAGAGAAGAGATAGTAGAGAGATACAAAAATAGAGTAAGGATGAAAGTTTTTATAGGTATATATTCATTATCTTAATCTTAGTTTTGATTAGGAATATATCCAACAAAAGCATTTATCTAATCTATATAAGGTTTTTTTATTTCATCCTTTCACTAAGGCATCATAATTAAAATAATGAATTATAAATGAAAAATCAATGAGGAAAATTTAAAGATAAAAACAAAGAAAATTTTGGTAAAACATCGTGTAATTTGTAATGGGTGGCATAAGAATGTTATATATTAACTTAGAAGAACTAATATATTCCCTCCACTATAAAAAATTAAAAATGGCAGTGGCAGGAATAACATTGAAAGGAAAACTATATTTTCAAATATTTTAAAATAAGATAGTGGAAAAATAATAGCTCATAAGAAAAACATACCATAACTCCTTAACAAAAGTTCCAAGCCTCCATACACAAAATATCATCACTCATTTCAGATATTAACAACCTTGTTTGCAATTTGTCAATATCACAAATAAGTATAAATAATATCTTAATTCTATTAAAACAATACCATTGATCCTTATATATAATACAACTATAATAACAAACCCTCACAATAAACAAATTATTTACACATTTACTTTAATATGTCAACAACACCACTAAGTATAAATAATCCCTTAAATCCATTTAAAACTATAAAATAATTTCTTTCATACAATAATAGACCTCCACATATAAAATATCATTACAAATTTCATATAAATGTTTACTCTATAACTAATATTGTATAGAATTTGAAACATCCCTAAAATTGCATAACGGAAATAAACATTATATCCTTAAGGATTACAATTTTGACTTAATTATTATATATAGTATACCATATATTTTATGACAGGCATAATTAATCTTAAAGTGCCCAATTTTTTTATGATTTTTTAATCAAGTGCCCAAGCTTTTAAAATTTTCAAGTGATTGACCAATCTTTTAAAACCTTAAAGTTCAGTTCAACGTTTTAGTTCTGTTAATAATTTATTGATTTTGCTAGCAAAATCTTTTTTGTTCATGATATGTAGGTGTCCACCTAAAAAATTCATCTCTACTTCAGTTTAACCATGGCCACTACTTTTTTTAGGTGGACATCTACATGTCATGACTAAAAAATATTTTTTTAGTCAAATCAATAAATTACTAATAGAACTAAAATTTTAAACTAAACTACTAAGGCTTAAAATGGGATCACTCGATTGAAAAATTTAAAAGCTTGGGCTTTGGATTGAAAAAATCTTAAAAGGTTGGGCATTTTAGGGTTTGTTATCCCTTTATGAAATTATGACTCTAATTTCTTAAAGTATAAGATACTTTGGTTTGATTTTATAGATATACTAATTGAGAAATTTTTAATCCCAAATGTATATAATACATCAAGTTTAAATTAGTAATATATGCGTACATAATTATATATTCATTAAGGTACTAAAAGCTTAAATAATACATCAAGTTTAAATTCACACTGGTATTAACACAATCATGTTTAAGCCAACATAATTATTTGAAACTAATCCAGAAATTAATATGGGAATAAACACACCCTTGTATAAAACTTTCTATAGATTATGAGACCAACACGAGAAAAAATACTCCTGTGTTGTCAACCATGTACTACTCTGTCTATGCTTTACAAAGCAACTCTGGAAGGAACACTTACATGTTGGATATCATATATTATTCCATATCTTTCCCAAAGAAAAATATTATGGATGTTTTCGTAATCAATCAAAGGATTCATAAACCTATATATGTTGATGGATCAATCAAAGGTGGATGGAATAACCTTCACATATAATTAATTTTCATTTTAAGAATCATTCAATTAACGCAGAATATAACTACAATCCTGAACCAATAATGAATAACCGTTCAATTAACAAAGAATGTGATTACATCCTTGAACTAATAATAAATAATATATCATATACATTCCTGAACAATTGAATGTACAACACACTCATATAATCTTTGGATCCATAACATTAAATAAATTTAAAGGTTATAATGCCTAAAATATGCTACTATTTGTATTAGTTTATTAAAAATTTTATAGAATTGTGAAATGTTTTCAACAATTTCTTAAGTTCCCTATTTTTTCCCAATGTAAATTTGTCTAATATATCATAGGTACTAAACATAATTTTAAAATTTTGACATAATTATAAGAACTTCATCATGGATTTAATAAATATATTTAATACGACAATTTTAAGCTATTAACATACATAAACATTTACATATTGTGAAACTAAAGCAGTTAAAAATTTAATTATATTAAGCTTTGTATTCTCTACATATGAACACGACTATTATCCAAATACATACATGAGATTTAACACGTCCATGTTTAAAGAAGTTTGCTAAAAATCCAAGGCTATATAAAACCATATATTTTGATGTAGTAAATTTTCCTATAAATTATTTAGTATGCTTGAGATTAGATGGAATAGCTTTTAAATAAAATTAATTAATTTACATTTAAGGAATCTCTCAAGTAATGAAGATTATGATTTACATCATAAATGACTAATGAATAATATATCATCTACAATATTTGATTCTTCTATTCACAGTACCAGGAACAACTAAAAGAATATAACAGTTGTCATACATTATCTTTCATTTTAACCTTTCAATCTTATTTTTATCTCTTACCAACCACAATATTAAATCCACCATCCTACATTTAGTAGTTAAATATAGCAGTTGCTTCTAGGATGTTCATGGGTATTAACAATTCAATATAAGTTATTGAAGTTAATTATACCCGTTAATCTTTTTAAAATAAATTTTCTATTAAACATATATACATTAGTACTTTCATATTTTCTGTTCCAAACATTTATGACAGCCTAGATATAACCTTACCAAATCATACAATATATTTTACTTATTAATTAAATGTAATGAAATTGTACTTTATATTTCTAACCACTCTTCAGTATCAAAAATTTAAAGATGTCAGCACAATTCCTTTAAATCCAAACAATAAGCAATAGTACTTAGCTAATGGAAGTGACTCACTTAATGTAACTATGTACAGTTTGAACACATTGCACCTTTCACTATCTCATCTACCTCATATAACTTGTTATTTCCTTTAATCCAACTTTTGCTCACCTTGCAATATATCACACTTATTAGTTCATTTTATACAATATGAAACATGGTATTAGTCTATGCCTTCTAAAACATTGCGTCTTAATGTTAAACCATGTCACTAATGATACACTACTCCCTACACATAAGTAATCAAACTCTATTTCACACTCAATCTTTTTCATGATTACTTCCTTTTATTACTTAATGAATTGGCTTAGTGTGCTACAAGCATGCACTTAGCATCAAAGTAAGCATTCATCCATTCTCTTATTTATATTGACATTCTCACCTAAAAATACCCTCTAACATATACTTGAGTCCATCTCATATAGTCATAAAATAAAGAGTTAACACATAAATTATGTCCCAAGTCAAAATCCACATCAATTTCAATTTGTTTTGTCATAAACTCTTCATTGTTGACACCACTCAATATCTATAACTTTATCTACAACTTCTTATAACTCTTACAAATATCAAATTTCTCAAGTAATTTCTTTTATCCAAAAACATAGTTTATACCTTATAGTATGAAATACCATCTCAATAGCATTACTTATACTCTTACTTTCATATGTAAGCATAGTATTAGGTGACTTCCATTCATACACCTCAACTATGTATAAAAAAGCCAATAAAAACTATTAATAGTTTCACTACTCAAGAGTGCATAAATAAGAAATATAAACTACCTCTGGTAGTTCATACCAAAATGGAGCAAACATCATTAGTCATTATTGACAAGATAAGTGGTATCTAACATCATCAAATCACCAAATTTAACATATGCTATTTGAATCCTTACATCAGCCTAGAAAATATTCCTCAAACTTCCTTCCTTATCATAGCCAATTACATTTAAAAATATGTTATCCTTCTAATAAAAGCTCTTCCAATCTCATTTTTCTTAATATGTTTATTTTATTAATATAGTCCTTTTGTAAATTCATTATATTTTCATATCCACTGTGGCTATAACAATAAATCTTACATTTATGTAAGGTATAATTTCATAATTGTCATTAATTTCTAACAATGTCTAACTTGACTACCCAAAATCAGATGTTGCTTTATAAACCTCATGTTACTTGGAATCAATTCATTGTTGTGCACATCTTCAAACTTGATTATGCTCCAAATATCTTCATATAAACAATATCATAACTAAGCATTGCACCTAATTCTTCTACTATTTCTAGGTTTCATTCTACTTAACCCTCATAATTTATAAGACTAAACTTGATGACACATAAATGTTCCACTCTTAAAAAATTTATTTCATTTTTCTTCCTTCTCACTGTGTTTGCAAACTTATGAAATCTTGTATGCCTATAGTACAAATCAAAATTCATTTATGAAATTTCAAAATTCATTCCAATTTCAATTGCCTTCTCTACTCCAATGTCCTTCACCTTACTATGTAGGGCCATCACATCTAAAAACTCTTCATATTCTCTGTTTCATTACTCATAATCATTATACCATTGCATTATACCACAAATACCATAACATTATTTAGAAAATATCACCATAATATAAAATATATCACTAGATGATACAATAGATACCAACATATATTTAGTACTCATGAATACACATACCAAAATATACTACATACCAAAAGGACAGGTGCCAACAAAATTTTATTGATAAAGTAGGTATGTTAGATCTTCTCCCTTATTCTTCTTTTCATAATCTTTTTATCTCCTTCTTATGCCAACTTTTACTTTAAAAAATATCAATCAAATTGGAATCATGTTTGTCACAAAATTTTGTTTTACATTTTACAAATGATGTACAATAAAAGCCTCTAAAACTCTACACCTCAGTACTCAACATTACCACTTCAAACTCTCATACATTTATGTGCTACTCTCAAAATTTAAAGTAGCTTTGGATAGATAATCCCCCCCTTCTCACTACAAGCAGTAACAACAAGTCTTCTTTTCCCTTCCTTTGAAATCTTCCCAAAATCCTCTGTCTAGAAACCACTTACACCTTAGAAACTATAGCCTTCAACCTACATTCTTGTAACCTTAGAGAAATCTAACACAATCTAATGGAACATTGCTACTTCCACTTACACTGAAAACTAGCATTGCCACCTCTTTTTTCTTGCTTCCTCCTTCATCGAAAGCCAGCAGTAAAACTAGGAATATAATAGACTTCTCATAAACACTTCTTTCCTCCAACCTGCAAACTTTCCTTCTTTAGTTCTCCTTGGTAATGACAAACTACAACCAAAAGCTAAAACTTTCCTCAGAAAACATAAAATTACACAATGGCCAAAACTCTAGCCCCTTCCTTACCTGAATTCCCACCTTTGTCCCCTTCCATCCTCAAACCTTCTTCTCTAAACCTAGAAACGCCCTCTCCATTAGATGCTCCTAAGAGATCTTGGAAGTAAGTAGTTGGTGAAGAAACTCCAGTATCTCTATCCTACTCACCACCAAAAGATATAGGTGGTAGAATGGTGGTTTGCCTAAATCTTGAAGTCTTGAAGGAAGGTGTAAGGACTTAGGAAGCAACCATGGTAGAGTTCTTCTTTGGAAAAAGACCACCTTTCCCACTAGTCTCTCAATAGGCTAACAAGTTGTGGAAGTCCAAAGGCTTGATAGACGTTCTACTATTTGAAGAAAATTTGATTTTGTTTAGATTTACTTATACTTTAAAAACCCAGAAGATTGTGGAGGAAGGTCCATGGCACCTTGGTAGTCATCCTATCTTCCTTCAAACTTAGTAACAACATATAGACCTTGAAACACTCAAGATCCAAAATATCCCATTTTGGATCAACTTCCACAACATAGCACTTGAGTATTGGACTACTTAAAGGCTTGGAGTACTAGCCAGCTACATCAGAAGACCACTATGCATGGATAAACATACAATAAAGAAGAAACTTGATGGTTATGACAGGATATGTATTAGTGTGGACATTTCCAAAGAACTCCCTAAAGAAATTCCAATAATGAGGTTAAGAGAGGAAAATACACTAAGAGAATACATAGTTAAAATTTCTTACCATTGGAAACCACCTTCCACTTATCCAACTAAGACTTGAAGGCCGCGGGAAGAACCTTCAAAATAGGGAGTTATTAGGAGCTTATGAAGACAATCGAAGCAGCGTCACATTAGGAATTGTCAGAAATCCTTCTTCCTACGATATCCAAGGAGGCAATAGTACTGATAATAAGTGAGTATATGCCACCTGAGGATAAGGAGAAATGGAACATTGAGCTAGTAGAAAACGGTCAAATAATACACAAGCAAGTTTCTAAAGAGTTCAGTGTAACATGTAACATAGAGAAGGAAGCACCACAAACAATAACTACAACACTTATATCTCAAACAAAAATCAAGGAAGATCAAGCTACATTAGTCAATACTCCAAGAGTGGTAGGAGAATCAATGGTTATTCAAACTAATTCTATACAATCTCATATCCTTGAAACTCCTAAAAATTATACTGCACCTAGGGAATTTGTAGGAACGACTGAACTCCATACAGTGGAGAGAAGGAGATCTAAGAGGGGTAAAAGGAAAGGCTCCAGAAGCCAAACCTTTTAACCATGACCATTATAATATGGAATGTACGAGGAATAAATTGTCCCATTAAAATGTCAGCTTTAAGGGACTTTGTTTTGCTAGAGAAACCTCTCATCATTAGATTACTAGAAACCAAAATCAAAAGGGAAACTCTGGCCAAATTGGATGGTTTTGGATCCCACTGGGACATGATAACCAACCACCAACATCATGCTTTTGAAAGAATAATTATTTGTTACAGGGAGGATGAACTCAAGGTAGATCTCCTAGATTCAAATGAATAAGCTATGCATCTAAAGTCATCTTTTTTGAAGGAGAATAATCAGATTAAAGTTTCATTCATCTATGCAAGCAATTTTTGGTTCCAGAGGAAGGAACTATGGAATAACCTTAAATCCTTTAGTAACACTGTATCCACACCTTGGCTAATATGTGGAGACTTTAACTCCATATTATACCCATTAGAGGCACAAGGGTATTGCAATTTAAAAAGCTATACATCAAACTTGAAAGAAATGGTTAAAGAGATAGGGGTGACAAATCTAAAGTATATGGGACATTCCTATACCTGGTTTAACAAACAACAATCAGAGTGGCATATCAAGAAAAAGCTAGATTGAGCCCTAGTAAATGACTTATGGCTCAAGACCTTCCCTGACATCATTACTATCTTTAGAGAGCCTCTCTTTTCGGACCATACACCCCTTATAGTAAACAAATTATTCCAAAAAGGGTTCAAACACTATCCTTTTCAAATCAACAATTTTCTGGTGAGTATTCCAGGGTTCAATGAGGCTTTTAACGAAGGTTCAGAGCATAAATGCAATTGGATTAAGCAATTATGTTGTGTTCAAAAACTGAAAGCTATCAAACAAGAACTGAAGGTTCTTTACTCTACTCACAGGCCTACAAATGATTCCTTAAACTCCTACAGACTTGAACTCTGGGCTATTCAAGCGCAACCAACTGTTCTCCCTATAGATCTAGTATTACTTGAAAGAGAAAAACAAAAGCTATCACAATTCTTAGAGGCTACTCACAACCATAGTTCCCTTTTACGACAAAGAGCTAGAGTACAATGGCTGAAAGAGGGGGATAACTGTACCAAATTCTTTTTCAAACCAATTCTAGCAAGGAGGAATTGCAATAAGATCCTATCTATAACATCCAACAATGGTGTAGTGCTACAAAGACAACAGGAAATCCAAGAGGAGGCAATGAAGTTCTTTAAAGACCTTCTAGGTACTCCAAACAATGCTAATGCAACAGTTGAAGAACTCATATCCCTATCCCTGAATCAAATCTCACCAAGTGACTCGAAGCTTCTTACAAAATTAGTAGAAAATACAAAAATTGAAGCTGTAGTTTTTGATATGGAAAGATCTAAAGCATCTAGACCTGATGACTTTAACGAGTATTTCTATCAGAACGCTTGGAGAGAAGTATGATCCTTTGTGATACAAGCAATCAAGGAATTTTTCTCCTAGGGGACTCTCCTTAAAGAGATCAACAGAACCTTTGTCTGTTTGATCCCTAAATGCTCCAACCCTACTCATTTTGGGGAATTCAGACCAATTGTGTACACTAACTTTCTCTATAAGGTTATCTTCAAAATACTCGCTACAAGACTGAAGAAAATCCTAGCTCAACTGATCAGTAATAACCAAGGTGCATTCCTCCAAGGCAGACATATAGGAGACAACATCCTTATTGTCCAAGAACTCCTAAAAGGCTATTCTAGATTGAACTATTCTCCAAATTGTATAATTAAAGTTGATTATCATAAACCATAAGACAATGCAAGTTAGGATTTTCTATGGACATTATTGACGACCCACATATTTCCTTCTAAATTTATCAAGTGGAACAAAGAATGTATTTCATCCTCCTCCTTGGCTATCTTGATCAATGGCACTCCTACCACATCATTCAAGGCAGCAAGAGGTCTAAGACAAGGAGACTCCTTATCCCCTTACCTCTTCATTTTGTGTAATGAGACTCTCAATGCTCTTATCAAGCAATAAGTGCTCAAAAATCCAAAATTCAAATACCATGCAAAGTGCAAGAAGATTAGTTTGACTAACCTATGTTTTGTAAATGATCTACTTTTATTTTACAGAGCCACGAAGGACTCCACAAAAAATTATAAAGAAGATCTTAATAAATTTAAACAATTCTCAGTTCTACAATTCAATCCAATAAAGAGTCATTTCCTATTATCCAATAAAGCGACTAGATTGCGTCCTCTCATCTCTCAATCAACAGGAATGTCATTCAAACATGCTCCTCTGTTGTATCTTAGACTACCAGTCTCCACTAAAAGACTTACTTACGCAGAATGTATTCCACTTCTAAAGAAGATTCAAAAGAGAACCAGTTCTTAGGTAAACAAGTCTCTATCCCGTGTGGGGAAGGTACAACTCATAAAATCAGTACTGAATTCTCTACATATTTATTGGAATTCTCACATATTTCTTTCTCAAGGAATCATTAAGTCTATAGAAAGAATCCAAAAAAAATTTCTACAGAATCATCTCAATTGGGACAAAGGTGCAGCCAAAGTGAAATAGGCTAATATCTGCTTTCCTAAAGATGAAGGAAGGTTAAATATTACCCCTATTAAGATCACAAATCAAACATTAATACTAAAGAGATTATGATGGATTCTAATGGATAAAAATCCCCTTTAGGCTAAATGGCTCCACTCTAATTTTCTTAAAGAAAGAAGTCTATGGAGCATTCAAAAACACTCGCACTTTATTAATCAGGTCTGAAGTTGAAAGATAGAATCAAGGATGATGTTACATGCATAATTGGGAATGAAAAAGTACTTATGTATGGTTTGATAATTGGTCTAACTTGGGACCCCTCATACACCACTACAGCAGTTTGAGAAGCCCTCAAACCTCTTCACTCAAACTCAAACTTACCTCTATGATTACGGAAGGGACATGGAACTTTCCTGAATAATTAAGGAATCTCCAACCATCCTATCAACCACATCCAAACTGTCAGGATACATTCTACTTGTAGAACCAACCTATCCATAAACTTACCAATGGTACCACTAAAGATAAGCTAAGAAGTAGGAAATAGAAGGTGGAATGACATAAAGTTATTTGGTGCAAGGTTCTACCTCCAAGAGTATCCATTATAGCATGACTAGCAATCCAAAATAGACTCAATACATCAAACAAAATGTTGTATCTACAAATGGGCAGAACATGTCCATTGTGTCAGATCCATGTAAAAATAAGAGATCATCTCTTCTTTACATATCCTTACAACAGCTATGAGTGGGGATCTATGTAGAGCAGATGCCTAAGACTAAATCCAGGGAATACAATCAAAGAGATACTACAAAAATTGGCCAATTTCTCAAATCCTAGGAACCCAGATATATAAATCCATGTCCTCTCCTTAGGACTGCGTATATATGAGGTGTGGAAGCAAAAGAACCTCAGACGATGGTGGTATCAAATCACCCAAAGAGATTATTGCATCAAAAATAAATCGAGAACTCAGAGAGCTCATCTTTCTGAAACAACTTAACCAAGCATGTAACAGAAATATCTGAGCTTCTCTGAATGTGTAAGAGGCTAAGATATTCAATATAAGAGCATGCAAGGACAAAGGACAGGAACAAAAGGAAAGCAAAAGGAGGTGAAAATTGGTTTAGGGTAAATCTAGTGTAGAAAGTAAATATAGATCAAGAAGATAAAAGCAGGAACCTAATTGAAGATCCTTCTCCATGCCCTTGAGGAAAGCGATATCCAGTGATAGAGAGAATCTCACCATTAAACTGGCCTGAGAAAAGAAGAAAGAAACTAGATGAAGAAGAAGCAAGGAAGGAAGAACCAAACATAATTGTCTCACTTAAGAGAGTTGGTTAAGGAACTAGACCTTCATCGCCACTGAAGAAATCAACCCTAATTGGAGAAGATGGCAGTTAGTGAGAAGTTGAAGAGATGAGAATTTTCTTCTTTAATCTAGACCCTTTAGCAATCAGGAAACGTTGTCGTGTTGTAAATGTAGGGACTCAGAAACGAATTGAGTCTTTTTTTGTTAAGAATGTGGGTAGTAGTCGTTGGTTGGTTTTAGCAAGGGAGTATAACTCCGAAAATTGTTGTACTATTCTTTGACTTATTTTCAATATAGATACTCCATTTAATTTTTTAAAAAAAACACAATATATTATACCTAAATTATTACAACTAAGATAAACATCCTTCCATATTGTATTTACAATTATATTACCTGATTGTCATAGAAAAAATTGACAACGCATCTTACTCTAGTTAGATTACTCTAGACAGAAAATAAATATACAAATATAGTGAAAATAGTTACTTGATACTATACTTATGTAAAGCACATGGTAATAATGCAAAACAATAACTGATAAAAGTAGTACATGTTATCTCTCTATTATTCTTTATTCCTATCCGCGCCTTTGCATGCAACCCTGCATGAAAAGAGCGTGCAAGAAATAAAGACCAGACAAAGTGGAACAAAAGAGTAGTAAATAAATCAAGTGCACGTACAGCTAGTCTTTCTTTTTTCAAATCTTTCCTTCTGAACCATGGAGTCTCCGTGATCAATTGTGAGTATTAACCATTGTTCAAGCTTTGGAACCCTCAATTTTCTTATTTTATATCAACTATGGTATATCAATTTTCCTATACCATAGTCAAAAACTGAAACGGCGCTTAATTACGCGAAGGAATGGATAAAGCTCCGGGGAGAATCTGCAGACCTCAAATCAAATATCTATAATGGATCATTGATTGTTATTCTTTTAATGATAAACCTTTCAATCACAGCCTTGGATTCCTCTTAGATTGCTCCTTTATATGTCAATCTTGGACTCGAGTACTTTTATGTGGGAAGCTTCGATCTATTATTAAGTAACAGAGTTTTAAGCATATTATTATATTTAATATTTGACAGAAATAATTTCTACTTCACGTGTATATATTTATTTATTACTCTAACTTAATAAGTGAAAAAATAAGAAATCAGACCCCTTAGTCACCTCTACCAATTTCGAGCCAACAGTGTAAATGACCTACGTCCAACAGATCAGTCAAAGGAAACTCTGTATGTGATCAAAAGGGTACACCAAAGTTGGTGTAACTAATTTGACCTAAAGGTGAAAGAAAGAAGATTTATCACTTTTGTGAAACGGAGGGACAACCTCGGATTCTAGAAATGCTGTCTATGTTCAATTTATATTTGTTACAGTAATCCAAGTTCAAATTTTCACTTGACTCGAGGAATTGTTAAAAACTTTAAGAGTTAATTTGATTTGATTTTTATTTTTATTTTAGTCTTTAGTTTTTGGTTTATATTTTTTAATAAAACAAAAATATATTTTATTGTTAATGTTATGATAATATAATTACACTTTTATTACCTATGATAATTAAATATAAAAAAACTTAGAGATAAATTAATATGACGAATCGGTTAAGTAAAAAAATTTCTTTTAATCTCTTAAACACATTTAAAATATTTTAAACTAATTGTAAAAATTATTGTAATATTATTTATAATTATGTGTATTATTTTATCCTTCTCATATTAATTAGAAGCAAAAATAAATATAAAACATATTTTTAAAGAAGAGAACCAACAGACCATAATCTTCTTCAAGTTGAATTTTTGATAAGATCTTATTATTCTAAAATCTTAACTACTAGTTTTTAGTTATAAAACTATCAATATTATTATAGATATGTATCAATCCTTTTTAGTTGTGTATTTCTGATTATCCTATATATTTTTAATGTGTATATTAAGGCCTTTCTTAAGAATTAAGTGAAATATACCACATTTATCATACTATTTCTTTATGATATCAAAGCCTACAATAAAATTAGTCATTTACATATAAACTTCCTCCTTGTCGTTGTCACTATACATCAGAAAAACAATAACTTCCTAATATTAGTACGAATTCACTACCTACCAAGTACTACATATGTATTTTAATTTTGAATTTTAATTATTTATATTTATAATTTTTTTTACTTTTACTTTTACTTTTATTTGTTTTCATTTAATATTTATGTATGTAATTATTTGTATATGCGTTTGGTTAGTATGTTTTTCATCTTTAAATCATTTTTGGTTTTATTTTCTTTTCTATGAGTCTATCAGAAATATCTTCTCTAATAGCTGTAGATAAGTTTATAAACTATTAGACCTCGTTAAACCTTGCATCTTAACATAATGTTTACTTAAACATTGTTATTGTTGTTGTTATAGCATAGTAGTTCCTACGTGAATCCAACAATAGCAAAAGATACTACTTATATTTTACCATATAATCAGCTAACCAATTTTTTCCCCATACCCTTGATACAACAAATTACCTAGTTTAGCGAAATCAAATTCAAGCTATTCTCATTGCTTCTAACCTTTTTGGCTACGTCTATGGAACTCTTCCACCACCAACAAGAGACTTAAACATTGATCTCTAGTCTCCAAAGCACATCAAGTGGAAAAAAAATTGATCATTTAGTTTACTGTTTCCTCACAGCTTCACTTTGCAGTTCCATCGCATGCCTTGCTCTCGAATGCAATCTTTAGATTTTTCTTGAATGTCACTTTCTCTAACAATCGTCCTCTCAATGCTCTCTTCTTTGTCGCAAGCTCCACACTCTTAAGAAAGGTGCTACTTCTCACAAGTTTCTTAAACACCCTCCCTACGACTACTGAAGAACTAGATGCTATTAGTGATCACATCTCTAATAATGATCTTATCTTGTTCACCTTAGAATGGATTCTCTACTGAGTATGAATCCTCCATTATGGAGATTGAACATCGGACTCCCTCATCACCTTCTCAAATCTTAGAGCTAGACTTCTCATTCATGAATGGTGACTGATGGCATATCACTCCACAAATCCTTCTGAGACAGTGCTTTTTGCATCCTACCCTGGCAACAATTATGGCAGATACTCACAAGGTGGGAGAAGCAACTCTAGATGATGTAATTCATCTAAAGGTAGATGATACCATAGGGAACAAAGCCCTAATACAGTCGGGTCACCTAATGACCACTAGTGGGATGTGAAATCCTTTAGATTGCTACTGTATCTTTCTTAGATCCAATTTGATCTCTTGGAGTACTAAGAAATAATCCTTTATTACCAGATACTTATTTGATCAAGTTTCAGTTAGGTCTGAGCCTAAAATGTTAAAAAAAATTAAGCTTGAAAGTTAAAGTTCAA
>JANIPM010000008.1:34667714-34679658 GCA_027478405.1 Erythroxylum cassinoides | reverse complement strand
ACCCTTGATACAACAAATTACCTAGTTTAGCGAAATCAAATTCAAGCTATTCTCATTGCTTCTAACCTTTTTGGCTATGTCTATGGAACTCTTCCACCACCAACAAGAGACTTAAACACATCAACTAGAAAAAAAATTGACCATTTAGTTTACTGTTTCCTCACCGCTTCACTTTGCAGTTCCATCGCATGCCTTGCTCTCAAATGCAATCTCTAGATTTTTCTTGAGTGTCACTTTCTCTAACAATCGTCCTCTCAATGCTCTTTTCTTTGTCGCAAGCTCCACACTCTTAAGAAAGGTGCTACTTCTCATAGGTTTCTTAAACACCCTCCCTACCACTACTGAAGAACTCAATGCTATTAGTGATCACATCACTAATAATGATCTTATCTTGTTCACCTTAGAATGGATTCTTTACTGAGTATGAATCCACCATTATGGAGATTGAACATCGGACTCCCTCATCACCTTCTCAGATCTTAGAGCTAGACTTCTCATTCATGAATGGTGACTGATGGCATATCAGTCCACAAATCCTTCTGAGACAGTGCTTTTTGCATCCTAGTCTGGCAACAATTGTGGCAAATACTCACAAGGTGGGAGAAGCAACTCTAGATGATGTAATTCATCTAAAGGTAGATGATACCATAGGGAACGAAGCCCTAATATAGTCGGGTCGCCTAATGACCACTAGTGGGATGTGAACTCCTTTAGATGGCTACTGTAACTTTCTTAGATCCAATTTGATCTCTTGGAGTACTAAGAAATAATCCTTTATTACCAAATACTTATTTGATCAAGTTTCAGTTAGGTCTGAGCCTAAAATGTTAAAAAAAATTAAGCTTGAAAGTTAAAGTTCAATCACATTTCAAATTGGGCTAAAATATTAAAGACTTGATTAATTGTCATCTAAAGAGACAACTGACCAGAGTGAGATACTTACTCAAAACTCGAAAGCACACTTTTGGATAGTCAAGATTGAAGTAATTGGTCTTAGAAAATACAGTAAATGTGCTTTTAAATAAGGTAAAAAAGCCAAGAAAAGTGACAAACTTCACTTGAAATATATAATCATCCTGATTTTAAAGAGATAAACAAAGAAAGGAAGATGAAAATTAAGTTAGAGGAATGTTGTTAACTTTTAAATGATATAAAATATCAATTTCCTTTTCTTTTTGTATGGATTTCTTGCTTGCCAAACTAAACACTTAAAAAGTCATTATGCTGCATGACCATATTCATTAAACAAAACCTAATATATTTGTAAATAGTCTTTTATATATAAAATTGATGAATTGATTATTTTTCTTAGATAATGCTACAATAGAACAAGATATTTTATTATTTAAATTTTAATATTCATATTCATATTCATATTATTAATTTCTAGGAATAATATATATCTAGTTTTTGTCTATATATATATATATATATAACACATGTTATATTGTTTATTATATGTAATTTACATTTAATCTTACATGTATAGAGTAGAAAAATTAAAAGTACTCTTATGTCATTTGAATTTCCTATAGCTATAAATGATTGAAATTCTTAATGGTATTTTATTGTGCAAAACATTTATCCCATAAATGCTAGTGTGAAATTTTTTTGGTAATATCAATTAAGTTTTTATAATTTCTAAAAAATTCAATTACTTTTCTCAAATAATTGTATAATTGTGCAAACAAATCGAATATGACTTATAAATTCAATATCAAAATGAGTCGGATAAAAAATTATAAATTTACCATTATGAACTAATTCTAATATGTAATAATCAAAATAAGGTATAACACTATAATCATTCACGCATTACAACGTGAAGAGCTAGTATATTTAGAAGATGGGGATGATTATTGAAAGGGGAAGCTATTGATTATAGGACCTAGATGCCATAAATCCAAATTCAGTTTCTTAAGAAACTAGCTGGAGGACCTATTATTTTAACCAAAACTTACCCTTCCTCGTTCCAAAGCATTTAATTATTCTGCTTTTGCGATCTTTCATATGCAAACACACGTACTACATTATTAAAAACCACTGTTAACTCACATGTACTATAATATAATATATGTTTTTCTCCAGGTATTCTCTTTTCCTACTGGAGGGTGGAGGCTTGCAGCTAACTATAGTATGACATGAACAAAATGTAAGACAAATGTTAGAACAAGCTAGTTTGGAGTTTTGCCAGTTTATTTTTGAAGCGTACAACTTTTGCTTGTTTTGATTCACTCTTGCACAACGTAGAATCTTGGCCAAGCTTTAAACTGATTGAGAAGATTTTCTTTGAAAAAAATTATGCAAGAAATGTAAACTTTCACCATTTTGTGAACTATTCTAGAGCAGTAGGTTTTCAGTTTTCTGCTCTTTTGTAAAACCACGCAAATTGCATGTAAGCAAATGGTGACATTATGATCAGATCGAGCTCACGTGGGATCCCAGGAACTGCTAGTCGCTCCTCTGTTGCTTTCCTTCATGTTGAGCTAGATAGATTGTGATAAAATGTAACAACTTGATCTTGAGTTGGCACAACAATCCAACTGTTCATGATTCAAGGAAATTAATTATGGGCATATCAGCTTAACTCGTTAATAAGCATGTAGCCATCATCATCATGTCCAACAAAGAAGGGACCACGGTAGAGGGCAAAAGTTTTCCATGAAATAAAGTGACCTTATCGTTTAAAGAAAAGGATACATCCGAATATGAACATCAACCATTCTTCCTCTATATGTACAGATTCCTTCTTCAATTATTGGTCTCCAAAAGGCTTCAACACATGAGATATATGATCTAAGCCAAAGCTTTAGATGCGACCATCTCTTTTAGGTCATCTCATTATGCTCTAAGGCAGTAATACCTACCCTACCCTACCCTACCCAACCTACCTTCCCAATATAATCCCTGAGGGGGTGGATTCACTAGTGAGGAGATGAAGTTATGTTACTTTGTAAGTAAAGGTAAATTTTGGTCTTTGACACCGACATATATATCGATAACCTGAAAAGGAACATAATATCAATGTTTCCTACTGTAATTCTCATAAAACACTGCAGTTTACCAGCAAAGATAGAATTCTGAGTTAATTTAGCCCAAGAAATGTGAAGAACATGTTAAAGGTTGCAGCTTTAGACTAATAGATTTACGAATTGATTTGACAAGTGTAGGACATAACAAGATCTTAAGATAAATATAATTTTGAATACAACAAAGGGTTGGAGGGTGTAAACATACTTAAAAATTTTGGAGGTTGGACAAGAAACAATAATTAAGTGAGACATAAAAGAAACAGTATAATTAAAAAGATTAAAAGTGAACATACTATTTTTTAATTAAAAGAAACAGTACCTTTAAGTTCAAACAACTTTTTGAGAAATATAGGTATATAATATATAAATTCAGATTAAAGTGTGAACCAGAATTTGTATACTTGCACTCATTACAATATGAATATGCATAAGATCTGATAAAATTTACAGGATACAGGTGGCTCGTGGGATGGACAGCCATTGCCGTCCCCTACTGTAACTCAGAAGTTTGGAATTATTCTCTTAACTTAGAGGGTAATGACTTGGATATATGGATACGTTTCACTTTGAAGGGTTACCTGGACAAAATATATTTCACTTGCATAAGTAACAGATAAACATCCACAAGAAAGTTTCTTGAGATTCTCAACTGTGACAATGATCACTAGCCGCACGAATCTAATTCATTGGATTCTCTTACGGATGCTGGGCTGAGCCGAAACACCAACACGCCCACAATCTGACAACTTAGAAATAGAAAATAAAGAACAACAGCATACACACACTCTTCATTCACTTTTATGTTCCCATTCCGTAACATAACAAAAGCTTTACTACCATCCTTAAAACTTCCACCCATGCTTTTGCTACTTCCATTCAGAAAGGTTATTGTCTTGCAGAAAAGAATTTTAGCTGTTAAAAGGCAATGTTCTTGCTCTGGTTTCGAAATGTAGGCCATGGTATTGGCGTGAGAACACCTTTTGTGGAAGTCTCCCTTAGACCCGAGATGGGTTCACTGCAGATAACACGGTTTCAGATCAAAGTGGGAGGTGGCATCAAGTGTTTAGTAGGCCCTTTTCTACAGTACTGCTACTGTAACCATTAGTTAAGTCGGATTAATTAGTAAATTTGGTTGTGATAAATGATGTTTGGTGGGGTGCCGGGACATGAGACAACAACGTAAACAAAGAAGCTCAAGTACACTTGATCAAATTAGGAGCGGGGAGACAATTGATTATCATTGTAATTTGCACAAGAACTTGCAGAAATGGAAGTTCTTCTTATCTGCACAAGTTACCCAGAAAGGAAATAACAAGTCTTCACGTAGAAGTAGGAGGAGAAAGTGCACCTTCCACATAAACAAAGGATTCACGCTTTTACTTTCTCAAGTTGACAAAGCCAACAGAAGCTGACTATTGCACACTCACAAACCTCAAATCAATCTCACAAAATCCAAGTCAGCCATTCACCTAAAGCAGAAATACATACTAAAGGAGCATTAATAGGCATGAGGCTAAATTTAGCGGACAAAACCCCAGCTAAGTTTAGCAATTAGTGTTCCCCTACAAGTTGAGAACTTTCGACTCAAGTTTAACGAAAAATGAGGTAAAGCTAATGGCAGCCTCCTAGACCTGAGAACAACACTCACAAACTCTTAAACTATCACACTGTACTTTAACTCAAATAACCTCTGCTTATTTTGAAAATATCATCGTGATCACATCCTATGAACAATGACTTCACACCGATATATCTCGAAATGCGAAGAAGAAAAAGGCTTCTAAATCTGGAGGAGCAAAGAAAGCGATTGGTCTTCTCCGCAAACAGTTCGATACAAATCTTTGCTTCTTTGGTGCTGGTGGGCAAGTTGCAATCTCTGGAATACGAAACTTTTGAGCTTTGGGTGTGGAGCATGCACTTGTGGGGATACTGTTAGCGCCCTCAGACTCTAAAGTATCTATTTTTGAACAACTGCTGGAGCTTGTGACAATGGAAGAGATAGAAGACAAATCCTCCATTATTGATGGTTCTACACCATTCTTGGGCTTTAAAGGCTGCTTCTTGCTTCGTATTGTGCTTGGTTTCTTCGGCTTTGTTTTTGCTTTTCTTCTGGTACTAGTGCTAGATGGAGCCATTCCAGAGAAAGTTATAGTTCCTTGAGCTTATGTGCCAACGAAAATTTGTTGTTGCAGTTAAAAGTACAAAGAGGCAGTAGTAAAAAAAAACTCCCAACAAATTCTGATTTACTTAGTAAAATTGAACAAAAATGGCTGAAAAGTGAGACTGGACCAGGCAGGGCTGGTCTTTCAATATATAGTAAATTTGACCGGAAAGTGGCGGAAAGCTTAGAACATATTGTTACCAATCTTTTCACGACCAAAACCAAGGACTTCTCCAGACAAAAACCAGTACTTCCCAATTTCTAAACTCCAACTAAAAGACTTTTCCCACTTGAACAAGAGAAGTCACCAGTTTCTGAGCAAAACTTAGAGAGAAGATACAGCAAAAACCATTACCGACCCATTATTCAGTGAAGGAAGAGCAGCAATATTTGAAAGGAAGGACGGACCCTAAAGGGTGTGATGATTAACAAAGAAAGCAGTGAAGAGCATAAAGCCTGATCAAAGAGTTACCTTCTATTTAAGGAAGACTGGACTGGAACCAAATAATCTTGGCTGGATGGAGAGAGGTAGAGGTAGAGAGAGGCAGCTGTAGATGAATTTGAAAAGGCGGGCCATAAGGATTACAACATCTGGTGGCTTTATTGTAAAATAAAATAATGTTCGAGGTTTGCGCTCTGGCTTAGTTCGGGAAGGCCCAACTGTCATATATTGAGTTAATAGTAAATAAAACAAATTAAATTAATACAATTGAATAACAACTGTTAATATCGTCTTTTTTTTCCCTTACGAGGTGTTTTAGAAGAGTCTCAATTATAGAAAGGTACCTTTAAACCATCTACTCTCAGACTAATCCCCGTTCGAATCGAGTAGGTCTCTTGTGAGAAGTAAAGTTCTGGTCCCAAATTTTAAACGACTACATACATGAGGACGATTCGAACTCATAAATATCTGCTAACAAATACGAGCAAGTGAAAAGGGGAGAAACTTGGTTTGACCCTCCTAGGATTCAGGTAGAATGTAAAGTGAAGAGGGGAGAAACATGGTTTGATCCTCCTAGGATTCAGGTAGAATGTAACATGGGAGGCAAATGCAGCAACAGTTACTGGTTTGGATTGATTATTTGCAGCTTACTTTTTTAGTATATTTGTAACTACTTACTTTAAGTTACCCAGAGACAGGACAAAAAGAGTTGGAATACGTCACTCTTCTTGGGTATCAAGCTAGCAGGCCTATGTGTAAATATGGGCATATGCATTCATGGGAGAGAGGATCTTCTTGTTTTTCCTGTTGTTTGTTGTTTAGTTTATAGCATTACTAGATCCTCTTCAGGGGATCCTAAACAAGAGTTACTGGTACTATCTATCCACGTTCATCCAAAAGGTTCTAATTTTCATGCAACCCATTTATAATTTTATAGTTGTGCACATGGGTCAGATATACTAACCCGCGGTACTCCAGACAAAATAGTTCTTTGATGCTGGGACGGAAGGTTTAGAAAAAACTTTCAAACAATAAGATCAAGGCCAAACAGATAGCAACTATTGAGATCCATTAGATGTAATCAGAGGTATAGCAATAGCTTTGTGTACGGAAAAATAAAGATACAGTTGAATAGTTGTGTCACTGCCTTGGAAGTAAAATTTGGCCAGACCATGGTGCAATCAACGATATCGTCTGCTATCCAAGGTTAACACCTAGCCCACAAACTCATGCACTTGGGGTTGAAGACTTAAAACTCGCTGATGCAGAAAGTGTTCATCAGGTTGGCAGAGAAAAAACAACTAGAACAGCTCAATAGGCATAGCCAAATCAAACGATGGGGAAGAATATGTGGGCGAGGCAAAAATCCTGAAGACAATTTCAGAAAACATTCATAGTGTTTTTAGAGAGCATTTGTTCAAAAACTGAAAAAGATAGAAATATGCAAAGACTCCGTCAAAGAGTAACTCTTCAATGGAAAAATAAATAAATTCAGCAAAAACTATGAAATAATTCAACCTAAATCAATGACCTGTGCCAGCAATGTGTCAAGCCCGAGCCAAACTGGGAGGGCAAGCAGAATGTGCGTGCGAATTTAGCCACATCCACCCTTGTACTAAAGTATTAAGAGACAATTTACTCAAGCCTCAGGCAAATACTCCTTTCAATATAAAGACTAAAAAAAGTTTATTCCCACCAATGTGAGACAAGAATACAACACGTTTGGTAAAACAAGTAAAAGAGGGGATCATTTATCCAACAATTTTCCACCAAATGGCTTGCTAAACTTGAATTTTCTAGACAAATGAAGGTTTATATATTTAAGCATCAATATCTTTCGATTGAATTGATGGATAGTAATGTGTGACAACAACTTAGTTAATAAAGTTAATTTCTTTTGAACTTTATAGAATTAGCATGACACCGTCATAACAAATTTTAATTTCTAAGAGACCGTCATAACACATTAATTTCTACACATTTTGCGATAAAAAGAAGATAAATCACAACAAGTACTTTTCATGGTCATGCGCATACCTTGGTTTCTCATAAGTGCCCTAAAAGACAACTCAATTCTTTCGATTGAATTGATAAGTAGTAATTTGTGATAACAACTTAGATATGCTTGTTTAGTGGGTATGGAATGAAAGGTATTGTTTGGTAAGATATTATCATTGAATAACGTCTATTGGTTTCATTCTTCGTTTTTGAGTAATGCTCCATTCCTCTCGTAATCCAGAGGAATGGGAGTCATTACGCCGTTATTTTCGCGAGCGTTCCCGCGATAACGTACTCCTCCGAACTCTTACTGATACCCACAAAACCAACATCTATCTGATAATGTACTCTGCGCGTTCAAGTAATAGATATTGTTTTCCTCTTACATTTCCTCTTACCTGGTACCCACAAACCAGCATCTATCTACCTTTCATTTACGTGAGACCCAGAATCGTCTACCTTTGACAAATCTCTCCACAAACTAATCCCTATAGCCCACCATGGAAACACTCGAAACCATGAAGCAACATTGGTAATGTTCTTCCTTTCTTTCTTCATCAATTTTGTTTTTGTCAATATAATTGCATATTTCTCTCTTCTTTTCTACTGGGTTTGGGTTTTTGCGTCCTAAATTCATTTTCTTTTGCATTTACGTCATTCTCTTTGAATGTCCAGTTCTGCACTCATTAGAATTTGTTTTGAGATTGTAATCATGCCTTATTTTTCTTTGTACTGTTGCTTTATTTTTATCAAGATTTTGCTAGAACATTAGCCACGGAGGAAGCAGGAGAGGCACCCAGGTTTCTAAACTGCTTTCTACTCTTGAGTCTATTGCCCTAGGAAAAGAAAGGTAATTTTTCTGATCAGTATGTTTTCCCTCTACTTTTGAGTTTGTTATAGATGCCTCATTTTTTACAAGGAGACAATTTTCCAATCAATATGCCATGGTAGTTATTTGTGCTTAATGGTTGATTGAACTCACAAATGAGTGAAACACTAGAAAGAATGGATCTAAGTTTGCCAATATCATTACTGCGCTTTTTAGCTGAATTGTCCTCTCTCTGGTCCAATATTCAGATAACGTCACTGTCCTCTTTTTCCTTACTTATGCCTTTGAGTCTACTGCTACTAAGCCCTCGAAATGCTTCATCTTCTTGAAAGGAATCTAATAAGTTAGTAGAAAATTCAATCTTTCTCTTTGGGAAGCTTTCTCTCCCTGGATGACTTCCCTTAAATTTATCAGCATCTCTAGAATGACTTATTAATTTAGATGGTGGCTAATTTATAAACTCCAAAGTTGAGGTCTTTAAAGATAGTATTCAAAGATTGCGATGCTGATGTATGCCAAAGAAGATTGCCAATGTAGAGTTTGAGCGATTTTGCGAATAGATAAAGAAAATAATGACTGAACAATGTGGCAAGCAACGAATTGCATAGGCCCTTCTTTAATTCAGTTATGATCATTTAGAGGTCTTCAGAGTCTTGCTTATTACCTAATTTGGAATAAACATTTTCTATATAAACTACAGAAAGCTAGTACTCTAGCTAATTGAGATGTTGAGTGATAATAAAGAGTGAACGGTAGAAAGTGAGGAACTTTAATCTTGTTCTTCAAACTTATTAAAATCTGGACACTGTAAACTAACTAAAAAGACAGTATGATACATAATGAGTTGGTACAGAGCTAGCATCTCATGAACTCTTTTCAGTTGAGAGTTGGGATTTGCTAAATCTAGTTTAGGTTAGTCGTGTATTTAGATCCTGTCTCTTATCCTATCACCTCCGTTGTAGGTTTCCCATTAAAAGAAAACATTTCATTGATCTCTTCGATAAATAACACTGAACTGGATAGGTAAAATCCAAGGTCATTCATGGCTAAATTAATTCAATATTCTACTTTTGTGTTGCTATTTCTTGTACTAATAGTTACAATATTGCAGAAATTGCAGAAGTAGAAAAGAAGAATATCATCAGATCATACGCCATCTCCTTAAATGTTGTGCCTATTGTCTATGTGCGTAGTCCTATACTACATTACTATGTACATTATTGAGTCTTTTACCTGTTTATAGGCATGAATGGATATATATGACTAATTTTATGGTTTCTCATGCTAAGTTCAACAGTTGCAATTAGGTCCAACCTCCATCAACATCAGCAGTAGTAGATATTAGCCTGAAGTATTAGGCTTAAGTATAACTGTTCATAGAAAAAGGTTGCAAGCAAACTATTGATAGCCTTCTGAACATAGTGAACATCGAAAAAAAGGCAGTCACCTTCCAGTTGAGTATGAAGAAACTCATTCATCTGAAGCAAAAGCGGATCCATAATCTGTACAAAAAATTCAAGAAGTGATTTTCTTTTTTCTTCATTCAAATTAGCAGGGCCAGAGCTAGTATCTAAAACTGCATCACTACTCTGATGTAGCTTATCAAAGGAATGAACCAATAACTCAGCTGAGCCACGGGATTTACCAATTTTGGTATTTTCAGAGAGCAATGATACTCTATTTGGCCTTCTGACTCTATTAACTAGTAAGTGAAATAGTTGACCCAAGCCACTGAGTATATGTCCCTTCTTTGTAGCCATTATTCTATGTAGTTTATCAAACAAATGCCTGTGGTAACTTTTAATGAGACACATTGAATCTGTTATTTTTCCTTCATTTGATGCCAGGTACTTCCCTGAACTGCGTAAGCTAAGAAATCCATCAATGTGGATTGGATGAAATAACCCTTGCAAAATAACCTCCTCAACCATAATCATTACATTTCCCACGGGCAAAGTATGATCTCTTCCATTAAAATGGACCAGTAAATGCAACAATGGCTCCAAAAGCTCATCCAAAAAACAATGAAAATTATTTTTCCGAAGGGGGTGGACCCTCAAAAATTTGGTGAATGGTTCGAGAACCAAGATACAGAAGCGGAAAGCAAAAGTACCAGCATTGCCACTTTCAAGATTCTCATCGCAAACTTTCCATACAAGATCAAGAACTGAACGGGCAGTTGAGATCCACAAGTCCAAGTTTTCATTTGACAAGTTACCATGAGATAAGAATAACAGAGAAATGCAATCAAGTGCAACAGTATATAATTCAAATCCTTCACCAAAGAAAAAAGATTCCCTTGATAGCAAAGATACTTCCTCTAGTAAAGACAATGCTCTTGTTGCAATACACCAGATCGCTCGTAAAATATTTCGTGAGAAACTTAAAGAAAGTTGCAATCTTAAAGCCTCCTGCAGGGAAAATTTAAAGATCACCCAGCACCTGTAATCCAAACACGCCTCAGAAACTCCAGAAGAAGTCTTCACACCATCATGTTTCCCTTTCTTATCACCAGAAATCAACAGTGACTGAACCCAATCATTGAGAAAAACCACCAGGCGAGATAAGTTCACTGTTTGGTGACCTTCGTCAACATCAACTTCTCCTTCCTTCTCTTTCGATTTCACATAATCAAAAGCCAGTTCAAGCTTCCTGCATTAGGGGGGAAAAAAAAGGGCTCAATCCTCTGTTCCTCTACATTAAAGACATATAAAAAAACACAAATGGTAAGACTTCACAAATTCATCGAAAATTATGCAAACACTTAATAGCATCGTACAGAACACTCGGTAACTTCCTTTAATAGCTCAAAGTTCACTACTTTTTATCAACTTCCTCAGGAACCAAACAGAAAGTTAAAAAAGACTAACTTTTGGAGCTCAATTTCTTTATTTTGAAGCGAAAGGATAAGCTGAAGGTTCCTCCACGCACGCCCAACTCTAATTTGTTCTTCCAATCCCCTCTCTCCCGAACCAAAACCTTCCTCTGGTTCCGTCTCTTTATTCGAGTCATCAAAACGGAGTGCTTTATCAGGTCGCTGTTTCTCGTCGGAGCTTTTCAGCTTCCTCTTCCTCTTCTTCGCCGGTAAATCAGCCATTGAAGGTCGCCGGAAAATTTCGACGTCGACAATAGGGTTTTAGACTGTTAATCAAACGGTCATAAACCCTTTTTGTTAGGTTTCTTAGAAACTAATATAAGAAAATAAAAAGATTTATGATTCAAACGCTGCGTTTAAGTCAATGGAATAATTTTACTCTAAATATCTTAATTTTTTAAATCAATATTTCATATTATCTCAATTGAATATATTTATTTTATAAATATACATCTAATTTTTGTGCATAGAAATAAAGTAATTAAATTTAAATGATATTATATATGTATAAACTGATAATATAATTTATTAAAATTAAGAACAAAAATTAAAAATTTTAACAAATTATTTAAGATAACATTGGTTTAATTATTTATTTTAATTAATA
>JANIPM010000008.1:34600293-34619708 GCA_027478405.1 Erythroxylum cassinoides | reverse complement strand
GTCCCATATGTTAGTCATCAGAAATTCTTTCTGGTATTTAAATGCTAAATCACTTGGTGGAATTATATGAATCTATTTTGAGCATATTTTCAATAAGCTCAATTAGACTTGATGTTGTCCTCTTTGGCAAAATACTAGTTTGCATTTTTTATTGATATCTTAGATGTGAATCAACTGGGATTGCAAAAGAATGTCAAAGAAAAAGACTATGAGGGTAAATCATGTAAAGTCCTTAAAACTCATTTACCAGTTATGTAAATTTGTTAGTTTGCCTAGGACAATCTTCTTGAGTTTGGTTCATGTTTTTAAAAGTCTCCATAATGAGCTTCGATGTCCTTGCAACATCTTTTAGATGTTTCTATATGACTGATTTTGGGTTTTAGTTTCCTTTACCAGCATTGGCTAGGTAAACCTAGAGATGTATGCTTTGGCTACTGGTACATGGAGTTTGGAGGGTGCTAACATGGAGAATTTCGACAATCAAGCAAAATGGAAAAATTGGTTACACAATTATGCTAATGTACTCTGCGTCAACTCTTGGTAGGTTCTTTATTATTTCTTTCTTTAGCAAAGTGTGCAAATTGGATTTTTAATTGCAGTATCTAGCTTTGATAGTGTATTGGTAGGTGTTTATCTCTATTAGTCTTCTTTTCCTTACCTTCTGTCATTTCACAATTTTCTGTTGTAGGTGAAAAAATACATTGATGCCTACTCAGCCTCTTCAATCATTGAGTTTTCTAGTGAAGATTTATTACACATATCAGGTGTATATGATAAGGCATTAGTGATAAATTTATTATAACATATATTCTCTATTTAGTGACAACATGATTGTAACATATAACTTTCATACTTGTGACGAAATCTGTTAGACAATATAGCCACTAATGTAAATTTCTTTTACAACTAATGTAATTCCGTTGATAAATTGATAGTTTTATTTGTGATAATAATAAACACGTTAGTGATAATACTTTTTGTAAGAACCAATTTTTATTTTTGTGACGAAATGATGTTGACACTTTTTAATTAAAATATTAGTGACCAAGAAGTAATGGACACTGATAAAAAATTATTAGTGACAAATATTTTGTCACTATTTATAATTATTTTAGTGGCGATAATACTGTAACAATAAAATGAAATACTGTTACGACTTTATTCGTCACTATTTTATATTATTTGTGTCAAAAAATTTGTCATAAATATGCAAAATTACGTGACCATGAAGTATTGTGACACATTCCATAAGTTTCAGTGACGACACTTTTGTGACAATATAATTAAGTATTGTTACAACTTTATTCGTCACTACTTTATATTATTTGTGTCGACAAACTTGTTATAAATAAGTACAGTTGTTGTAACTATATAGTATTGTCGCACATTTGATAAGTTTTAGTGTCGACAATATTTTTCAATAAAATGAAATACTGTTATGACAAAATTCGTCACTACTTTATATTATTTGTGACGATAAAATTGTCATAAATATATAAAGTTATTGTGACTATATAATTTTGTCACATATTTCACACGTTTTAGTATCAGTATTTGTGACACGAAAGTGTTGTATAATTGTAACCATTTCTTAAATTAGTCACTATTTCATTACTGACAGAGATATTTGTGACCGGAGATAACGACTTCAAAGATTAGACATTATTAATAATAGTGACAAATATTAATGCTTTTAGTGACAACTTTTACTTTCATTAAAAATACAATTTCTTGTAATGTATGTTTCAATTTTTCTGGTAAATATTTACATTTATGTTCTTTATCTCTATAATTTTTTGAAAAATAATTTTTTTAAAGTTTATTTTTATTAACTTAAATCTTTGTTTACATATTATTTATTTATTTGATATAACTCTTGAATTAAATGAATATATGCAAATATTTTCTAATTTATATTAGTCACTTTTTTGATAGAGTACTATTCCTTTTTTCTACATCATGAATTTATATAATCTTTATATTCTTTCATATATATGAAATTGTTTTGATTAAAGATTTCGTATATATTTTATAAAATCGTTATAAAACTAAAAAAAAAGGATCTTGCTATGTTTAGAATTCTTAAAAAATATGATCTTGCTAAATTTGGATTTGAATATCGAAAAAAATTAAAATCATGTGAAACCTAAAATTTCTTATTTAGAGGTCTAATTGTAAGAGTGGTTGGAAAATTTAGCAGCGCCTTTGGCTTGGAAACTTTTGAGATACGTTGTTAGATTATAAGATGTAAACAATCTTTTCTTATGCAATAAATGTATGTGTCAACCAACACTACTAGTGGAAATGTGTTCCACGAGGAGGTGGTTGTGCACCCAAGGATGAGATAACTATGCACTAACTTCTTCCTTGATTAGAAGATGAGGGCCAATAACAGTGTGAAACTTAGAACTACTAGAAAATTTAAGGGCTGATGAGAATCTGATACTGAATAAAAGGAGGCCAGCGATCAATCATCAGTTAAACAATCAATTATGTGAAAACTCCTTATACGTAGACGTGTACAAATGACGTAGGAACCTGAGAGATCTTGAGATTTCCAAGTTTAACCCCTCTAGGGCTCTTAGGGTAGAATCTTAGGAGATTAGGATTAGTCTGGCTAAGCTAGGATACCTAATATAATAATAAAAAAAAGATGAGGCCCAACCTTTTATTCTATTTATCGTAATATGAAAATATTATACTAAATCCCATTTATATTTTTGTGATAAAACTTCGTGACCCATTATAGATTATGTACATCAACAACATACAACTTTCAGCTTCCATTAACCAGCTAAAAAGAATAAGAAATATGTCGTTCTCGCAAACATCTCCTAAGACAAGAACGTGTTGATGACGGTAGAAGTAACCGTGAAGACCGAGTGAAGCAGAAGGCTCTTTCAATCCTTCAACCAATTTTCTCCGTATTTGTGTCGTCGGACGGCCATATCACAGTCTCCATGAGCCGCTCACGCATCAACGCCAAGTTCTCATTGGAAATCTCATTGTATATTTCGGCGTGATCACATTTCTACAAGGAAGAGAAATCATTCGGCTACCCATTTATCAATAGTAGAGCAAAATTAAGGGGGTTGTTTTCTTACCTTCACCCATTTTCCATACAAATGAAGCCGAGTGAGCATCACTCTTTCAGCAAGATCCTGCCTCTCCTGTCATTACCAAATATGAAGAAAGAAACTAAAGCTTACCGGATTTTGAATTCATATAATGGGACGGACAGAACACAAAGGCTCCAGGAACTACCTTGCCCAAGACGCGAATGAAACGTTTGCCATCTCCAGGCTTGTTAGAAGCAACAAAGCTGTCAAAAATGTGGATATGAGTGAATCTCACAAGATATAGGTATACGAAAACAGAGTACTTCATGCGGTAAAATCTTCCACAAGTTATGAACTCATTTGTGTGTTGAGAAATAATTTTTTTATTCCTACTCAGAGATAAACCTGTCTAAATTCCCAAGTATAATCAGGTGACAAGTAGTGGGCTGGTTGTCCTGCCATGTGCTTTTTTTTTTGGGGGAAAAATCAAGCAATAGGCGTGTACAGTGTGAATGATCTTACTTACTCATAGAACCACCTATATTGCGTTGGATTCATCTCATAGAGCTGGTTAAGAACAGTCCTGACGGCTTTGTATGTGAAAAGGTTCAGTAGTTGCTGCAAGTAGGACACATTGGTCAATTTAGAAATCCAAAAACGATTATCAGGAAATGTAGACATGAATGCACTCTCTAAGATTTGTGCTTCATATGCAGGAGACAGAGTTCAAGTGTTGCTTGGTCCTGGTGTTTACAATTAGATTACATTCCCAATAGTCCTTCGATAAACCTGAAACTAAAAGCTATGACATACATCGAATATTTAGATCCCATTATACAATAAGTAATTTAAAGCAGAATTCATGATAACATTTCTTCTTGGTTTCAGATGATACACAGTTAGAAGAAACAGTCAATCACGAATCACGATCTTCGCTGCAGACAGACACTCGTTTCAATAAAGTTCTACCATATGAGATTCCAGTGATCTTCTCAACAGAGTTCTTAGTAGACCTCCCTTTTTGTGTTTTTATCTAAATAAGAAAATTTAAAGTCTTGCGAAAGAAAGACTAAAGACAGTGCCGGCAGAAAATGGAAAACAAAATCTAACGGAATCATAGAACAGAGAATATTGGAACGTTATACTTACTGTCTTAACATCCTCGAAACTGTCTTCATATTGTCCTGCCAACTCGTTGACAACCATAAGTCTTCGATCCTTTCTCTGCTTCCTCGAACTTTTACTTATAATACCCGAAATCGCTCTCGATGATAGCCTGCAATCCTGCCATGAGTCCACAAAAGAGCTCCCCAGCTCCAAAGACCCTTTACCAGATTGCTTCCTCTTCATTGAACTCCTCGGCAAAACCAAGTCTCCGCTCTTCTTGTGACCAATATTAGTTGTGGGGAGTGCATCCAAGCACAAACAGGGATTAGGAAGCGAGTCCACCATGGATGAACCCACCACAAATATAGCTCCAACCATTCTTCCTAAGAAAGACTGGAACTTTAGAACACAACTTTAAAAGTATCAGCAGCCCAGATCAAGATGGGAAGTCTATTAAAAAAATAGAAAGAGACACCCAGGAAACATAAGAATATGGAGGAAGCAAATGGGAAATCTTCAACTATAGTCAAAGGTTCATGAAGTTGGAAAGCTGGGTGAGATGGGAAGCAAAGAAAGCGCGAGGAACGTGTGAGATGTGTGACAATTCCAAACCAGAGGAAAACTTGAGGTCCTAAATCAAAACTTTTTCTTTCGTAGAGACTTCTGATACTGTCCTTTGCTGAATATCTAAAGAGCTTCATGCTTACGGAAGGTTTCTCCAATTTGGTGGCTCTCTTGGCACGTGATAGAATCTCCAGAATCTTGTATTTCTTTGTAACACTAAAACGTAAGCCACGCGCGCACTCTCCTGTTATCGGTACACTGCATAATTATGTATTATATAATTAAGAAATATTTTACATTTTTCTTCTATATATATGAGTTGTATTAAATTTTATCATTGGTTGAGACATCAACTTATAGCTAGCTAAATAAAATACTGTTCACAGACTTAATTTAATGGACGAAATATCACTTGCTAGACATCAATTTGTGTATAATAATAATGATAAAAATGTTTTTGAAAATTGCAGAAGCCGAAAGTTTGACAGATACGCTACTGCATCTCGCGTGAGAATAATATACACTGTTTCCTCAGAGTCGTGTGGGCAAGAAACAAATGTTAGAGTGAAACTTGCAAACAACGTTACTTTAAATTTTTTTATTTAATTATATCTTAAGAATTTATAATAATATAAAATTGATATAATAAATACTTTTTTTATTTTTATTAATATGATTTATACATATTTTTCATAAATTAAAGTAAATGTATTTTCAAATACTATTTTTGCATATTAAACTAATATATTTAATTATATAGTCTATAATTACTTTCTATAAGTCTAATGACATAATAAATTTATTATTATTTATTAAATAAATAATAGTCAATTTTATCATAATTTTTACGTATAAATAATAATTATTTTATGCAGGAGAAACTTTAAGCTTTTTATTTAGTCTTTAATTTTTCAATTTTATATTTTTAACCCGTACCTTGGTTGCCAACCGTTATTGACCGAAACCAATCGAAAGAGTTGGTGCCGGTACAGAGTCTAGTATGAATCTTTTTTTTGTTCAATATCAGTTTTTGACTAGTTCGGTCAGTCTCGACCAATGGGGTAGGATATTCTAAAATCTAAACAATGCTTGCAAAGGCATAAACTCAGCAAAGCCCAACAACAAGGCCATGCTTGGTTCTTGAAAGTAGTGGCCCATTAACTACAATTTATCAGCCTAATTTTTTCCCTATTTAAATGTCTCCTCCAAATCAATGTTATGAATATTATATTGACCTAAGAAATAAATTGAATTCTAGTACAGTATTATATCGATACAAGTTAATATCAGGTACCATTTTAAACAATTTTTTAAATTTATGAAATAATCTCTGCATTTTTTTTAAAATTGTAAAATAATTCGTCAGTATATCGTATTGTATACTTTATAATTTTACGTCAACCTTGTCTCAAAAAATCATAATAATAAAATTTTAAAATAATAACAATTTATTTTTTTATTAACAATAATTTTCAGATATTTCATATTTAAATAACAACCATAATTAATATGTAAAAAGACAATTATTATACAAATATAATATTGAAAACAATACATAGTATTTAAAATATTACACTTTCATCATATAATGAATAATAATTATATCAAAACATCAAATAAAAAACAAAAAATATCCTTTACTTTTTAACTATTAAAATTTACAATAAGAATTTGTGATAAGGAAACAATTATGTAGAAGTGAAACTTGAAAAATAAAGTTTACAATTCCATTGCAAATATATAATTTAACTTATACATCAAATAAAGGTAAAAATAAAAGAAGATGAGAAACAAAAATCTAAAACTTCATTCAATCGTTTATGAGGGAATATCCGCTATAACTACACCGACTCCAATTATCATTGGGTAAAAAATCCTTATCATTGAGAGGATTATCATCATTATTCAAATTCAATGCACCAATGGTGTAACTTCCCACAACCATAGGACATAAGCCTGACATTCTTCAGAATATTCGAGCACATACCCTACGGGAATGACATGTTAGAGCAATCACATTCGCTTCATAAGGCGTAATAAAGAACATAAGTATTTAAAATGTTAACATATCTTTTTTCATCACTATCAGTTAAATGAAGCACCATCGAAAAAGGCTCACAAACTCGGATTACAAATTGGCATTGCAACCAAAATTCAGTGTCTTCAAGTATATTTCTGAAAACCTTTAGCCCAACATTAAAACTAGCATGTTGAGATGCAACCTACTTATCACTTATAAACATCCTTCTCAACCCTTTCTTCATCATAACAATACACCAAAGTGATAAGAACTTCGACGTAAATCTTGTCACTATAGGATGACACAAATTTCTACCATTGCTAAAATCATTTCTCATTAAATTCAACACTAATGCGCGATTATAAATGAATTTGGTCACCTTTTTGACTTTCTATACAGTTTTATCAACAATAGGAAAAATACCTAGCATTTCCTATATTTTTCAGCATTAAGTCAATACAATGTACAACGCAAAGAGTCCAAAAAAAGAATTATACTTATTTTGTAACCTTCTTCTCGCCGCTTTATAAGCGAATCATTGTTAGTAATGAACTGAACAATATTTTCTCGTCCTACTTCATCACAAATTCATTGAATATCTCAAATAAAGTATCAACATTCCTAATAAGGTCAGATGCGTCATAATTTCAGAAACTAAGAAACTCAAAAGGTTACCTCTGTAGTCATGAATAGAAAGAGCTTTGTATCCTGGACTATAAGAGGCTATAACATCAACCATAACATGATAATAGTAAGATTGGGAAGTATTGAATGTTGCACCTATATTAAACCACCATCTAGCCATTGCCATATCTACATTGTGAGTCGTATCTCTTGATCACATGGCACTATAAATTAAAGGCTAGGCTCTAAGAGTTGTTTGTGGTGCAAAAAAATTAGTCATCTACCTTCTTCTAGATGCAACATTCACTTCTTGCTATGAACATTACCATTACCATTACCACCTCCAACATTCTCACTATCATCATGAACATCAACAAATGAACTTTCACTACCAGTTTCATAATTTAACCTCTCCCTTCTATCTTTTTCGTGTTGATATTCTTCAAGCAAAGTTTTGATTTGTCACTTCACATCGTGACTTACTTTTTTACAAGGTTCCACATATCCTTTAACCCTAACTAAATACTTCTTTAATCAGGTGATTTCTCCACCTTTCAAATGCTTGTTACTAAACAAATAAATAGTATGATTCTTCATACTGGGGGCCATTGCAACATGAGCCCAAGCTGTATCATTATATCTTCTTGAAGTGGTTAAATGTTTAAGAGTACTTGAATTTTCTTCCATTTATCTGTAAAAATAAATTAAGACATATATCAAAATAAAGAACACATAATTTCATCACACAATATGTAAGTCTATCTTATATAATATAACTCATTTTGTATGATTACACCATACACAATTCAATTTCATCTAACACAATTCAATTTTATCCAACACAATTCATCAATAAGTCAAAAACCAACAATTTAAGTGTTTAACATACAGAATTACACAATACACATTTCATCCAACACAATTCAATTTTCTTCAACACAATTCACCAATAAGTCAAAAACCAATAATTCAATTATTTAACATACTACATTTTGATACTACATATGACATGTTCTAGCAAAGATAGCTCAATCGATAACTGTCGAATATAGTATAAATACTACAAGAGTTAAGATGTTTAGTGACAATTTTTCTGTGTCTGATCATTGTTTCTCACAAATATGATGTTTTTTTTTACCATTTTAGTTGCTGAGTGCAAATGGATGCTTGTCTTATTTAATCGTGGACATTATTGTCTATCTAAAGGAACTTGCAAAATGTAACCCCTGATTGCATCCATATTTTGTTGTCATCAATTGGCATTTCAAAAAGGTCTGTCTTCAGCCTCAGGAAGGCCAAGGGTACCTCCAAATAATCCTGTTATTTTTTACGTTAGTTTAGAGTACATACCAAGCAAGAGGTGGAAGAAGAGTAAGAGAAATTTACAACAGCTTTACATGTGAATTCTTCCTTCATATCACTTCATTCTTTGAATATTAAGCAAATTTAAACGGCTTCAGGCCAACTTAGTCATCAAGTGTTTGTTATGAATATCAGAAGGCTAAACGATTTTGCTCTAAATATCCACAATCAGTCCTCTGCTTTTAGTTTCTCTAGATTTAGATTGTATTTCTATCTCTATTTCTAACTACATAAATCATATTTCTTGACATGATATCAAAGTTTAAGTATCTTAGGGGCTTGTGTTATTATAAAGAAAGAGAGAAGATTAACCTCTTTACTTAAATACATAACAAACTAAAGTTGTCAAGTTATAGTACAATAATGACTTTAAAAAGTTTCTCTCCAACCTCTCTTCCCATAATCAATGGTAACAACTATACTATGTGAGCTATTAAGATGAAGACTTATTCGAGAGCTCATGAACTTAGATCATTTGCATTGACAGACTTTTGGATGCTAAGATATAGTGGAAACAAATGTTGAACTCCCACTACTTCTACATAACCCAACAACCAATCAATTGAAGAATCATAGTAAAAAGAAGATTGAGATATATGGCACTTACAATCATTCATGCTTTTGTTATAGGCTAATTTTGCAAGAATAATAACTCGTGAGATAGGAAAAGAAGCTTTGAACAAGGTAAAGGAAGAGTTTTAAGGTTTAGATATAACAAGACAACTTCAAATCCTTAACTTTTGGAGAGAGTTTTATTTATTGAATATGCAAAAATGTGAATATGACAAAGAGTTTAGTTATAAATTCATGAAGATTGTAAATCAGTTAAGGCTACTTTGAGAGGATTTTGAAGACAAAAAAGTTATTAATAGAGTCCTTCTTAGTGTCTCTTAGAAATTTGAAACCAAAATCTCAACATTAAGGGAGTCAAATGATATGTCATAACTCACATTGATGGAAGCATATAAATTTTCTTCAACCTTAGGAACAAAGACAACTCTAGAGATAAGAAGAGGTTAGAGAAAGAGCATGCAAGGCTAATTCGTCTTAGCCAAGCTAACACAAGCCAAATAAAAGGAAAGAGAAAAGATGAAATGAAGAAAAACCAAGAGGAACAAGAAAGATATCATCATAATGAAAGTAAGGAGAAAAAAATTGTATCTCACAAACATTGCAAAATTGAGCAACCATATACCTAAGTGTTTTTGGTTTATACCAGATAAAAGATGTAAAGCTTGCAATCAACTTAGAAATATTGAAAAGGTATATATGCAAGCATTAGGAGAAGGAGCTAAAACAAAAAAGAATGGCTGAAGTCCATGAACATAAAGAATAGAACTTGTTCACATTACTTGCAATGACTAGTTATAATAACAAGAATGGGCAACTTATAGGCTCAAGTTACACTTATCATATAACTCTTAATTAATCTATTTTTAAGGTCCTTGATAAAAGTTTTTAATCAAGGATATGAGTTGACAATTAAGCTTGCTTATAAGTGAAAGGAAATGAAATAGTTTCTATTAAAATACATTAATGTATCAAGTTGATTACGAATGTGTTATTTATGCTAAGTTTAGAATCAAGATCTTCTTAGTTTGAGTCAATTAATTGATAAAGGTTATATCATATAAATTTTTCTTAAAAATTTTGCATTATATTTTATCCAAATGGAGCTAAATTATTGAGATAAACATAAAGAATAATTTATTTCCTGTTAGATATAGTCTAAAATTATTATGAAAAATGTAAAGAAAAAGTTGATAAAACTAATATGATTAATTTAGGTAATTAAAAAATATTTAGGCACAAAAATATGAAATAAAAGACTGTTAAAAGTTCAATTTTAAGGCATTTCTGAAACATAATACAAATTTCAGAAATCCCCTATATACGACAGTAACCATACAAGGAATCTCATTCTTCGATTCAAAGATAAGTATTCTTCTCCTAATCTGAAAAAGAGACACACCTCCAAATATCAGATAAGGGATTTTAGTACTTTTACTCACCAGGATAGGATGCTGACTTAGTGGACATCCCCCAAGTATCTATCTTGCAAAGAAACTTGTTAGCCAAACCTTCAAATGATTCTTATATTATAGCTCTTTATCTTTTTGAAAAATGAAATGAAATATGTTGAAACTCAACCTCATAGGTGTACAAAAGATCAGGCACAAAGGGACTTCATGTTTGTACACAAGTATGACCTGAAAATAGGTGCTACAATTCTACAGTTTAGCAGTCTGTTCCAAGTTGTTGTAGTACAGCAATAGAAGCAGGACTTGTCAGTTAGAGTTCCGTCACCGTATGTGCATTACTTGTTCTTACTGTTGGGTCATATGCCTTTCCAATTTCCTCGGACATAACAGATGATGCAACAATTTAGACATTACAGAAGTAATATCAACAGTCAGGAGTGGTAACTAACACTTGATTCTTAATCCTAACTGCGGTCTTTCATTAATTCTTAAAGCACTTCAGTTTCTAACATTTTCTTATGTTAGGTTCAAGAAGATGGGTAAGTGCTTTTCCTTTGTATCTCAAGTTTTGATCCACTTTCCTGACCGTCTCATGACAATATGCGGGAAATGCAAACAAAAGAGCCTTCTTAAGATCTTCAGTGGGTAAGGAGACTGAAACAAATGTAGAAGTTCTTATCTTTCCTTGCAAAAATTGGTTTTCAAGAATTAGAACGTTTGCATTTCTTGGCTTTTGATAGAAATATAGAATATGGAAAGTGCTTGGAGACGGTGGAGTTTCTGTTTTTTTCTCTGCTTGGACTAAATTCGGTATCTTTGTTTCCCTATGGTTCTCATCTCACCTTTGTTGTATCTTTAAAGGACTTGCATTACGTAGAAATAAACTAGTATAAGTTTTGGTTCTTGATTCCTACTTTTCTCGGAGTTTCCGCATTTGACACATCAAAGTCTCCGGAGAGATTTCCACTCCCCTGTATAGAAGTTGCAGTCCTTATACATAAATGAAAATCACGGATACCATTACCATTATCTTTCAATTTTTCTTCTCGCGAGTCTCCTGAAGCCTCTTACAGCAGTACTCTTTTTTGGACTTAAATGCTTCTGAGAGTCACTTTTCCTCATTCTTCCCACTCCTTTTTCTCTTTAATTCAAGTTCTTAAAAGGGTCATCTTTGTTTGACGTAGGAGTGAGAGAGTTTCTGGAATTTAGATTTGTGTTTGATCCTTATTTGTGTTTCCTTGTGTTTGTCATCTTTTGCTTCCGTACTCTATTTTTCTCGTAATGGTCTGCAGTTCATTAAAGAATGTGTGGATGCGTTGATCAGTTCATGTCACAGCACCTGCTTGCATGTCTACCCCAGAAAGCAATTCTTTAACGGAAGAAATGACTAGTCCAATTGGTTCTCTCGAAAAGAAACATTCTTTCTCCTTGTTGCTTGAGTTGGCTGCTGATAATGATGTTGAGGGCTTGAAACGATCTATATGCGAGGAATTTGAGATTAGAGAGGTCGGATTCTGGTATGGTCGTGACATGTTGTCTAAAAAGATGATTCTGGAGCAAAGAACACCGTTAATGATTGCTGCCAAATATGGAAGCATTGAAGTGGTGAGACTGATCCTTCTCTTGCCTGAGATGGACGCAAATTTCTCTTGCGGGACTGATAAGAGCACGGCCCTTCATTGTGCTGCTTCTGGTGGATCCATTAATGCTGCCAGTGTTGTAAAGATGCTTTTACTCGCTGGTGCCGATCCGAATGCTGTTGATGCTAACGGGCATCGTCCAGTTGATGTTGTTGCTGCTCCTCCGAAATTTCCCAGCTTGAAAACAACACTTGAAGAGCTTTTGAGAAGTGACCATGTTTCTGGCTGTGAAGGAGACCTACATGCTTCAGTTGATAGTTTGAGTTCCATTTCATTGCCTACCTCATTGTCATCAGAAGATGGCCTGGTGTGTAGTAGTACCTCAGCTGCCTGTAAGCCTTTCAATATAAGCGTTCTTTCTTCAGCTGAGAAAGAACTGCCAGTTGATCCCTTCTCTGCTGATACTACAGACCACGCATTCACTACTGATGAGTTTCGGATGTTCTCGTTCAAGGTCCTCCCTTGTTCTCGTGCCTATTCTCATGACTGGACCGAGTGCCCCTTTGTTCATCCAGGAGAGAATGCAAGGAGAAGAGACCCTACGAAGTTCAATTATAGTTCTGTTCCATGTCCGGATTATAGAAAAGGAGCGTGTAGGCGTGGAGATATGTGTGAGTATGCTCATGGAATTTTCGAGTGTTGGCTACACCCTGCCCAATACAGAACAAGATTCTGCAAGGATGGCACGAAATGTAAACGCTATGTGTGCTTCTTTGCCCATGCGCCTGAAGAACTAAGACCTCTTTATGCTACTGCACTGCCAACACCTCGACCTCCCGCCATAGATTACTCCCCAGCCTCAACCATGTTTCCTGGATCTAACATGGCGGTCACTACACTTCCTCCTTCCCCGTCTCCTCCACCACCGATGCCTCCTTCAGACAGTGTTTCTTATTCAACCATGGCTTGGCAGCAGCAAAGTGTCTCAAATTTTAATGTTCAGAGCAAGCATCCTCAAGCAAGCCGCCTGAGAACTTCACTTAATGCGAGAGATTTTCCTACCGAGGAGCTCAATGCGTTAGAAGATTTTGAGTTGAATCAGAAGCAGTTCCTCAACAAAAACTCCTATGCATCTCAGCCAAATTTTGGTACCAACTCTCCAAATCGTTCTGCTTGTTCAATCGCAAATTCGGACAAGTCTTCCTCTGCAAAGTTGTCTGCTTGCTCCCCCTCCTACAAATTGGCAGTTCTTAGTCAACCTCATCAACAGCGCAACACGCTTAATCCATTAAAGAAAACTGCTCTCTCTCCAACGAACGCTACCGATCACCCTTCTTTGCAAGCTCCAATTGGTCCTTCTTCTCCAAGGAGGATTCCGCAGACAAGCGAGCCCGTATCACCAGTGAACTGCGAGTCACCTTTTCGTGGTCAACAACAGTCTACTGGCCTAAGCTCATGGGATAACGCTTTTAGCCTCTGTCATCATCTTAGATCCAACAATGAGGATTCATGGCCAAAGCAGGAATGCGGCAATGGGAATTCAAACTGGCCTGTTCAAGTAAATGAATGGGATAACTTACAACAGCAATGCTCAATAAGACTTGCAGAGGAACCTGATGTTTCCTGGGTTCAATCAGTCTTGAAGGAACCACCAGGTGAGACAAAAGAAATTATGGGTTCAAAAACTAAAACGCAGAGTGATGTGCCATTGCAAGCCTGGCTTGATGGTTTACAGCTTGATCAGATTCTTGCTCAGTGAAAGAAAAGAGCTTAACCAAGTTTGAGACAGTCACTAATTGGTAAGTGGAAGGACTAAGGAGATTATTTCTTGTCCATTTTTTTTTCCTGATAACCTTTCTTTTAATATTTTTGATAAATAAGGAGGATCATGGCATAATTTGGCCCAAAGTAGCCATTAATACTGTCAAATTCTCTTCAATTGTCTTGTTCAACAACAGGTCATGTATTACTTGGATTTGGTTTCTTTTCTTCGTTCATTTATTTGTTTGTAACAAATGACATTGAATTGTCCTGTCAAGGGTTGATATTGTAAGGAATTCCTTTTCTTTTTTTGGTTATTCATGAAGACGATCCAATTTTATTATTTTCTTCGAGGACAGCTTGCTTCACTTTGCAACTTTACACATCTTTTCATCTATTTTTCTGCAAGTCTACGTTGAAGTGGATCCCGATAAGTACAGGAAGTGGAAAGCTTTTATTAATTTATCTGAATTCTTACAGTCTTTGTTAAGAAGAAGATGATAAAAAAAAGGGATGTGACATGGAACCTACTACCTATTTTATGGGGCTCTCCAAGCTTATCATGTCACCTGATTTGACGCCACTCTAGACTTGGTTACAAAGTTTGTGCTCTTCAATCGAGTTTGGTTTCTGCAGGAAGAGATGAACAAACACTACAGCACCATGTGCATTTGATTGTTGCTATGATTTAGGTTGATATAACCACACTTGCTTAAAAGTTTATAATAATCAACTCCTTTTCATACAAACCTCTCCTTTATGTCACTCAAAAGTCTCCTAGTCCTGTGGATTTGGGAAAAGCAGTCCAAAGTGATGTCTTGTTAGTTGCTCCTCAAATAAATTAAGCGTTAGTAGTTCAGTAGGTTAAAACACAAGCCAAAGGGTACAAAAGCGAATAGTGCATAATATCTAAGTTGAGGTTTTAGCTTCTTCATTTTCTTGGATGAGAACTATGCTTGGTCCTGAATCATTAAGCTTCCAAAAGGGTATTCTAAAGAATTCCTTAGGTCTTCATTTATCGGCTGCATAATGTTTTATTATCCCAACTTCCCAACGTTGTTAACTGTTGAACTTGACCAACAATATAAGCTGCTGTTTCTGCTGTCTTTCATTACATGATAATGTAATTTAGAAACGTAACTTTCATACTGTAAAATATTTCACCAAGTTCATGGGAGAATTCCTTTTTTAATTCTAATGCACACTTGGTGCCAAACCCAACAGTTTATTTTCTGATCTATTCTAATGGTAACATTACCAACTTCTAGGTCATCAATGTGCTAGAATAAAAATATCTGTCGTCTTCAACAAACTCATTGGTTGATTAAAATATAACCAGACGGTCATTTATTGAGTTCTATGGATGAGGCAGAAAGATCAAAACCTGAGTAAAGCTCGTTTTGAGTTAAACTATGGAAGGAAGTCCAAAGAAAAAAATAATTTACAAGGTTCTATGGCATCCTGATTACAAGTTGAAGGCATGAATACTATTACAATAGACTATAAGGCTATACAAGTTTGTGTTTATAAATATTCCCATCCTCTTGGATTTATTTGTCCTTACTCAAGAACATGGTTAATCATTTGGTCCTCTTGGAAATAATTCCCATGCCAACTTTCTACTGATTAAATGTTGCTGCACCTCCAAACTGATGAGTCCAAAAGTAGCATGAGCTTTTCTGGTGGTGAATTGCAATCTAATCCTCTTCATCGTGAAATAACAAACGAACATCAATAGCATGTCCACATTCTCTGACAAGTGCCATTAATGAATTTAAGTTTGTATATATCTTCTCAGAAGTTGGGTGTGATGTATCTCCTGAAGCAAAAGAGTGAACCTGACCTCTAATGATGATCCAACTGATTCCAGGAGACTTTCTCATGCCCTTTTCTTTCAGCCATGTTCTTATTAGTCTAACCTCTGACCAAAGACCTGCTGCAGCATATATATTAGATAGTAGCACGTAGTTCCCCACATTGGCGGGTTCTAATTCCACAAGCTTTTCAAAAATGACTGCAGCTAGCTTGGTGTTAGCACGAAGTCGACAACCACTTAGCAGAGCCCTTAAAACTGATGCATCTGGTTCAATAGGCATATAATTTATAAACTCCCATGCTTCATCCAAACAACCACCTCGACCAAGTAGATCCACTACACAACCATAATGTGCCATCTGGGGGGTGATCCTAAACTCTGAAAGCATGGAATGAAAGATCTCTATACCCTTTTCTATTAAACCTGCATGGCGGCAGGCAGATAGTACAGACAAAAAAGATATCCGGTTTGGTTGGAAACCATCTTCTAACATCTGTTTGAAGGCAAGAACAGCATCACAACTACAACCGTTCGTACTATAGCCAGTTATCATTGCATTCCATGAGATGATATTTCTCCTTTTCAAGGTTTTAAAGATCTTTTCAGCGTTGTGCACACTACCACATCTTGTGTACATTGTTATCAAGGCATTGTTGAGAGACAAGTTGGAAGTAGATGAAGAAAATCTCCGTGTTGCATAAGCGTGCAAACATTGGCCTTCAGGCAGATTGGCAAGATCTGTACAACATGACAGCATGTTTAAAACAGTGACCAAGTTAGGTTCTACTTGTGAAATCATACGGCTAAAAAGTAAAATAGCTTCATCAGTTCGGTTTTGCTCAATATAACTTGCAATCATCGCATTCCATGAGATCACGTCTTTATTTGGACAGGTTTCAAACAGATCTCTAGCAGTCGCTGCATCACCACAATTCATGTACATATCTGTCAGTGCAGTGACCAACGATAAATTAAAATCAAAACCATGTTTTATTACTAGACTGTGGATAGACCGCCCGGTACCTAGATTGCTTTCATCACCACAACTTGCAAGGAGTGCTATCATTGTATGAGAGTTTGGCTCAATTTCAGATTCTTGCATCATTTCAAAGAGTTCCCACGCCTGGCTAATAAGATTGCTACTGGCAAGTGCTAAAATCATAGTGTTATATGAAATGATATCTAACTTATTAATCTGACCAAAAACCTTCCGTGCATCTTCGACACAATTAAGATCTGCATATATGCTCAATAATGCATTTCCAAGAGCAACATCCATCTTCATCCAATACTTGTACGCATAAGCATGCAAGCTTTTACACTTCATCAATCCATCATCTAATTCTGCACATAAAGATAGCATAATCACAATAGTTCTCTCATCTATTCTCATTTCTGTTTGCATCCTAATAAATAAGCCAGTAGCTTCCTCATAACAGCCATGTTCAATATATGAAGCTAACATGGAATTCCACAAGGCAACATCATGAATGGGGATATTATTAAATAGCTTAAATGCCAAATCTAAACTTCCACAGTAACTATACATATTCAGCAACGAATTCACTATGAACAAGTCATTGCCGTAGCCAACCTTGATAGCCATCACATGTATTTGCATGCCCAGTTTGAGAGACCCGATTACCCCACAGATCTGAATGACAATCAATATGGTGACCAAATCAAATGTGACCCCATCCGTAAGCATCCAAACAAAAACCAACAACGCTTCCAACAGTCTCCCTGCTTCAAAAAAACCGCTAATCATTGCATTCCAACTCAAGGAACTCTTAACAACCATTGAATGGAAGACAGAAGTCGAAAGTCTAGCATCAAATTTGAAATAGAAGCCAATCAAGACAGTGCCCACATGTGGATACAAATCAAAGAACCCATTTCTCAAGCAATAACCATGAATTTCCTGTCCTAATCTCAGTTCTAAGACCCCTTCAGCTGCCTGAACCAATGCGACCAAAGTCCGCGAATTGGGTTTCCATCCTTCCCCTTGCATCCTTCTAAACAAACCAATTGCCTCCTCGTAGCAATGGCAATTCACACATCCAGCTAACATGGCATTCCACGAGACCAAATCTCTCTCATTCAGTTTATCAAACACCGTTCTACCTTCTTCAAAAAACCCACATTTGCAATAAAAATCAAGGATAGAGCTGCCAACACGGACATCTTCAACCAAACCAGTACCCTCAAGACTGGCATGTACTCTCTTGCCAAACTCAACGTCATTTAACCTCCCGCAAGCCTTGAAAACAAGAGGCAGAGTAGCTTTGTCAGGAGTTATGCCAAGAGATTCCATGTGAACATATGCAGAAAGAATGGCAGAGTCATTTCCAAGTCTCGCTTGGTTTTTGAGAATGCTGTTCCAATCCCTCTTTGGGTTGATTCTAATGTGAATTATAGGGGGTTTTGTGGGGTTTAATGATAGGATGGTATTCATAATCAAAGCCACAGCCTTTCATGGGAAAGAAGAAGATTGTGGAGTGGATAAAATGTTGAAGATAAAGTACCAGTGGTCCTGCGCGGATTAGTAACTTCAATATCTTATGTCCTAAACTTTTTCGACTCTAAAATCTTATCATAACTAAAATTTTCAAGCATTTACCAAAATTTGCTTCAGATGTTATAAATAATTACCTTTCATTTTCTGTCCTGAAATTTGTCGACTTTAAACTTTCAAGCGCTTACCACAGTCTGCTTCTGATGACTCTAAATGATGACCCTTCCATCTTTTGTCTCCAAAACTTGTTGACTCTAAATCTTGTTATAACTAAAATTTTAAAAAATTTAAAACAGTTTACTTCAAATGACCCTAAATGATGTAGTCTTGGATTTGTATATACCACTCTAGTGCCAAAGAAATTAATTGGAATTAATTAGTAAAATCAAAGTTGCAAACATCGTATCAGACGTGGTACCGGATTGGGTTTCGATACGATATTGTATCAGTACCGGTCAATACCAGGTACCAAAGAAACGAATATCATTCCGTATCGGCCGAAAAATGGAACGGTATTTGTTTCATCGGTACCGGTCTTTAATACCAGTTGATATCGGCCAGTACGTACCATACTGGGACATACTGGCCAGTACCATAAAATTCGAAAAAGTTAAGGACCAATTTGCAAATTTTTAAAAATTTGCCCTAAAAAATCTAAAATTTATTGAATATTGATTTTGAAAGTTGAAAGTTGAAGTTGAAACAACTTAAATTTAAAACATACATAAACTGATAATATTAAAATTGTAACATTGTAAAAACTTAAATCATTACGTAATTGACAATTAACGTTGTAAGTTTGTAATTTGTAAGTTGTGAATCAAAATTTGTATTTTATTTTTAATATTTGGGTATTGACTTAAGGTAAATAATTAGTTAAGTATAAAATTATGCAATTAGAAATTAATAATAATTCAGTTGTAGTTAATGATAGTATTTGCCTATTTAGGTATTAGTTTTGGGTAAATAATTAATTGAGTATAAAATATGTTGAACTTGAATTATTTGGTAATATATATGTGTGG
>JANIPM010000008.1:34555313-34566993 GCA_027478405.1 Erythroxylum cassinoides | reverse complement strand
GTAAAAGTTAGCTATTGAACTGAAAAATTGAATGATTCAAGATTATTGAACCGAAAAATTGAATGATTCAAGATTTTTACATTCAAGCCGAATAAACCGATGAATTTTTTAGTCGCTGTATTTAATTTCTGACCTCCACTCTTTTTTCCGTCGTATGAAGCTTTAATGTTCAAAACTGAATATTCTTTATTGATTTTTTTTTATTCGACGGATTTGCATGGTTTAAGGTTTGGTGAAGAAGCTGATATTGATGCATGTGAAGATTTCTTTGTTGCTTTTAATATGGGAAGGCACAGAGCGGCCGCGTTGTGAAGCTGCCAATTCAGTTAAACTTTCAACACAACAAAATGATTTATTCATCCTTATTAAAAGCTAAGGACAAGCCGTTATGAGCGCCTAAGAAACTTCCAAGGTCCTGTCCCAGTACCAATCCTGTAAATGCAGAAGCATTGGATTATTAGAACTTCACAGTAAGACTGACAGAAAAGTGGTCACTATCTGCTGAGAATTACCTCCAGAAGCCAACAAGTGCGCGAAGAGTCATGTATATGGTAAGTGCAATCCAGAGTCCTACGAATTTGTGCGTTGAGGAGAGGAGCAAAAGGCATAGGATGCTGACAATAGCCACCAGAACCTGGGAGACAACAGGTTTATGCTTCTTTTGGTTAATAGAGAGAAAAACAGACATCAACCTGACCCACCTTTCATTTCACCTCTTTACTTGCTTACAAATACAAATTTATGTCAGATATCAAGTCTCTTGTCTTTTTACATGCTCAAGCTTCTTAAAAGTTTTCCGTTTTGCTCCATCTTTAAACAGATTCTGAAAATACAAGATGCTAGATATTCTCTACTCGAGTAAATCAATGTATCACTCGCTATTTCGGAGAATCATACTTAAAAAAGGTGAAATTCATTCATCATTTGGACGTTGGAATAAAATGGGGGAAAAAGCTAGAGACTTGCCAGGGAGTAGGCAGAGTATGCGAAGTCAGAAGCTCCAAAGTTGATGCCATCAAAAACAAAAGCCAATGAATTGATGGGTTGAGTGCCCGCAACAAACTGACAGGAGGAAAACAAGAGTTATTTTGAATATCACTTGAAAGTATGTAGATAACAGTAACATCCTGTTCGTCGAGAGATACCGGAATGCCTATACCAATCAGGTTGAGAACGTTCACATCACTTGTGAAAATCTTTCCACCTAATTTGAGCCCCATTCCAAGGACACAAGCCAGCATCAATCCCAAAAGCATTCCCCACTACAGTTTGTATCCGTAACCAATTGTTAGAAAATTATTATATAGTGTTTTCGTTAAGTCTTAAATTATGATGCAGCACCTGCAGTACACGAGATGCTGTTGCTGCTGCCCTGTCATAGTCACCTTTGGCAAAAGCACTTGCAAGTAGTGCCTGAGAATGAAAATTATTTTGGTTCAGCATAAAGGAGCAAAATGGAAAAGGATGAATCTTGAGGGAACATCATCTCTGCCAATCCTAGATACAAACATTCTGGAATGTCATTTCAGAGCTGAGAGCAAAATATTCCGAAATGTGATTTTGGAACTTTTATCAGAAAATTGTTGAGTTCCTTCTTCTAAATTTAGTCACACTGCTTATACTTTGTGGAACAGTTATTAGCATGCTGGATCTATTATTTTGCTCTTCGTTAAAAAAGAAAAAGAAAGGCTTTCATGGCTCTTAACATGATTAGCGGAGTATGATGGGAAATCAAAAAGCTGCAGATCTCCGAAATATAAGGATGCAATATATAGCTTTTTCTTTTAGTTTGCAATGAACAAATGGTGGAATTTCTAACCTGACCAGCAACAGCCAATCCATCAGCAAGGAGTGATGTGGCCAGCCAAACCTGCAAACAGACCTGAAAGGCAGCCATGGTTGTTGGACCTTGTCTTGCTGCTAATGATGCAGCAAAAGTCACGCAGAAAGTTACGGCAACCACCCTCAAAAGCAGTAGAAAGCCTGGAATGTGGACAAAAGAAATAGAGGATTAATGTTTCTAAGCCTAATAGGGTAACATAAGTTCGGAACTAATCATCCAGAAATGTATTCTAGCATCCTTCTCAACATAATTGGTAGAGAAACTTCCGTCCGGGAAAATGCATTCAGGTCACAAACAATTTAGATGTGTTACAGTTGAGCATTACCTAAACAGATAAGAATGCTTACCATTTTTCAGAAATTTACTAAATTGCAGATGTTTGATGCTCGGTGGCAAGAGATCAACTTTCTCCATTAATCTTTTGAAGAGTATAATAGAAATCAGGTATCTATGATCAGCAGAAATTTGAAGATAAGTACATGGAACACAAAAGTATTACTTCACAAAAGTAATTGCGTGCTGCTGTAAATAGATATTACTAGTATAACTTACTGGGATATAACATGGGCAATGGCTGCACCAGTAACCCCCAAATGGCAAACAAATATTAAAATGGGGTCCAAAATAATGTTTGTTACATCTCCAGCAACTAAAAGTTTGATCAGACAATAACAAAATCAGAATAATTAGAAGCTGCAGGCCATTATTCAACATTATATTGAGTTTATTGAACGTAAGGCCTACCAGTGGCACAGAGGGGAGTCTTTGTATCCTTAATTCCACGGAAGACCCCTTGCATGGCCAAGGATAGGAGAACAGCTGGGGCACCAAGTGACCGTAATGTCAAATATTCATGGGCAGGTTTTAGCATGGGAGAGTCCTATGGAAATGAAAAGTATCCCAATGTTAAGATTGCTTTTAGACATAACTAAAAGAAGAGGTTAAGGGGAATAGTAGAAGTTCTTATGCAAACAAAGTATTACCAAGCTGATTCCCATGAAGTTCAGTAATGGTTTTGCTCCAGCTGTTATGAATATAGCTTGAATGAGACCAAGGATAGCACCGATAAGCAATGCAGAAGAGGCTGACGGGATATGCTTTTTGTTCTTCTTATTGGTTGTAATGCCAAAGCTGCTATCAGGTGATTTTGGATTGCTTCCTAGTTCATCAACACCTTAAGGAAATCAACGAAACAAAGAATATTGGTTATAACAGAAAACATTCGAAACACTTGGTTTGTACGAACAGGAAAGAAGGTGTGAATGTATATGAAACTCTTGTGAGTATTCCAATAGATGTGGGTTTTTCGAATAACAAAAAATTAAAAGGAGTAACAAAGCCTAGGTAGAGCACCATGTTGTGGTAGCAACTCCTTGTTTTCACTGCTTCCAATTGAACCTGCTTCCAAAGATTCATTTTCTTGTGCTTCAGAGCTCAATTCTCCAATGGTATCTTCTTCGGCAACAAAAGAAGTCGTCACGCTCACAAGGGGGAATATAGCTATTCTTGACACTTGATTGAAAAGTGCAATTGAAACTCCCACTGCAGCGAGTTCTACTGGACCTGAAATGAATTATGAACAACTGTGTTAGTGCCTCTACCTAACCAAATAACCAAGCCTAGCATCCCCTTAGCCAAAAGGGAAAAAGAGTAACAGAATCTATGGCTCTTTTTAGCATAGTAGAACATCTAGCATGGCAGAATTTAGGGAACTGCTTAAACAATATTGCAACACAAACAATGAACAGTTTACCGTGTTAGCAAATAGTATCTCATTAAATATGCATGCAGGCAGATTCTTGGAAGAACATCTAGAGCCAACAGATTAGCAAAGAAACACTGAATGAATTGACAGGTAGAATCGCTTGCGTAATAGGCATTGAGAACGAAAACGAACTGTGTGGATTAGCCAACTATTTTTGGTGCTGGAGTAGGTTATAAAAATTCCTCTTCAACCATTGCAAGTTCGGAATATTGTAAGACAAGAAAACTAAAATAGAGCCTAAGCAGGTGCAGGCTCAAAATGAAGACATGATGCTATAAGGGAAGTACCTATTTGGCCAATAAATGCTGTATCAACAAGTGAGGCAATAGGGTCTGCGGTCAAAGCCAAAGCAGCAGGGAAAGCTATCCGGGCTATGTCTAACCCAAGTTCATCCAATTTAAAGATAAGTCTGCCCGCAACGGAAGAGACACATGTTAGAGATCATAACTCTCTTAAGTTCTTAACATAAGAAATGGTTCAAATGGTAATTTCTAGACACAAAATAACTATCATCCGAAGAAGCAAAAGCAAATGTTGGTTTAATAATGATTCTCAATCTCATATTGTTTTATTAAGAAACAGATATCAGAATCCTTTCAACTTACCGGAGATCTTTAAAGAAAATGCAAATTGGCATTCTCGCGTTATCCTTGTATGGACTGAGAGCACCTTTCTCATCCATCTATTCAATAGGCAATCAACTTGGCGTTGTAGGAAAATGCCGGAATCTGGGATTCTATATATTCACGGAAAGCCTGGAAGTTTAACTTCTTTGCTCCACTCCTGCAAAATTATCGTTTACTAAGTTTCCTATCATTTTGTGAAACAAAGCAAGCTTACTATCATCAATATTGAGTGGGACAAGGAATTGTCAGGAGACTCATCTACCAGAAGTCTCAATTAGAAGATATCCATAGATGAATCTTTCTTTACAATAAGATGTTAATTCCTGAGATTATGTCAATCAAATGCTAGCACCAAGCGGTGCAGAAAGCTAGGCTAAGGAAATCCGCAAAACAAATTCATCAACTTTTGCTCTGTGACTTCAGACTCCGATAGCTTAACTACCTATTTTACTACAAGAAATAAGAGAGCAAAGATCTGTCAAGGTATTTCTTATTAATCACAGAGCTGCAATCAAATCAAAGCACAACCATAGTACCCCTGGGGAATTAAGAACGTAAAACAACCTCTAAACTCAATGGTATGGCTCTCTTTCAATAAATTAGCTTGATATGGAACAAAGGGTAGTGATAAAAATCTGAAAGTTCCATTTGATTACAGAGAATAGTCATATTTCTCAAATGACAATTAGCATCGATGAGAACAGCAGGAAATTTCCTTCACCAGACTACGTATACATGACTTTGTCAGCTTTGAAACCGCTTAACAGAACCAAAAATTCAATATTTCGTACAACCTCAAGAAGAAAAGGACACTAGGAGACATTAATTCACCTCCCAAACCTGAACACGACTAGAAAGTCCCCCAAATTTAAACCCAGAAGAAAATGACAGTTTCTGTCATTTTCAGAAAGATGCATTTTCATAGTTTATCGACTCAAATTCCAGTACTTTGTACGGAAGCTGAAGACAACTACTTTTGCAAGGCTTTGGAGAGCCCACCTTTCCAATTCCCAGAAACAAACTAAGCAAAACTCTGAAACTAAAACATTTAAATTCAAGGAATTCCAAACAATCTTCTATTTAAGGCACTCACCTAACTCGATAACTTCAGAAGAAAAGGAAAGGATTCATAGACACCCGAACAGAGAGCAAAGAACATTCCAAACTCTCCTACAGTGAATGGTGGAATGGTATTAATGCACTCTCGTCAGCAGTTTTCGTCGTACGGCATTTTGTGACCAGAAGTTGGCCACCATTTTATAGAATAACCACGTTGGTGGGTTCGATTGTTGTCTTCCATCATAAAGTAGGAGACCAAGTGTCAATATCAGACTCAAACCACAACATCCATTTGCACGAAAATCTTCAACCGTGTCAGCACTCAGCATACAAAAGGATGCCATGTGTCTGTTGCTTTCGGACAAATACTCCCGAAAGAAAACCAAACGCTTTCTGGCTTAAGAACCGTTAGAAACGTAAATTATTTTGGAAATTAGTGTATTCAATCGCTTCTTTACTGCTTCCATCTAGTTCAGAGTCCGGATTTTCTTGGTTTCAAACAGAAAGTTTGTAGGTGTCATCGAACAAGAACCTAAGTTGGGCAGCTTCTTTCTGTTAGTTCCACTAATTTGGAACGCCCTTTGATGGATTTCCTTGGTTTCAAAGAACAGAAAGTTTGTAGGTATGATCAAACAAGAACCTAAGTTGGACAGCTTTTCTGTTAGTTCCACTAATTTGGAACGTCCTTTGATACGGAAAATGACAAAAGTTTCTAACTTCTTATCATTGTTTATAGTCTTGGCAGAACTGAATCAAATAGGACTACAGTCCGCAATCCTGAGATAACGACTGCCAAGTGAGATGTTATTGGTAAAAGATCAAAATGAATGAACAATCACTTTCTCGTTTCAACTTTCAAGTTTCAACTCAACCCCAACTCTTGTGGATTCAAGACTCTGTTAATTAGTTGAACTCAATACAAGAAAGAAGCAGAATTTGGCATCAGAAACCACAATCAGGTAACATCACATAGGACATTGACATGAGAACTCCGGAGGAGAACTGAAAAAAATGGTCATACCTGTGAAGCATGAAACCATTAGTGGCGATAGCGGCATGGCATAAAAACCATACGAAAAAAAGGTCTGATCATACGTTATCTTTTAATACTGAGAATACAAGGATGGGAAAGGGTTTCCATGTTCAGACAAAACGTATTTTGTGTTTGATGGCAAGTGTATATGGTAAGATTCCACAATCCAAGTTGATCACCATCCTGTCTTCTACTTTGGATCTTTAGCTGACTACAAAAGGGATAATAGAGAAGTATTATAAACAGTGGTGGGCGTAAGATTCCCAGTTTATTTTCTACTGTGGCCCATGGCACGTAGTAGAGGTTTATGTTATGCTAATTTATTCACTGACTAGGATTCCATTACTGCACAATAAAGGCTCTCAGGAAAGATACGTGCTTATCTTACTAGAGTGTAATAATATACTTATCACTTAACATCAAGAGGTTAAAGACATGGAAAAGCCAAAAGATAATTCAAGGTATAATAAAATTCTGTTTTAGTGTTTCGATACACTGAAAAATGAAGGCTCCAATGCAAGTACTAGACTAGTCCTTACATAACTAACATTCAGGCCAATAATATGCTGTATCAAGATAGAATTGCAGAGAGTTAGGTCAAAATTTGGTGTGTATAACATCTTCTCAAGCCATGCCAAGGGTAAGGTCTCTCCCCCTGGGCCGTCATAAGGATCGATTTTATTTCAAGGACAAAGAATCAGAAACAAAAATCAACAATCTCTGAAATTATTCACCACAAGCCGATGAACTTCCACCAAACCCCTCCAACTCCAAGCCAGATGATGATGTTAACGATGGATATGAGGAATCCATAGCCCCACCATTTGGCAAGAGGCACATAGTTGGCACCGTAGAAAACGGGTGCAGACCCAATGCCATAGTGCGTAAGACCACCCATGAGATTGGAAAGGAAGGATAGAACTACTGCCCCAAAATATGGAGGAGTACCCAAAGCACTTGCCACTGACAAGAAGGCTGTAAACATGGCACCTATATGAGCTGCTCCACTGGCAAAGAAGTAATGAGAGTAGAAGTACAGAAGCACCAAGATGCCAAAGGATAGCTGCCATGAAAGTCCCAGTCCACCAACAAACTGTTGACACGACACATGACATGTGAGTTGATCTAAGAAGTTTTGAACGAAAGATTAAACATTCCTCACAAGAATTAAGTGTCAAAGACAAACCTTAACTACAGTTTGGCTGAACCAGGAGATAAGACCGTATTTGTTAAGATACCCGGCCATGGCAATCAGGGCAGCAAACCAGGTAAGGGTATCCCACGCAACTGCTTCAGACAAGCACTCCTTCCATGTAACCACACCAGTGAACAGGAGAATCGATAATCCCAGTATGGCTGCCGTAACAGCATCCACATTCAACACACTTCCAAAAACCCAGAGCCCCACCTATTAATGGAGACAAGATCATAACAATTGCAGTAAACAAAATGCATCCGCAAGATATGATTTGATCTTGCATTATCCAAATACACACCAGAATAACCTAGAAGTAGAAAACCCATCAATCTAAAGTCTTCACAAAAGAAAAATTCACCACAAATTGGATCTTATAAATGTTACAAATGGAAAGAGATTTTCTGTTGCTACTTCTACCTGTTCTGATTCTGGTCTTTTTGGTAGATGATATTGTTAAAGGCTTTGGCCGAAACAATATGAAAACCATAAAATGCAACACCTTTAGGACAGAATAACGCAACAGACTTCAAGAAACAGAATCAAACATTTCTTGACAATGATCACCAAGGTTAAGTGCTTACTATCCCTAGACTGTGAAGTGAAATCCAAAAACCCACCATAAGAACAACCGATAGCTACTATAGCTGCTAAGATAGAATTCTCGGACTACTAACAATAATAAATTCTCACTGGCACTATCATAACGCCATTGAGATACAACAGGAAATGTTTACAGAACGCAATAAGGAAAAAGAAATATATACCGTTAGAAGCAGAGTGAAAGACATAATGATCTCATTCGTCGTCATTGGACCCATTTTCTCCAACCTCTCCCTTGCCAACTTAGGTGCGTCGGGGCTACTTTTCACCGTTGGTGGATAGATTATATACAAGAGCAAAGGCACAACGATCAACGAAACCAATCCAGGAACAATCGCAGCCTTGGCCCAGTCAGTCCACCCAATCGTCTGCTTAATTGTATTAAATGTCAAATTCGCACTCAATGGGTTCGCAGCCATAGCAGTCAAGAACATGGACGACGAAATAACGGAAGTTTGAAAGCAAGTAAGCATCAACCAAGACCCCAACTTGTTCTCTGTACCATCACCAACATTGCTGCCACAAGCCACACAAAGAGACTTCACTAACGGCAAGAAAATACCTCCAGCTCTAGCAGAAACAGAGGGAATCGCAGGAGCCAATAAAGCTTCACTAAACACGAGACTGTAACCCAGCCCCAGTGAAGAAGATCCAAACAAGGACACAAACTGGTAAGCAATTCTGTTCCCAAGTCCAGTCTTTATGAACCCACGAGCGAAGAAGAAAGCGAGAGCAATCAGCCACGGGATAGGGTCTGCGAAAGCGGAGAATGCGGCGGAGAAAGTGAGGGTTTTGGTGAGAACTGACGCTCCCAAACCCATCAAAGCAACGGCGCCGAGAGGCAAAGGCTGAGTTATGATACCGACGATCGTAGCGAGAAATATGGCGAGGAGCTGCCATGCGGGCTTCGATACTCCACTTGGGACCGGAAAGAACCAGAGAATTACACCAGTCGCTATGGTGGCTAACAGTGGCTTCATGGCTGCACCTTGCCATGGCTGTGGAGCAGGGGTTATGGTCGGAGACGCCGCAGACGATGCTTTGACGGTAAAGTTTGAAACCTTACGACGTGGATTGATAGAACTGAGGGTAGAAAATGAAGGGTACCTGAGGGAAGTGGGTACGGCGGCGGCAATTTTAGGAAGGCTGAGTGGTGAAGAGAGGCGTGTAGCAGAGGATCTGATTCTTGGGTGGGAAAGCGTGCGAGATTTAAGGGGTGGTTGTGAGTTGAAGGCTAAGGAGCACGAAGTGGCTGAAGCGAAAGCTAAAGACGTCATCTTCGTATGTTTTCTGCGAGAGGAGAGGAGAGGAGAGGAGGGCTTACAATTACAACGAGGAATGGTGAACGGTTGATACGGGTCGATTGATGTGGAGGATTTGGAGGAATAAACGGCCAGTCTTCAAGATTGGAGCTCCGCCACCAGATCCTCTCAGATCTCCTCTCTCAGAGTCAGACTCAAAGATCTTCTGCTCATCGGCCCAGGGTGGACTTCTATTAAATCAGTGAAGCCACAATCCACGTGGCAATCTGTTAGAGGAAAGATCTCCCTGTCAAAGCATTAGCTTTTAGGTGACGTGGGCGGAGTTGGGACCACCTATAGGGTGGCGAGGTTTCTGTGGATTCACCATGGGCGACCAAAACGAAGTAGTAGTGAAAGTGACGGGATGGGAAAACTGAAGCCATAGCCAGTGAGTTTAGAGATGTGAGAAGACAGAAAGGCCCCTGGGGAAATAGCCACCACAGAAAGACACGTGCAAAGGTGAGCTGTAGTGGATTGTATCTGCCGTGGGTCCAAATAGAATACAAACAAGCTTAATCCAGGGACCACAAAAACCAAGGAAGCAGTTTGAGAGGAAGAAGATCGTTGGGTTGGATACTGCGGTATGTACATTGCATGACATAACCATAGGATAAATTAAACTCTTTTTACATCCGGATTGGATTCACAAACTCCCGACAACATTGCATATCGTCATTTAGACCGCCTTCCCTGTAGAAATTGTCATGCTCTCCTTTTTTTTATGATTTCTGATTATTTTACCTTTCTCAATCGATTGAATCATTAAATAGTAAGTGTCTCTTCGTGACTTGAACATTTAGAATTTCAATAGTATAGGTATTTAGTGTCAAGCTCTGAGCCTGAACCCAATTGTGATTGACATCTATAGAAATTTGTCATTTGGGCCGAGTGGCCTGCTAAGAACATGAGATTTTGGCTATCTCTTGCCATGAGTGTCTTTGTTGGGCCATGAGTTGTTTTTGATAATTTTCACGAGACAATTGTGCTATCACAACTCTATTAGGACTTAATTAAATCTTTCATGTTGATACGTGAAAGTGATTCGCATAAAAATTTAATACAAAGAAAGTGTATACAAAAATATATAAAAATATCAATTTTTTAAAACTCTTATACGATAGTTATGAAGTTGCAAAGCTCCAATAGCTCAAACAAGTTATTTAGAGACTTGATGAGTAAAAATACAACAAAGTAGTTATATTGAAAATAAGTCCAATAATTTAGGGGCTGTTTGAATTTTATTTCTATTTTTTGTTATTAATTCCGGTTTTTATTTTAAATAAAATTAAAAAATTATTTAATTGTTAACATTAATTTAATTATATTTTTATTATTGATAATAATTTAATATTACATAAAACTTAAAAATAAATTAATTATATTTGTTAATTCAGTAGATAATTCTATTTTAATCTCTTATATAATATTTATTATTAAATAGTAGTAATAAATAATTCCATAAAGTAAAAAGTTTACCTATAAATTAATATGTAATTTAGTTATTAAAAATACATTTATTTGAAATTTTTATATTTAAATAATGTTTTATTAAATAATTATTTAAATTTAAAAGTAATTTTACAATTAAAATAAATTAAATAATATATTAATCATAATTCTTATTAGAAATTAATACTAATAATTAAATAATATATTTTTAGTTGATGGCAAATTAGATAATGACAAAAATAAAATAAGAAAACAAAATTTAATTTTTATGATTTTTATAACTTATATAACTTATAAGTTGTAACTTATACAACCGGGCAAAATTAAAAATAAAAATAAAAACAAACAAGTTTTATACTGAATTAGGAAAAGATTAAAGAAAAAAGCTAAGATATAAATAAACAGACCTTTAGTTAGTGATTAATATTTTCAATTACTCGAGTACTAGTTTTTAGTGAGTAGTTAACATACTAAATTACTAAGTAAAAGAAATATGTTAAAAATGAAGTTTTGATACCTCACTCCACTTTATCATGTTCTCTGTCATCAGTGACGAAGCTAGGAATGAAAGATAGGAGGGTCCAAATAAAATAATTAACTATTTCGTAGTTATAGAAAAATACTTTAAAAAATTAACTACGTGGCTTGTTTTAATCGTGTGAAAGCTGAGATGGCTAAATGCAGCTCACAGGAAACAAATGGTAAAATCTTCGACTGTATTGCCAGCTGTAACATTTGATCATTGTGATTTTGTTTACCTGAATGTCATACTTAAGGATTTTTCTTCTGCTACCATAATTGTTCCA
>JANIPM010000008.1:34435084-34445328 GCA_027478405.1 Erythroxylum cassinoides | reverse complement strand
AAGTATTTTATTTTATATTACATTTTACTTTTTTAAAAATAATTTTTTCTTCTTATTTATTATAAATCGGTTTTACAGTGGTTTAATACTAGTTGAATATTTAAATCTTAAACCTTTTACTTGACCGATTCAATGTCCGGTCCGATTTTTAAATCATTGACAGAAAGTAAGTGATTTAATTGTTGACTTGTATTATTTAATTTAACATCATATTTATTTGATGTTTAGTATATTATCAGTAATTATAAAAATAAAAGCAAATTAATTTGTAATAAATTAAAACAATTATTTTATAATTTTTAATAATAATGAAATTTAAAATTTACGTTGTAACTTAAAAATATATAATTTGATAAATGTAATTGAACTCTCTCTTTAAAAAACAGAACGAAAAGTCTAATTTGCCCTTTAACATTTCCCAAAAGCTCAAAAAATTTTAAAATTATCTCTAGTACCAGTTTAGCATATCATGTATATAAATACTATTTCTTAATTAATTATTTTATTTATTTCTAGAAACTAAATCCCTAAAACGTAATTTCATCAAATCTCGATTGCATTTGTTTTTCCAAATTTTCACCTATTTTCCTAAAAGCTTCGTATATATTCTTTGATTCAAGCAATTAAATTGATCTTTTTCTTTACACATACGACCTCAGTGTCATGAAACCACTCTGTACATGGGCCTTGAAAAATGTATGTCGACAATTGCTCCAGTCTTCGAAATGGCCTCTGATATTACTAGACAATCCAACATCGAAACATTGGCTATATACAGTCACAACAATAACGATAATAATAGCAATAACATCTTAAGTTGAAATCTTACTAAAATGCGAGGTCTCCAGAAACTCAGAAGTATATAACTTTATCTTTAATCAGTAAAGATATTATTTTTGATAGACCCTTAAGAAGAAAAAAAAGTTTTTGAGATTGCTTGTATAAAACAAAGGTCAAAAATATAAACAAAAAATTACATAAAATAACAATAACAATAATAATAATAATAATAATAATAATAATAAAGAATAAAGGTAAAAAATAAAAATAAGTAAATAAGTAAATAAATAGACAAACAGAAAAAAAGAGAAATAAATAAAACAAACGATAAATTATAGAAAATACTCAAGGAGCAAGTACTACAAGCAAAAGTATTTAGGCTAGATATAAGATACAATAATAGAAGGAAAAATTTTAAAGGCCTATGAAAAGGGAATGATCTCTCTGTGTAAAATCTTTTACTCATTTCTTAATTTGCCATAATGTCTTATTATGGGCGAAGTATTTGGTAAGTACTAGTAGGACTATATCATACTTGATTACTTTCCCTAATTTCTCTTAGGTCTTCCTTTTCTTCTTTTACTGTCCTTAAGTACAATTTTCTAACATCTTCTTACTGAGGAATCAGGATGTCTCCTCATATTTGAACCATTTAAGTCTTATCTTTCTTAATTTACTATCAATGTTAGTCAACCCGGAGTTGTCTCTTACCCCTATATTCTAGACCTTGTGTCTTCTTATAAGATTATACATCTAATAGAGCATCCTCATCTCTGTTACTATTAACTTTTGATTATGTACTTGTTTGATGAGTTAACATTCTACCCTATAAAGCATAGTTGACTTAATTGTTAAATAACAAAATTTACCTTTTAACTTGAATAGTATCGTCTTGTCACATAAAACTTTTTATGTATTCCTCCATTTAAGCCTCTTTGATTTGATATAGTGAACTATGTCTTTGTCCATCTCACCATTACTTTGGTTGATGGATCAAATGTACTTAAAACAATCTTTTGTGGTTTAACGTTCAAATAAATCTTTATCTCCACATCGAATTCAACCTTATAGTCAAAAAGTTACACTCTAAGTGTTTAATCTTATTCCCACTCAATTTAAAGCCCTCAATTCTAGCATATCCTTCCAAAATTCTAGTTTGACATTGACACTCTTTTTTATTTCATCCATTAAAACAATGTTATCAACGAACAACATACATCAAGGCATATCCCCTTAGATATTCTTGGTAAGCTCATCCACAACTACTGCAAAAAAAAGGGGGGCTTAATAAGGATCCTTGATATAGCTCAATATCAATGAAAAAATGCTCAACATCTCCTCTTGTCACCCTTACTTTAGTCTTAACACCTTCATACATATCCTTAATAACCCTTATATAGATTGTAGGAACTTCTTAACACTAGATCAGATGCAACCCATCATGATATGTGGATCTCAATCGGAAATACCAAAACCTTGAGAGACTATATGATTAAATGAATAAGTATTTTAATCCAAAATATTGACTTGACAAACTAGGGAAAATGTTTGAAATTGAAATGATCTCTTAATGTCATGTATATGCGATTCAACATGCCCTATAGGTTTCGAAGCATCCTTGTCTTTATTGACCACCATTAAATTCTTCTCCATTAACTTGAGTATGTGATTAGAAGTAAATAGAATCACATACCACAACCTGGCATATAGGCATGGAAGCATCCTTTTCTTTATTAACCACCATTAAGTTCTTCCCCGTCAACTTGAGTATATGATTAGAAGTAAATAGACTCACAGAATACAATGACTCTTAGCCAAAAATCTTACTTGTAGAACATAATGACTCCTAACCAAAAATCTTACTTAGTAGCTATGGAGTCTTTGAAAGGAATAAGATCAATAAACATCTTAATAAATAGGAGAACATCCTTTTTGAGATCTAGATGTTGACTAACTACTCAGAGGAACAAATTTAAGGCTTACATTGACATTACTGGGTTATGGCTCAGAATTGCAACTGGCTTGTTTTCCTATAGCGGGAGCTATTTTTGTATAAATTTGTATGCTTTACTAGTTATTTATTTGAAGAAACACATTTGAAATATCTCTTTCTTTTAGAAACAACATGGTTGGTTATTACTTTTAAAAAACCCAACATGGTTAGTTTTTCTTTAAACCTCATATCCTTTTTCACTTAGAATTCTATCAGTTTTCGAATGTACTCCTCCAATAATACCTTGAATTAGGGTTAGGAAATTGGTTAAATCAAACAAGACGGGCAAAGCATAAAGCTTTTAAGAAAAAAAAAGATGAAAATTAAGAGGCCGTTTCGTTCCACTTTTGTTTTTTGTTATGATTTCTAGTTTTAATTTTTTATTTTTAATTAAAAACAAAAATATGTTTGGTTGAAATTTCTAGTATAAAAACTAAAAACAAATACCTATTTGGTTAAGATTTGTAATAAAAAAACCAAAAACAAAAACTTGTTTGGGATTTCCACCAAAAATATTCAAATGTTCTTTACTGGATAATCGGTTTATCTTTAATAATGTTATGCCTTGGCGTATCAAGACAACATCAAAGTTTGTGATCATTTGAAAATCTTGGCTCAAAGTACATCTCAATTTAATGGAAAAAAAATACTTGACATTTCTTAGCTTTAAAGGGTATATATGAAACTTTACTTGTCACTAATATTATATGCTAGAAAGGGCTAATCATATTATGTATAAGACAAGTTAAAGTAATGTAAATTAAGCATCGATAAGAAAAAACTAAACATTAGAGAAGGTAAATATCATTAGCTTCTAGTTAATAATATAATTAGGGATCTGATAATGGTATGAAAATTAAGGAAAGCCTACCTGTAAGATCAAATGAGTCAGACCCACCTGAATTAAACAAATAAACAAGGAAAATTTTATCCTGGATTGAAGTCTAAGCATGGCACTTTCCAACTAATTAGCAAACTATAATCAACAGGTGTAAAAAAAATTGTTGGTACTTAGCATAAGATGCCCACTACTTGTGTTTAGAATAGTATTCAAAACAGCATGTAAGTTTGACAAAAATAAAGCAATTGACTTTGCAGTAATGTGAAATTTCATTTCAAACTGGCAAGGTTGGCTTAACATTTGGTTTATAATCCAAAGGAAGAGAATATCTTCTTACCTACAACATCATTCCAGGATTTCCTTTTAAGTTTTAGATTTGTTAAACGGGTATGCTATACCTTAATATGAGTTAACGTGTCAGCTAATTGATGTTGTTAAGCACTAATGGTTATTGATAAACATATAAGAAGAAAACCTTTTCCCTACTCTACTTTTTCACTATTTTCTACAAAAAAATTTACAAAAATCAGGCCTTACATAATTTTCTGCAATAAAGAATTAAACTTTGCTTCTCAAGTTGATATTCATTCTATCATAACAAAATATAAGATTTTTCATTCCTAAATGGCTTCCTCTAGATTGTAGTAGGTAAGATTTATGGATTCATTTGTGCAATCACTTCTTTTATTTGCATTCTACAAGCACAAAAAGAGCACGCAAAAATTGAAATATCAATGACTTGAAACTTGATGATCTATTGGGTAGGATTATCTTCAAAACTTCATAAAATCTACATTGACAACCTTGCAACATTGTTTTTTTTTGTGAGAAAGGAATAATAGAATATCCCACAGGTAATTTGTAATAGTTAGAAATGTTAAAGATTACAAACCCTAAGTAACTTATACACATAGTTGATGCCATTTGACAATGTCAGGATTAAAAGGTTTTTATAAATACTATTAATATGAACCTTGATCTTACCATATGGGTTCTTTCACAATATAAGCAAAGCAATAAATTGGACAACATAGAAAGAGTCAATACATGCTTACCTTGTTTTGAGCCATTGGAGTGCGAGTATTAGGCAGAAGGAAGAAGAGAGCATAACAGAACATAAGTGCATAATCAAAAGTTGGTATTGCTTCTTCCTCTTCCTGCTACTTGGCTTCTTCTAGCTCTCTGTAGAAGAACAAATCCACCTATATATGGAAAGTAAATCAGTGGAATAGGACTTATTACCTTGTATGTGTGAGGTAGTACATGTAAAACATGCACATTACTATGGTAGCCAGTTGAAGTTTTTTCCAAGTTTTGCCAAGGTTGATGATGTAAATTCCTAACAATAAATATCATTCACTTAAATCATAAAACTAAAAAATTATACGATTACCCATCCATTAGCTAAGTATTACACATTTCTTTAGTAAACAAGACAAGTGATAAGATAAATTCAATACAATGAGCTATTTTAGATTTTGGTACATCAACTTACTTCGAGATCTTTAAGCTCAAAGTACGCTCTCCAATAACTATAAGACTCTTCTCCTTCAAGAGTCGAGCAATAATTTGTCCAATAGATGTTAGAAAACTTACTCAAGTCGGATATCAAATTGAATTAAACAAATATATAACATCATATAAAACATATTAGCAATTAAAAAACTCAACAATGTACACTAAGAGTTCAAGAATAGATTTAGAAAGAAAAAATTTCAAACTTTGAAGATCAATCCTGTGATTCAAATGCACCCATCATTAGTCACGGTGAAAAGATTCAAGATTTGGGACTTACTAGCCTTTTAGTTTGGTTTTGCTAAAAGGCTTAAGCTTTAGGATACTACTCCTTGAAACAAAAGAAGAAGAAGAAGAAGTTGAAAGAAAAGAAATACCAAATTAGAAGTTTTTGAAAACTCACCTTATGATAAACCAAAAATCAACCGCTTTTTGCACCGACAGTCACTTCGGCTAGAAAATGCTTAATGTGCAGGTTGCTGTTCACACCATTTGCAACTTCTCAACTTCGGTTAGTGAGGCCGCATGTTTTGAGGCAAGAATCGAAAAGAAAAGAGAAACATATAAGAGAGAAAAGAGGAGTTTGTGATAGCAAAATAAATGTAAAAAAGATAATTAGTACGTTCCAAGTTAGTTTTGCCAAAGAGGATAACAAAACCTCTTGTCAAAATACATATAAATGTTATTTTCTTATTTTAATAAAACTATTGTGATTTTTTATTTTCAAAAATAGAAAATTGTAATAGAATTAAGCAATCATGTTTTAGTAACTGGTGTCCCTTTTTACATAAACTACCAAAAAAGGGAAGAAAAATAAAGAAACAAACAACACTTGAGAAAAAACTTTTTTAATCGACAACCACCACTTTCTATGCTATTAGTTATTGTTGGCAGTTATATAAGAACAGCCACACATATATCTATATATAAAACTTTCGTTAGTTTTCTTCTCTAATATAAAAGAAGGAAGTTGGCTAGTTTTATTTAATTGTTCAAAAGACAACAAATACATTAGAAACCAAATAGTTTTTGGCTCTTTTTTTACTCTCTGTAATTTTGCTAAATCTAGAGAAAAACTTCCTTCATTCTTCCTTGCGTGAATCACACCATCAAGAGTTAGAGTTTAGGTTTTGGATTAACGGTGACTTTAGTAACCAACCGTAAAACGTGGATTATCAAACAGAGAATCGATCAATCGCTTCCGCATTAAGGTTAGTCCTTATATATAAATCTACATTGGTATCAGAGCCAATATTGTGTTTGCATTTACATAATACAAAAAGAAAATTGCCCATGATTTGTGTTTATTTTTGTTCACGTAAAATATATGAGTTTGTCATTTTGACATTGAAATGCATTAAAACCTTGGTTTGGTTTTACGAAACCGAGAAACTTTATTTCTTGTTATTTAAGCCATAGAAAGGAACGTTTGGAAAGAAGTGAAGGTGTACATGAAGGTTATGGTTTTTCGGTTTTTTATGGGTTAATGGTTGTTCATGGACAGTAAATGCATTAAATGCATTTAATGAGTGTTGTAGCATGAATCAATAGAAAGTAACGTCGAAAAAGGAAAGCAATGTGCATGAGGGAAATTAAAAAAAGTGTCCTTGGTTTTCGTATTTGTATGGTAATACAAAAGAAAAGGTTTTATGCGTGATTATATTGATATTCTTGTCTTTATTAGATGTAAGAAGTTACAGTATGCGTGAAAACTAAAGTGGGTTTTCTTTTCCTTGGTTTTTGTGCATGATTATAAGTCTTTATTACATGAAGAAGAGCATTAAGATTTGGTATCTAATTTTGTTTCTCTCGAAATAAAATCTCGAAATACATCTCATGCGAAAGTCTAAAGTAGCATAAACCATTGTGTGATCTCCGATAACCAGAAAAAGCACATCTGTTTTTCACTCCGGCTTTAGTTCTTTGTGTCGTTCCCGGCCATTACCAATTCTCCCTTTGACAAATTACGGTCCCTGGCCATGCTATGTCCAATGTCTTCCACCATTGTCGCAACTGGTACTGGACCCACGGCCAAGAAGGTCTGCATTCGGGAGCGGGAGGAAGATCCCCCCTCCACCCTGCCTGACCCGACCCCTTCCCAGAGTTACAGCGCGACGTTAACAGGCTCGAGTCGTCTTGCAAACAACCCAATTGACTTACCTTGGCCTGAGGAGGAACCCATTGAATTGTCCGAAGGCGACATCAATGTGGTCCAGGGTGCACATGGTATTGGGGTTGAACTCTCCCACACTTTCAAAGCGAAACTCGACTAGCTCTGGGTCAATGCCGTCTTGGTCAAGCTCCTGGGCCGCAAGATCGGGTTCAACCTGCTGAAGGATCGCCTCCGGTCCCTCTGGACTCCTACAGGCCCCATGAAACTTGTTGATTTAGAAAATGATTTTTTTCTTATAAATTTTAAGGAAGAATCTGATTACCTTCGTGCTTTGACGCAGGGCCCGTGGATCCTCGCTGGTCATGTCCTCTCCGTGCAGCCATGGTCGCCTGACTTTCGCCCCACTTCCGGCAAAATCACCCATGCTGTCGCGTGGGTTCGCTTCCTAGACCTACCCATTGCCCGATACCATCCTTCCATACTTACTGCATTAGGTAATCTAGTCGGGCGAGCAGTGAAAATAGATAAGACAACCCTGCAAGCTTACCGTGGTCGCTTTGCCCGGGTGGCGGTAACCCTCGACCTCAGCTCCCCTCTCCGCTCAGTAATCGAACTGGACGGTGAGCAGATTCGCGTTGCATATGAGGGCCTCCCGCAGATCTGTTTTCACTGTGGACGTGTCGGACATGGGTCCTCCGCATGCCCCGTTCGCCCGACCTCATCGGACGCGCTCGACTCTCCTCCAATTCACCCGGTCCTGTCTGCACCGACTGAGCAGAGCTCCGCCCCACTCCCCCCTCTGACAACTCCATCCCCTTTGGTCCATGGATGCAGGTTCAACGGCGCGCTCGCCGGACCCCTAACCCCGCCACGGCCAAAACCTCAAGTGACTCCACTGTTCCTCCCACCGGGTCAAGAGGCTCGCGCTTCGCAGCGCTCGCAGCTCCTGAGGCATCCCATCCCCCAACGGTCACTGACGCCCCAACGGATCGCCTGCCCATCCCGCCTCTCTCCCTTTTGGCTTCACGACATGACCTCTCATCTCGCCCTAGATGCCCAACTGGTTTAAAATCAACTACGACGCGCACGACGTCATCCTCGCCTAAGCAGAATCGCCTTATGGGCCAAGCCCAGTCCGCCTCCCACCCAGCCCAAGTCCCCTCAGCCCTTCCCTTGCAGACCCTCTCTCCACTTGGCCCAGTCCACCCCAACCCAGCCCCCACTCCCCTCCCATCTCTGGCCTCTAGTGGCCCGACTGTCTCGGCCCAAGACCCCTGCCCTTCTGGGCCCACGACTAGCCACCTCACCCTCTCCATTCCGTCTCATGCGGACCTGATTGTTTCCGACCCCGACCTAGCCTTGCCCGTCCCAGTTCCCTCACAGGCCAGCGCCATGGAAGAGGACTCCGGCGGCCCACGCAGCCCCAACCCCCTGTTGGCCCCGAAATTTTTCGGGACGAATTACACATGGTTTTAATAAATTATGAGGTTGGGTGGATAAAATTTTGGATTTCTTGGTATGAAAATGTTAGTAGATTTATTATATGGTTTGGTTGTATTAAAGATGGTAAGAATGTATAAGGGCATTTTTGGCAAGTCAATTAAGGTCTTACGACTTAAGGCTTAATTGAAAGGGACAAAATGGTCATTGCTTATTTATTAAGAGTATAAAAAGGAAGAAGAAAGAGTTAGGTTTTGTTTAGAACTAGAAGAAGGAGCCGTGGAAGAGAGGAGAAGAGAGGGAAAGATTAGGGTTTTGGAAATCTCGAAGAATCTGACGAATCTTGGAGCTAAACAAGTAAGTTATAGACTCAACCCTTCTTGATTTGTTGAATGAATCATGTTTTGTGTTGGGTAGAAGTGAAAAATGGGGTTAAATGTGTGAAATGAGTTTTCGGTAAAAGGTGTCTTAGGGTTAAGGATTTTGTTGTGTTTATGAATGGATTTTTGTGTTGGAATGAGTTAGAATTGAAGTAGGGATGATGGGTTAAGATTAACATGAATTATTGTTAAGAGATGGGGAGATTTTGGTTGAAGAAATGTCAGAAAATCAGGTTCGGGAGGTGTTTCCCGACCCGCACGTCGTGATGTGCTCAAGAGCATGCCGTGGCGTGCGAAGGAATGCGCGGCACGTAGGAATCCGCATCGCGGGGCGCAGGCCAGCGCCGCATCGCGGCGTGCACGAGCATGCACGTCGCGGCGTGCGCAGGCAGCATGTCGCTGCGTGTGCGAACCACGTGGCGTACGTGATTCGCCGCGGCGAGCACTCCATCACCGCGACGAGCTCCGCTTTCCTGTACAGACCTGTTTTGGTATTTTGGGCATAACTTTTGATGTAGTTGTCCAAATGAAATGATTTTTGATTTGTTGTGAACTAGAGACAAATATCTACAAGTTTTATGAAGAAAGGAAGTTTCGAATCAGTCTTTAAAGATCTAAAATATTTAAATGGAGGCTAAGTATAGGTTCTCGTTTCAACATAAGGATAGTTCCAATTCGGATTTATGAAACAAATTGAATGATTATGGAGTCATTAGAGACTTAATAAAATGGGGACATTTCTATAGAAGAGAGTATTGTCAGATTTTGTCATTTGCTTGATTAGAGTGAACATGGGAAATTGACCCGAACGTTAGACTTTTGGAAAAGTTTGAGTTTTTAGAATTTGCCTTGGTAAATATACAATATTTGGATCCTCAAATTGTATTCCTATTGAATGGGAATTTTGTATGTGATTAAGGAAATCAAGAAAGGCATGAGGATCAAGAGGAGAGGCATCGTGAAAGCATGTATCTGAGCGAGAAATTCAGGTGGGTTTCATGTTTATAATTTACTAACGATTACTTCCAAAGAAAGACAGGTTTCAATTACTTTATAAATGTTGTTTGTTTCTTTTGAACGATTTGCAAAAATTGCTACATGTTTTGGTTTATGAACTTTGTTGATGAATTTCAAAATAAAGATAGAAATGCTTTGAAACATTTTTCTGTTATGCCTTGGAAA
>JANIPM010000008.1:34412742-34424666 GCA_027478405.1 Erythroxylum cassinoides | reverse complement strand
TTGGTGATATTTTGGATGATTTAGGGTATCATGACTATGTGAAAGTGTTATGTTAGTTAGATGGTGACTTAATATAATACTACTGAATCTTTAAATGATCGCACGTCCCATTCTCAATATGACACGTGAAATTTTAGAGAGAAGATGCAATTTGTAGTTTATGTGGCCGAGTGGTAGTTGTTGGCAGTTATATACGAACAGCCACATATATATCTATATATAAAACTTCTGTTAGTTTTCTTCTCTAATATAAAAGGAGGAAATTAGCTGTTTTATTTGATTATTCAAAAGACAACAAATACATTAGAAACTAAATAATTTTTGGCTCTCTTTTTACTCTGCAATTTTGCTAAATTCAGAGAAAAACTTCCTTCATTCTTCTTCTCGTGAATCACACTATCAAAGGTTAAAGTTTAAGTTATGAATTAACAGTGACTCTAGTAACTAAATGTAAAACGTGAATTATCAAACTAAGAATCCATCAATTGCTTCCGAGGTTAGTCTTTATATATAAATCTACATTTATTATGGTTGGTCTGGCCAGTGCACTAGAAGAGGATAAACCTCTCACTTAAGCCTCCCAAAAATCAACCTTTCCATCTCCACAGCAGAGAATTGAAGCTCGTAAACCCAACCTGGGATTCGGAAGACATCAAACGGAAGATGATAGTATCCTCCAAGCTATTCTACGCCAACCCTTTTCCTCCATTGCTCTTCTGTACACTTCCCAAACTTCCCCTTCCATTTCTTTCCTCTCCCCTTCATTCCTCACTCTGCCCTGCAACAACTCCTACAATTTCCATATATGTCACTGCGCCCTCTTCCCGTTCCCTCCACAAGTTGCCTTCTGTTAAGAACTCTCGTAGTAGTAACGTGGATGAATTTGAAGAAGAAGACGACAAAGATGATGTCGTAGAAGAAGAGGAAGCGATTGATAAATTCCATTATGAGACTGAAGATGACGAGGTTGATATAGAAGCACTCGAAGAGGAAGCAGTACATGTTGTCACAGAGTTCTCTTCCTCCTTGTCTCGTCAACTGAGACTCGGTTTGCTCTTTCTATTCCCTTTTTCCCCTTTGAATTCTATGTAATATATGCTTTGATGTTCTTTTAAAGCTCAGACTGCTTACCATGGAAACAGATTTTGGCAGAAATTTTGCCCCCGTAAAAGTTCGAAACTTAATTGTTGCTCGGTGTGAAGTGTCAAGTTGGCCGTTCTCTTGTCCTATGATCTTTGATATTTTTAAGTGGGTGGTTATGTTATTCTGAATTACATCTCAGAATTTGTTTCCAACTGATTGCAGAGGATGAAACCGACGATCCGAAGGAATATAGAAGGCAGAAGAGGCAAAAAGCTACGACTAGAAATGTTAGCACTTGTTCTTAATGGACTCCACTTACTAGAAAAGACAAGACTTTTCAATTATTTACCTCTCATTGCTTTCTATTATAGATTGCTGATCATCTCCTTCCAAGAGTTACAATTGTGGGAAGGCCAAATGTTGGTAAATCAGCACTGTTTAATCGCCTTGTTGGGGTAATTTAATGTTGAAATTTGCAAATTTAATACTTATCGAGTAAGTTGAAGCCATTAGAAAGTTTGATCTCATTTCAATGTGTTTCTAATTGCAGGGGAACAAAGCAATTGTGGTGGATGAACCTGGTGTTACTCGAGACCGTTTATATGGAAGATCCTTTTGGGGAGAACATGAGTTTATGGTGGTGGATACAGGAGGTGTTCTCACTCTTTCAAAATCGCAGGACAATGTTATGGAGCAATTGGCTGTTTCGACAACTATAGGCATGGAAGGGATTCCACTGGCATCTAGGGAGGCTGCAGTTGCCAGGATGCCCTCTATGATTGAGAAACAAGCTACTGCAGCTGTGGAGGAATCATCTGTTATTATATTTCTTGTTGACGGCCAGGTATCTTCTAATTTGATTGTTTGGACAAAAATTTAATCTTATTTTGATGAAAGAATTTCCAAACTTGGCAAATATAGAAAAAATTGGATTTGCAAGTGGATCAAAGAAACTCCTGGATGCTTTAATGAGGTTACTTTGGATAGACAGAAAGATGGAGTATTTATTCATAAGATAATCCCACTATGAAATCCTTGGGTGAGATTCTTGTTCTTTTTCCGGTAACATACTGAAAATTGTTCCCCTAGACATTAAATTGGGTGGAGGGATGGCTTAAGTGGGTGAACAATCTGTTTGATTCTGTGAAATCTTCACGTTTAAAATTGTGTTCCTGGTGGACTTGTCTTACTTTTCTTCTGCCTGCTTCAAATTTCTCAATATAGGTATGATTCTTGTTTGGACTTTGAAATGGATCTTTTTCCGTTAATATCCATTCATCATCAATATTTTGTGTTTGTTTTTTTTGTATTTGATGAGCAGAAAAGTTTAGTCTTATTGCTTTAGTAGTCATATGATGAGAAATAATGAACAGGCCGGTCTAACAGGAGCTGATGTGGAGATAGCAGACTGGTTGCGCAAAAATTACTCTAACAAGTTTGTCATTCTTGCTGTAAACAAGTGTGAATCTCCACGTAAAGGGATTATGCAAGCATCAGAATTTTGGACATTGGGGTAAGTTTATTTTGTTTAACAATATCTATAAGTCTCCTAAAGTTTGACAAAAACGCAATCTTTGGGTGGTTAACCAGATTCTCACCACTTCCCATATCTGCTATATCTGGGACTGGAACTGGAGAACTTCTTGATCTTGTGTGTTCGGAGCTAGCAAAACTTAAGGTTTGTTATTACATTGTCCTTATCTAAGTTATGCGGTAGTGAATGAAGTTTGAAGGCTGATATATATGTGATGCTTATTTGTAGCGTCCAGAAAATTTTGATGGAGAAGAAAACTATGTTCCTGCTATTGCAATTGTTGGTCGACCAAATGTTGGTAAGAGTAGTATCTTGAATGCATTGGTTGGAGAGGACAGAGCAATTGTCAGCCCTGTCAGCGGTACTACTCGAGACGCCACTGATACTGAAATTCCAGGACCAGATGGCCAGGTCTGTTTAGAATAAACATTGTCCGAATTTCCATTAGGAAGCTCAGTTGTAGGTTTTGTTTGCCGTGATGAAGTCAAGTTTCATCAACAGAAAACTTTAATAAGTTCTTCAAGGATTTTCCTCGAAACACTCCTTGAACTTAGAGGTTAGAGCCAATATGGATTTTGCAATTTACAAGCTTACTTGTTGACTTGTAAATCAAATCTTAGGTTTTGTGACTACCAAATGAACAAACTCAAACTTGGGAAAGAAGTAAAAATATTTCTGATTCTCAAAGAACAAAGGGCGAGAGAATCCACTCTGATTCATACCTTGTTTAGGTAGTTTCCATGGGCATATAGTGAGAGAGAGATATGAGATGGGGCTGCACATATAGCACCCAGGAGAGGTCTGAACACTGCTGCTGTTTCTCCATTTGGGAAACACATCAAGTCTGCTTGTGAGTATCATCAGAATTATACTAGGTTGAACTTTAGACAAACCTTATTGTTGATTGATAGAATCTTTACATTAGTCCCTGGTTTTTCTTTCAAACTCCTCCGATTTGTTCTGGGGAGTTGGGAGAGGGAGACATAATGGAAGTCTACTCAAACGAAAGTCCATAAAAAGCTAGAAAACCTGAATCTCTAATTCACTCCCACAATATTCCAATGAGATACCAATGACCTAGCTTTGGATTAGAGCCTGTTTTTGTCTATCATAGCATCGTTTCATTGGTTTCTTCAATTCCCCTTGTGAGCGTTCTGCAATAATAAAAGACCAAGCCTGTTATGGATGAGCTTCAGTTTTCTTTGCTGGCTGGCACATCTAAGTCAATTCCAGGGAACAGTGAACTTCATATTGTCTTTCTTGCCAGATACAGCTAGTCCTCATCTGAACTCTGGACTTTTTAGCGCCCATAGTAATGGAAACCCCAGTATCCAATTCACCCTGATCATCTCTCTTAAGGCCGTAATTTATGTTGGCTTGGATAGCAATATGACTTGCTAGTTTGGCTTTTTGTAAGAGTGGGCAGCAATAAATTTTTGTTTAACTTTTGATTTATTGCTTCAACTGGGAGATCAATTTGCAAAACTAAGAGTTACCATACATTAATTTTGTTGATTTTAATCCTACCAGAAAATGTGGCCTATATTTTGTGCAGAAGTTTCGGCTTATTGATACTGCTGGAATCAGAAGAAAGGCAGCTGTGGCTTCATCAGGGAGTGTTACAGAGGCTCTATCAGTGAATAGAGCATTTCGTGCCATTCGTCGATCTGATGTTGTTGCTTTTGTCGTTGAGGCCCTGGCTTGTATTACGGAACAAGTACATCATATTTAACTTTCATGAAGTTAAAAACATTGGATTGTGTCATGGCCCATATTATGATAGATGCGGGAAAAACAAAAGATATGGATGAACTTGTTTTTGATCAGATCATATGACTTGATGAAAGATTGAATATGATGTATGATGTTACTATTTAATAAGTATCAAGTGTTCAGATTTTGAACTTTAGTAATAGTCTTGATTGTGATCAGTGTCTAATTTCTGTCTTAATGTAAAGGAAATACTGAATATCTTGGCAACGATCGATGAAAAAGTAATAGTTGAGCATAAGTTATTGATGAAGAGAGAAGAGGGAGAAGTATAGACTTACTGAATATCATAGCCCCATCATTTAGAAAATCAAAGACTAAAATTATGAGTAGATTGCCTAATTTGTAGCTTGCACTTTGCAAAATTCAGCATTGGACAAAAGTTTACTTTCTAGTGAAAGTGCACTCTTCCTCTAATGTACCTGGATAGCTCAATTTTCGGTTGGCTTGACATAGTTGCCACTTATAACTGGGAAGATCTTCATACTATAATTGTCAACCTGAATGGATTGCTACTGCTCTGATAAATTTGGATATATTTATGGCACAATTCTTTGTCTTAATTATATATTCTTTTTCTTCCGTTTGAATGCTCTAGGACTGCAGGATTGCTGATAGGATAGAAAAAGAAGGGAAGGGTTGTCTAATAGTTGTAAACAAATGGGATACCATACCAAACAAGAACCAGCAGACAGCAATGTACTACGAACAAGATGTCAGGGAGAAGCTTCGTATTCTTAATTGGGCACCTATTGTTTACTCAACGGCAATTGCTGGTCATAGTGTTGAGAAGTATGTTAGGATTGTTCTTACTTTGTTCATTACTTGTTATATAGTTGTAGTGGTGTAATCATTTGTTTCACATATATCTTGACCAATATAAGGCTGCATACTACTAGACTTCCTCAAACTCACTATATCTGCGAGATTTTTTTACTGGTTGTTGTTGTAGAAGAAGAGCATACAACTTTGATAGGAACATTGCACTTCTGGTTTTGATTGCATGGACTTATATCTTTACTGGTACTTCCTATGAGAAATTTTTTTGTTCGGTTAGACCTATGAGAAATGGTTATTATCACATTTCTCGCAGTTCTGCTTTATATTAGAATAGAAATTAGCGCCTCCCAGATTCAGATCATTCTGGAATGGTGGTGCCTCTGGTAGGCCATTACCTAGCCTTAAATGTTTCAGCTCTCTTGATTCTTATGTAATTCTTTCACTGGAGGCTGTAGCACTCTGTAGCACCGGTTCTATGTCATTAAGCTGAAATGAGTTGTCTTGACAAATACTGGATTGTTGTCATTTGATATTTTATTTAGTCAGGCACCAGCCATTACACCACATATCATATAGTTTGGACTAGCTGAGAAAGTATTACTGTATTCTGTGAAAGCTCTTAGGAAGTTTTGAATGATAAAAGTATCATTCTATTTTCACAAATCCCTTGGCCTTCACCCTATGAACTTAACAATTGGCATCATACTTTCAGGATCCTTGTTGCTGCCTCTACAGTTGAGAAGGAAAGGTCAAGAAGACTAAGTACATCCATATTGAATCAAGTTGTACAGGAATCTTTAGCTTTCAAATCACCTCCAAGGACCCGAGGTGGAAGGCGAGGTCGGATTTATTATTGCACCCAGGTAGATGTACTATGAATTTGTATTTGCTTTTTGTATATGCTCATACTTCTAAATGCAAACTATCTTGGATACTGGCGATTATGTTTCTCTATCTTGTGGCGTTATGGTTTCTCTTCCTTTTAAGGTGACAAATTTGTTCTCAGAACCATTTCGAGAAAAAAGCTTGACAAATGTTAACTTTTATCAATGTTTACTTGGTGCACTGATTTGGTGGATGTAGAATTGGTTGTAGTTTGAAATTTTTTATTCAGCAGAAAGAAATTTATTTGCCATCTTGGAAGATTATCCTCAAGTACACATCAAATGCTAAGTTTCAGATGCTTTTTATTTGTCTTCTGCTCTTCCAAACATCAATTTAGTAGTTTTTCACCCAGTATATCTTATAGAGATCCTTTTGCAGGCTGCTATTAGGCCACCTACATTTGTTTTCTTTGTAAATGACGCCGACCTTTTCCCTGAAACTTACCGGCGTTATATGGAAAAGAAACTGCGCACTGATGCAGGATTTTCTGGAACACCAATTAGACTAATTTGGCGCAGACGGAGAAAAATGGAAAAAGATGAAGGTAATCAGTTTGGTAGGATAAAAGCTCCTCATAGTAGTTTTTAGGATCTAAAAAACTTCCGTATTGTTCACTTCATGAAACCAAAGGTCAATTTCTTAGACTTAAAGGCTGACCGTAAATGAATCCAGAGATCTATAAGAAAAATATGTTGTTACCCTTCACTATTATGCACATCTGCTAGCTTACTTTCCACAGGGAATTAACACGTAAATTAGTAAACCTATATAGAAAAATGCAAAAAAATATGTATTTAGAGTACAGGCTAAAAAGATAAGAACAAGGAAATTTTGCAGCAGTTGTCGGTAGTTAGCCTCATTTAACACTTGAAAGAAACTTAAAACCACATTGAGTTGCATCATTGTTTAATGAGTTCTATTCATTTAACAGTTAATGCACTATTAAGAATTGACAAATTGAGTGGTTTTGGTTGAACTGGTTTCTTCCAGACAAGGGTGGAAAGAGAACAGCTCTCAATCGGATGCACAGTAGCAGAAAGTTGGCATTAGCAGCGTCTCCGTAATATGTAGAAAAGATGTCTGCTTTCATTGGTGGAATGAACATGCAAAGAGCCGAAGGAAGGGGATGCAGAAAAATCTTGGATATTATCATCAACTCTGTCACGTTCCATAGTAATTACTTGATGTGTGCATGAGAGTCTAATTGGCAATATCAGAGTTGGTTAAATTAATTGCTGGCAGATGATCCCGTCTAAGCTTTGTATAACCAAATATTAATGGATAACAGTTGGGGTTTGTTGCAAAAAGACGATCTTTTCATGCTTGAAATTGAAAGAGAGAATCCGCCCTATCAGTCCCCTAAAAACACGGTTTTCCCTAGTCTAATCGTGCCGCTTGAATCAAAGCTTCAATAAGCGCGGGTTCTTTCCCTTAGTAGATCTTGCGTAAGTCTAAGATTCCAGATGCAGGTATGAGCAATTTCTACGAAACACAGAATTGGTAAGTAAGAATGAGCAATGGAATTGATCAAATAGGTACTGTACTTCCCTATAGGGTAAGTCCTCCATTGCTCAAATAGGTACTGTACTTCCCTATAGGGTAAGTCCAATGATTACAACCAGAATTTTCCCATACCCTCTCCACTCTTGCAGCCTTGCCCTAATACTCTCAAGTGATCAACCCTCTACCCGGATCAGTAAACACGTGTCTTTCCTACTAACAGAATCTGAAGTAACAACTAACATAGTACATATGGAGTAAATGATACGGTGGGTATTTTATTTTGACCTATAACATAATTATTTTGATATAAGTATGATACACAAATCCTTTGCATGCATGTTTCCATGAAAGAAACTGGTACTAGGTTTGAGAGAAGGACGCGTATTGCTCTGAGCATTTGATAGGAAAGAACAGTTGTGTTTACTAATTTACCCATTTGAAAGAATTGTATGAGGTTTAGCAGCGATCATGTATTGGTGTTTTAGGGTACAATCTCTTGGATTTAAAATGGATGCTATTTCTGAAATCATTTGACTGTGGGAAGTTATTGCTGTGAACTCACCCTGTTGACCCTTTAGGTTCTATTAAAATGCTGGGCCAATGGAGTTTACACAAAAGATGACATATGTGCAAAGTTATGAATACCGTATCAGGTTTGGTATCGGATTGAGTTTTGAAATGAAACTTTATCGGTACCGGTCAGTACCGGGTACCGTTTCGGATAATTTGTTAAATTTATGAAATAATCCCTAAATTTTTTAAAATTTGCAAAATAGTTCATTTGTATATTGTACAATTGTACTGTATATTTTACCAGTAAACTGTTTACATCAACCATGTTTTAAAAAATCTTAATAATAAATAATAATGACAATTAATATGAAATAACAATAATTTTTAAATATTTCACATATAAATAATAACCACAATTAATATAAACAAAGACAATCATCATCATACAATTATAAAATTAAAAATAATACAAAGTATTTAAAATATTACAATAATACAATTTCATCATATAATAAATAATAATTATATCAAAACATTCAATAAAAGAATAATAAATATCCTTAACTCTCAAACTATTACAATTTATAACGAGAGTTCGTGATGAGGAAACAATTAAGTAAAAGTTAAACCTGAAACAAAAATATTTATAATTACATTACATATATAGAATTTAACATATACATCAAATATAAATAAAATTAAGAGAATAGAAAAAACAAAAACCTAGAACAAAATTCAATCATCTACGAGAAGATAGTTGCTATAACTGCACTGACCCCAGTTATCATTTGATACAAAATCTTCATCATTGAGAAGAGTTTCATGATTATTATCATTCAAATTTAATGCACCAAATGACATGTCATTACTTTTCCATCCAAGATTATCTTTCAAGTCATTGACATCGACCAAATTCAACTCTTCAAAAACTCAATTCGCTTAAAGATCAATATTATCAATGGAAATTAGATCAGTTGAACTACTTATGCTATTAAGACTCCTAATGAACAATAAAATTTAATTATTAGAAAATTATAAGAAACTATATCAAAATTAATAATGATAATAATGATAATAACATACCTTTCCCGAAGCTTTAAATTGTAATGAACAAAAATTAAGTCATTCAACATCTTATGCTCTAATCTATTCCTTTTCTTGAAGTGAATAAATTCAAATATGTTCTAATTTCGTTCATAGCCTATTGTACTCATACATTGACTTAAAATTTGAATTGCAAACCTTTTCAATTCTGGAACACCATTTCTAAATTGATCCCACCAAGAAACAGTAAGTCGTAAGATAATAAAAGTAGCGTTATAAAGAAAATAAAGTGATAATTAATTTCAACAAATAAAAAAAAAGAAAACAACTAATACTTGAAGAAAGTTTTTCTTTTTATCGAATAGCAATCAATATTCTAAAATCTCCTTAAGACAACTTATAAAGCTCCATTTGTGAGCTTAAGAGATCTTGCATCACGTCAATGCTAACAATTGTTGTAATAGTTAAAAGCATTCCTCTATTAACTTCATCTTGCTTAGTAAGATCTAGTCTAAAATAGACACTAGGATTCAAAAATACCTCAGTTGCAAACAACAGAGAAGAAAGTTGTCTTTTTCTTCTCTCATTAATGATTGAAAGACATGATGTATACAAAGAAGGCTTATGTTTCAGATTGGCCTTGATTGCTTCTGTCGCTCTCTCCATGGCATAAAAAAATCCATTGTTGGCTTTTGTTCACTGTCAACTAAGAGAAGCACCCTTCACTAAAGGCTCACAAACTCGGATAACAAATTGACAGTGAGACCAAAATTCTCTATCTTCTAATATAATTTTACAAACCTCTACTCCAGCATTAGACCTAGCATGCTGAGATGCAATCAACTTATTACTTGTAAACATTTGTCTTAACTCTTTCTTCATCGTAACAAAAGATTGAAGTGATAAGAAATTTATTGCAAATCTTATCACAGTGGGACGACACAAATTCCTACCATTAGTAAATTTCTTTCTCATTAAATTCAATACCCATGCAAGATTATAGATGAATTTAGTCACCTTTTTAGCTTTCTGCATAGTCTCATCAATAACAGAAAAATACCTAGGATTCCTTATATTCTCTATAATTAGGTCAATGCAATGTCCAACATAAGGAGTTTAAAAAAGAATTATACTTACTCTGCAACCTTTTCTCTACCCCTTTATAAGCAAAATCATTGTCAATAATAAACTGAACAATATTTTTTGGCCATACTTCATTCACAACTTCATCAAATATCTCAAACAAAGTCTCAGTATTCCTAATAAGGCTAGATGTATCAAAGGGTTTCAAAAACATAGAGCCATTTTTAGAATAAACCAAAAAATTATTAATAGGCTCTTGTCTCCTATTTGTCCAACCATCACACATGATTGAACATCCATAAGTAGCCAAATTCACTCTTCTTTCTGCCAAATAACTTCTAATTTCAGAAACGGAATAACTCAAAAGTTTATCTTTTAAGTCATCAATTAAAGGACCTTTATATCCTGGACCATAAGAGGCTATTGCATCCATCATAGGTTGTTAATAATAAGCTGAGAAGCATTGAATGATGAATCTATACCATACCACTATCTAGCTACTGCCATATCGACATTGTGAGTCACATCTTTTGATTGCATTGCACTACAAATTGAAGGTTGGACTCCAAGAGTTGTTCATGATGCAAAAAACTAAGCACCTGCCTTTTTCTCTTCCTTACATCAGGTTCAGGTACTTTTTCTTGGACCTGGGATGGAATACTACTAATACCACTACCATCACTACCACTACCACCTTCAATATTTCTACAATCACTACGAAAACTAAAAAATGAACTTCTACTATCAATTTCAATATTCAACATTTTCCTTTCATCTCTCTCATGATATTCTTCAAGCAATGTTTTCATTTGTCACTTTACATCATAGTTTACTTTTTTTACAAGATTTCATATCTCCTTTAACCCCAGCTAAATGTTTCTTTAATTGAGTGATTCATCCACCTTTTAAGTGCTTTTTATAAAATAAGCAAATAGTATGGCTCCTCATACTAAGAATCAATACAACATGAGTCCAAACTGGATCATTGTATCTTTCTCAAGTGGGTTGATCAGGAGTACTTGAACTTCCTTCTATTTATTTGTAAAAATAAATGAATGCATATATCAAAATAACACATAATTTCATTACACAATATGCATGTTTATCTTATATAATATAACTCATTTTGTATGATTACATTACATATACTTTAATTTCATCGAGCACAATTCACTATAAGTCAAAAAATATCAATTCAATTATTCATCATATATAATTACACAAAATATACATAAACAATTTTCATTTCCAAGAATCACAAAACATACATAAACAATTTCCATTTTCAACAATCACAAAACATATATAAACAATTTTCATTTCCAATAATTTCAAACAATTTCAATTCAAAGTTTCAAACATAAGGATTAAGTTGAAGGGTATGATTTACATAATTGTCAAATAATGAATGACATATCTTATACAATTATTTATACACATCTATTCATAACATGATGATCAAGTTGAAGGATATACTCATAACATAAGGATCAAGTTGAAGGATATAACTTCTTTGGAAAAGTTTTTTTTTCTTATTTAAAGTTTTGAATCTTCTTTGCATTTCTAACAAACCATAATATTATATACACCATTCTATATTTGGTTCTTAAATATATAAGTTGCTTTTATAATTTTTAATTGACATTAATAAGTCTAAGTATATGTGGTTGAAGTCTACAATATGTTCACAATTTGAAAAAAAAAATCCTTTTAGACACATTTACATCAC
>JANIPM010000008.1:34399719-34412642 GCA_027478405.1 Erythroxylum cassinoides | reverse complement strand
AGTAAGTAGAAAATTTATAACAATAATTAATAATAATTAATATTATTATTATTATTATTAACAATAAATAATAATAATAATAATAAATAAGAATAACTTATTAAAAATTAATCATAATAAAATTAATCATAATAAAATTAATAAAAATAATAATAACTTAATAATAATAACAATAATAATGCTATCATTCAATTTGGCAATAGATTCATCACGCAGCACGCATTAATTAACCGTCATATTTGTTGAAGACGTGACTTATAACTGTCGAGAAAACGTTAATACTTGCAAGGGGCGAGACATACCAATGAATCATGTATGATCTTGCTACTATTAAAGTTGTTGGGTGAGATAAGAGAATAGAACACTAATCTCAGTCTATCATCGTCACACTCCCTTGACTACAGGATTGCTCACCGAGACCCACAGGTGAATCATAATTTCCCCGGCAATGACAGGACGTCCCCTAGAGTTCACCTTCTTTTGAAAAACTTGGATTAATGCTGATAAGTAGCTTGATAGAGGTGATTAGTTTGCATTTAAGTGAGGCAGATGCACCTCAAGAATTTACATGGTTATTGAAAGCATCTGGAGATCAGGCGTTCATTGAGTAATGGAGAGCGTGCAGATTATGGAGGGTGAACTGAAGAATTTGAGAGAATATTTTAGGACCGGAAAGACCAAAGATGCAGCTTGGAGACAGTCCCAGCTTGAAGGTTTGCTTTTGTTCCTAAAGGAGAAAGAGAACGAAATATTTGAGGCTCTGAGGATAGACTTGGGAAAACATCCAGTTGAGGCATATAGGGACGAGGTAGGTGAAGTAGTCGAGTATTTCCTTTTCATTTCTTTGATCATTAAACTTAGTTTTAGCATAGGTGCTATAATTTCATTTGATGTTTAAAGGGTATATGAGAATATGGCCACGTTTGACAATGGGATGTATCCTGTGATCTTACAATTTAGATAAAACGTGAGATGTTTTTGCAGGTGGGAACTTTAGTTAAATCAACTCTTTTTGCACTGGAAAACCTGAAAGAATGGATGTCAGGGAAAAAGGTAATTGTTTCTCTAGTAAACTCATTTGTAGCTTTTTGCCTTTTTCTTCTTTAATAATGGTCATGCAACGGATTCACTAGATTTGTGAGGTGTTTTCTTCCTACTCAACAAACTATGCAAGTTAAGTTTTCTCAGAAGGATGAGTGTTATTACTGCTGCTTAAGTGGCGTCAAAATTCTTTACAGGCGAAGCTGCCTGTAATCGCTTTGCTCACTTCTGCAGAATTGGTGGCTCAGCCTCTCGGTCTAGTCCTCATTTTATCATCTTGGAATTTTCCCTTTGGTAAAGTGGACCTGACTTTTTTAGGCAAGAATTGCCGCAATCTCCAGTCTGATCTTATTTGTTACACTCCAAAGGATTACCGAGTAGTTAATTCATGCAGGGCTGTCCTTAGAACCACTCATAGGAGCACTAGCTGCAGGAAACACGGTGGTTTTAAAACCTTCAGAATTGGCCCCCGCTAGTTCTCGCCTTCTAAGTAACTGCATGCCTACTTACCTCGACAATAAAGCTGTCAAGGTCATCCAAGGGGGGCCAGATGTTGGTCAGCAACTTTTACAGCAGAAATGGGACAAAATCTTCTTCACAGGTGACACGGAGTTACACTGGTGCTTTATCAGTTTTAATTGTTTTATTAATAAAAAACTGTTTATCCTTAGGTTTTATCTTTTAGAGTTTATATTATCTTTTGTAGTCACTCTGCGGGAACATTTTGTCAATTTTAAAAACATTATTTTAGATTTATATTGAATTTTTTTGGTTCTTCAAAGGTTCAATACAACCTTTGAAAAATCCAACATTATACGTTGCGTCAGGTAGTATCAAAGAGAGGATGTCAACTGGTAGCTATAGCAATGGTTTTCGTGATAGTGATCAGGAGGCTAGGGCTCCTTTTTTAGGAAACGAAGCATTGCAGTGTTTGGAGCAGCAGATAGAACATAGTTTCTGGCATTTTGAGGAGCATCTTGAAGTGATTGTGAGATGCTTTAGGAATTGATACGCACAGGAGGCAGGATAACCGTAGAAGACTAGGGGTAGAGATGGCTTGTGGTGAACGTATGGGTAGAACTATGCCTGCGAGGAGACAACCAATCTATGAGGAGGATTCGGAGGAAGAAGATTACTATGAGTCGAATAGACTTGGGCGTTTTCAACAACACGATGGGCGTAGGAGGAGAGACACCTATGGTGGATTTGAAGATAGAGACGTGAGGGAATATAAACTGATGGCAGATATCTCCTATTTTAATGGTAGTCTAGGTATTGAAAATTTTGTAGACTGACTTGTAGAACTTGATAGATTCTTCGAATATATGGAGATTGCATAAGAGAAAAGAGTTCGGATTGTGGCTTGTAGACTGAAGGGGGGAGCTTTGGCATGATGGGAAAGGATTCAGTCACAGAGGGAGCGTGAAGGGAAGGGACCCGTGCATACATGGTATAGAATAAAGTTTCTGTTGAAGTAAGAATTCTTACCACCGGATTACGAGCAGATTCTATTTTAGCAATATCAACGATGCAGAGGACGGACAATGCACTAGTATACTGCAAAGTTCATTAGGTTTGGCGGAGAGAAACAACCTTATAAAATATGAAGGACAGTAGATTGCTCAATATTTGGAAAGGTTGAGACCAGCATTTTCGGATAGAATCGAAATAAAGGTTATCTGCACGCTGTTAGAAGCAAAGAAAATGGCCTTAAAGGCGAAGATAATGCAACAGGAGCGTAGCAGAAGGAGTGTAGAGAGCTATAGGACTCCAACATCTACTGATAAATACAAAGCTGTGTAGGAGCATACTCCCCGTAGTTATGAGATGCAGAGTATGGAGGATAAAGTTATGGAAAAAAAAGGCCTATGGTTGAGGCCTGAGATAAGGAGGTGAAGAGACTTAAGAACCCCTATGCTAAACCAACTGTGGGAAGTGCTTCAAGTGTAGTCAACCTGGACACAGATCTAATGAGTGTCCTTTGAGAAAGATGGTTAATTTTGCAGAGAGGGACGAAAATGATGAGGGAATTGCTTGCGAAGCAGATGGAGATGAGAATGATGAGTATGAAGTTGACAACGGTTTGACATATGTGGTGAGGAAACTGATGTTAGCACCTAAGTAGGGAGACCAGACCCAAAGGAATTAACTATTTCGCAAGAGATGTACCATTTATGACAAGATATTTGGAGTTATCATTGATAGTGGAAGCTGTGAGAATATTATTAGAAATGGGGTAATGAAGAGGTTAGGATTACCAGTAGAAAAACATTCTAATCCTTATACCTTGGGGTGGATTAAAACCGTAGTAGACAAGATAGAAATCACAGAGAGGTGCATAGTTTCATTCTTCATTGGCAAGTATAAAGATGAAGTATATTGTCATGTTGTTGACATGGATGTTTGTCAGTTGTTGTTTGGGAGACCATGACAGTTTGATGTGGATGCTCAGCATTTAGGAAGGAACAACCAATATCAATTGGAGAAGGATGGGGTCAAGTACATGCTTATACCAATTAAAAACAAGACTTCAACCTCTGAGAGTAATGCTTTCTTATCTATAGCCAAGAGGTTCGAAGTGGAGATCAAGGAAGCACGTCAGGTACATGCGTCAGTGTTCAAACAGGTGTTAACAAGTGAGGCAGAGTTTCAAGTGCAGGAGTACTCAGAGATAATGCAACCCCTTTTATAGGAGTTAAAGGAGTTGATGCTAGATGATATCTCAGATGGGTTACCCCCTATGAGGGATATCTAACACCATATAGACCTCATTCTCGATTCTAGTTTATCGAATTTGTCGCATTACTGAATGAATATGAAGGAAAATGAGATTTTAAAGGAGAAGGTGGAGGAGAAAGGGGCTTATACCAAAGAGTATGAGTCTTTACGCAGTCCCGACATTATTGACTCTAAAGAAGGATGAAAGTTGGCGGATGTGTATTAACAGTAGAGTCATTAACGAATTATAGTGGGGTATAAATTTCCTATACCGCAGTTGGATGACATGTTGGATAACGTCCATGATGCAACGGTATTTTTCGAAGATTGATGTGAAGAATGGGTATCGCCAGATTCGTATAAGGCTAGGTGATGAATGGAAGAGGACCTTCAAAACAAAAGAGGGCCTATATGAATGGTTGGTGATGTCATAAGCACTTTTATGAGGTTGATGAATCAGGTGCTCAAGCCTTTTATTGGTAAATTTGTTGTGGTTTATTTTGATGATATCTTAATTTACAGTCATTCGGAGGATGAACACTTGCTACAGCTACAACATGTGCTAAAGGCCTTAAGCGACAACCAATTATACATCAACCTTAAGAAATGCAATTTCATGACAGATATGTTAGTATTCTTGGGATATATAGTGTTTGCGAACGGGATAAAGGTGGATGAAGCAAAGTTTAAGGCAATCAAAGATTGGCCAACACCAAACAATGTAGGAGAACTGAGGAGTTTTCATAGTTTGATGACCTTTTACTAAAGGTTTATAAAAAATTTTAGCACCATTGCGGCGCTCATGATAGAGTGCCTGGAAAAAGGCAAATTTTAGTGGGGAGAAGAAGCAGATAAGAGCTTTACCTTTTTAAAGAAAAATTATGTACAACGCCAGTACTAGCTTTACTAGATTTTAATAAGCTATTTGAGGTTGACTACGATGCTAGTGGAGTGGGGATAGGAGCTGTACTCTCATTAGAGAAAAGACCAGTGACATTCTTTAGCGAAAAACTTAGTTATGTCAGGAAAAAGTGGAGTACATACGACAAAGAATTCTATTCAGTGGTGCAAGCGCTCAAAAATTGGGAGCACTACTTGGTTGCTAATGAGCTTGTGTTATATTCAAATCACGAGGCCTTAAAGCATTTGAATAGCCAAAAGTGGATTAGTAATGATATGCATACGAGGTGGTGTCAATTTTTACAAAAATTTTCGTTCAAATTAAGACACAAGTCAGGAGTATAAAACAAAGTCGCGGATGCTTTCAGTAGGAGGGCATCCTTATTACTTACTCTCAATAATGAAAAGCAACTGCGAGACAATTGTGAGCAAGATGATGACTTCACAGAGGTTTGGGACAAGGTTTTTCATGGTGTGCCTATTGACAGATTTTATATCAACGATGGGTACTTGAATTATGACAATCAATTGTGTTTGTCTAAAACATCTTTAAGAGAGAAAGTAATTCGAGACTTGTATGCAGGGGGACTAGCAGGTCACTTAGGACGTGATAAAACATTGGTGGCAGTGAAGGAGCACTTTTATTGGCCTCAATTAAGAAGGGACGTGTTCATATTTGTAGAAAGATATTACATATGCCAAACAATAAAGTGATACTCCAAGAATACTGGATTGTATATGCTGCTACCCATACCAAAGAATATATGGGAAGACTTATCTATGGATTTTGTGTTGGGACTACCTCATACTCAAAGAGGGGTAGATTCAATATTTGTTGTGGTTGACAGATTTTCTAAGATGACTAACTTTATCCCTTCTAAGAAGACCTCTGATGTAGTCAACGTTGCCCGATTGTTTTTTAGACAAGTGATTCGCCTACATGGAGTATCCAAGACCATTACTTTGGCTCGTGATAGTAAGTTCCTTAGTTACTTTTGGCGTACCTTATGGAAGTTATTCGATTCTTCTTTAAATTTCAATAGTACATTCCATCACAAATTGATGGGCAAACGGAGGCTGTCAATCGCACAGTAAGAAACTTAATTTGCAGTATTTGTGAGGACAAGCCAAAACAATGGGACTTGACACTACCTCAAGCAAAGTTCGCATATAATAATGCCATCCATGTGCGACAGATAAATCACCACTCTCTATTGTCTATACCAAGGCACCTCAACACATGTTAGATTTGCTCAAGCTACTTAAAAGTGAGGGGACCAATATTTCCGCTAAAAATATGGTTGAACAAGTGGTAGCAATACTTCAATAGGTAAAACAAAAATTGGAAGCAGGAAACCAACGATACAAACAAGCAACTAATAAAAATTGACGACTAGAGGCATTCGATGTGGGAGATCAAGTCATAGTATTTCTACGCAAGGTGAGGTTTCCTGTAGGAATCTACAATAAATTGCAGCTGAAGAAGTATGGACCATACAAGAATTAAAGAAGATTAATGACAACGCTTATATCATGGACCTTCTAAATAGTATGAGGATCTCCAACATTTTCAACATAACAGATTTGTCAAAGTTTCATAATTATGATGATTTATTATACCCAGAGGACTTGTGTACTTGAGGACGAGTCCTTTCCAAATGGAGGAGACTGACACGGAATTCTAGTGGTGTTTTAGTAGTTTTAATTGTTTTATTAATAAAAGACTATTTTATCCTTAGGTTTTTATCTTTTAGAGTTTATATCATTTGGAAACTAACACGGAATTCTAGTGGTATTTTAGTAGTTTTAATTATTTTATTAATAAAAGACTATTTTATCCTTAAGTTTTCATCTTTTAGAGTTTATATTATCTTTTGTAGACACTTTGCGGGAACCTTTTGTTAGTTTTAAAAACATTATTTTAGATTTCTATTGAATTTTCTTTAGTTTTTCAAAGGGTTTCGTACAACTTTTGAAAAATCCAACGCTATAGGCTGAGTCAACAGGTGTATATGTATGTGCATTGATCTCTAGCATGTAATCCAGGTTTAGATGGTTATGAATGCAGTAATCACTTTAACCTACTCATTTTAGAAGTAAAACTGTCTTCATACATGAGGTTGATATTGTTTCTTCTTCATCTCAATGTCTAGGAAGTCAAGAAGTTGGACGGATAGTTATGTCAGCAGCTGTGAAGCATCTAACTCCAGTTGTTCTAGAGATGGGTGGAAAATGCCCTGCTGTTGTTGATTCCCTTCCCTCTTCTTGGGACAGAGAGGTACTTTTTTTTTGTTTTTCCATATGTTAACTTTACCAAGCTATGAAAACAAACTCTTCTCAAGAGCTTGATTCTCATGATGTTAATTACTAATTGGTTTTAATTTCCTTTTTCTCCTAAGGTGACAGTAAATAGGATTATCGTGTCAAAATATGGTGCTTGTGCGGGGCAAGCGTGTATAGCAATCGACCATGTTCTTGTGGAAAAGAGATTTGCCTCCACTTTGGTACGAATCTCAAATAACAAAAAGAATACTAATTTCCAATATTAGACTCGAGCAAAATGTTCGGTTTGGCCTCAAAATGCTTTTTCAGGTGGAGTTGATGAAGATCATGATCAAAAAAATGTTTGGGGAAAATCCAAGAGATTCAAACACCGTTGCAAGAATAGTTAACATAAAGCATTTCATGAGATTGAAGAATCTGTTGAAGGATTTTGAAGTTCAGAATTCTGTTGTATATGGTGGTGCAATGGATGAAGAGAATCTGTAAATGCCGCTTACACCCTAAATCTCTCTTTTCCCCTAAGGACAAATATCTTCCATAAAACAATGTTATCAATTCTGGAATTCATTTGGCCAATGTGCCTGCAGGTTCGTGGAGCCAACAATTCTGGTAGATCCTCCACTTGACTCAGCAATGATGACAGAAGAAATCTTTGGCCCTGTGCTTCCCATAATTACAGCTAAGATAGATATCAGTCTTTAACTTGTGTTTTTGTAATGATTGTTGGTGAGATCCCCATTGGAGTATGGAAGCTATATATAGCTTGTGATAATTTCAATTTTTGTGTTTGAAACAGTTGGAGAGGATCGAAGACAGTATTGATTTCATAAACTCGAGGCCTAACCCACTTGCTATTTACGCTTTCACCAATGATGAATCGTTGAGGAGGAGAATAATATCTGAGACATCTTCAGGAAGCTTGGTTTTCAATGATGCAGTCATTCAAGTAATCAAGTTCACCTTGCTCTTTTCTCCCTTTTGAACTGAAGCTAACCAGATTATCAAAAACTGATCCAGTTGTGTAAAACTCCTTGCGTAATTGCAGTACCTAGCAGATAGCTTACCATTTGGAGGTATTGGTGAAAGTGGAATCGGAAAGTACCACGGAAAATTCTCATTCGACACGTTCAGCCATTACAAGGTTGTGGCAAGGAGGAGTTTCCTCACTGATTTTTGGTACAGATTTCCTCCATGGAATGCTAACAAGTTGACGCTCCTTGAGAAAAGTTACAGCTTGGATTATCTGGGATTGGTCCTTGTAGTTCTTGGCTTAAAGAGGTCTAGACATACTTCATACGGAATGTAGCAGTCTTCCGAACTCCCCCATTGATAACAAACAAGAGGTCTAGACAGACTGCATACTCCACTACCGCATGCATAATATAAAGGAAGTATTTGTAAGATGTTGCCAGGATTTATATTAGCTTGACAGTTTGGCCTGGACGATCGGATTGTCCCTAAGACCAACAAATAAAGACAAAATAATTTTATTTTTTATTTTTATTTAAAAAATAAAAAAGAGGTTGAGTCAGGCTAGACTGGACTTCAGTTGTCAAGGTTCGATCAGGCTTCGAGCTGAGCCCAACTTGGGAAAAAACTATAAGATTATGCTTGAGCCTGGGCTTGCCATCTCTACTTAGCTATCCTTTTAAGTGAAATGAAAGATCGAATTATGAAACTATAAATCGCTTGTACATTTGGAATAAAAATATGCAATATTCTTATACTCTTTATGTTGGCCCCTAAATTTTTTTCTTGATGAATAAGTATGATTTAAATAATGTTGAGATTTTGATAGATTAATCATTTTGTAATTATTTAATTATGTCAAAGTTAATAGAATTTATTGCATGAGTTAATGGAATTAAAGTGTTAAGGTTATAAGAATGTTCAAGGGTATTTTTAACAAGACACTTAAGGTTAAAAGAACATAAATCTATATGGAATGGTAAAATAGACTTTTTGGACTCATTACTGGTAGAAATGGAAGAAGAAATGTTGTTTTGTTCTTTTAAGAACGGAAAAACGTGAATTGAGAGACAAATACAAAAATAGAAGAGAGAAAGAAGAGAGTTTCGGTGGAGAGGAGAGAAAAGAAGGAAAGATAGTTAAGGTATCATCATCTCTTGGTTTTAAGAGAGAGTTTAAGGTTGTTCAAAAGGGGAAAAAGGTAGAGGAAGGGAAGAGCTTTTATTTGAGCCAAAGATCTCTTCATTTGGTAAAGAATCAAGATAAGATCATTTTGAATCTTTTGGATTTTTGGAAGGATTTTAGTTTATGAAGTTTAGAAAATATATAGGTTTAAGTATTCAAAAATCAATTTTAGTGATTTTGCATTGTGAGATTTTCAATTGGATTCCTATTAAATGGGGTTTTGTCATTGATGAAGGAAATCAAGAGGAGCAAGAGGAGAGACATTTTTGAACAAAGTTTATAAACAAGGAAATCAAGGTGAGTATATGTTTATAATAGAGGAAATAAGCTACTAATGTTTTTTTTTAATCAAAGAAATTTAATGATTTCAATTGCATCATAAATGTACATTTATTGCCCTTTAAATGTTTTGAGAAAGTGCTACATGTTTGGTAGATGAATTGTGAGATTTATTTATGAAATGAAAAATGGAAATAATTTTTGAAAGGGTATCAAGTTTATGAAATCAAGTTTAAAAAATGTGCCATTTTGAGCAACAAGTTTACAAATCATGAATTACATGTTATATGGGGTTGCGGTGATTCCCTAAGTTAAGTTAAGTGTACTTTGACCAATGGCTTCTCTCGCCTGCCCGCTAATGGCATGGAGCTCCTTCATAGACTCCCATAAGTTCATGGCTACGCAAAATCATTATGTGAGATTGCGTTAATACGTTCTGTTTACAACTACGCAAGACCCTTATGAAAAATGTGTAGTACGTTATGTTTTGGATCTACCCAAACCATTTTGATGTGTTTATCATATGTGAACAAGTTTGATGCATTCATGTTTTCTAGTTTGAGAATTTGACTACATGATGAGAAATTGAGAAACGTGTGTTTTATGAACTCAATGAGAATTTTCTATGACAAGTGAATGTTTTCAAAAGTTTTGCTTATTTTTCTGTTATAAACTATTACCTACGAGCTTTCAAGCTCACCTCCTTTTCATCTCATCTTCAGGTGAAGAGAATGAGATCAAGTAACCAATATTTGAGGCATCATGCTACTTTTGATATGTTTTTGGTAAATTAAGTTAGATTTTGTAAAAGCAAGACTCTAGGCACATTTCGAGAATTATTGGGTTTGACGTCTTTTGTATTTTAGATTTTGATATCGATGATGTAATGTGGCTTAGAATGCCATTAAAGTTTTGCAAACTCTTATTTTGCTGTAAATGAAATATGAATTGTGTATGGATGATGTTGAGTTAGAATTAGATATAAATGAAGAAGTTATCAACTAGAGTTGATGAACGTGGAACATGAATGGAATATATATATATATAAGTGAGATGTTATGGAAAGGAAAGATAGGAATTATGAATGATGAGATTTGGTTGAATGTGATGAGTCAAATGAGTTGAGATTTGAGAGTTTAATGAAATCGATTTGGTTGTTGAAATGTTAAGAAGTGATATTGGCTTAGAGGAAGTGAATATGGGATAGCTACACCTTTTGGAGGCAAAATGTGTTTTTGGGGTCTTTATGGAAGCTGTAGGTCTAAAAGTCCTCTTTGAAATGATTTTTGAATGACCCTAATCTGACATTCCTAGTGAAAGTTATGTAAATTTCCCCAAAGTAGGCATAGTATGATTGAGGACATAGCCATAGTCTTTCATAGGGGTAAAATTTGTGTTCTGACTTCAGTGAAAATTCTGGATTAATCTAGGTTGAATTAGAGAACATTTTCATTCTAGAAGTTGTATCTTTCTTTTATCTTTCCAATGGTATAAAGTATGAAAATTTTGGACATAGGAGTAGAAAGTTATGATTATTTGATGTTACCGATTCCAATTTTAGACCAAGCCATCGTCTAGTGCATATCATCTGGTGCACCTAGCCATCGTTTGGTAAACCAAGCCATCGTCTGGTGCTCACCGTCTGGTGCACCAAGCCATTGCATGGTGCTCATCACCTGGTGCACCAAGCCATCGTCTGTTGCACATCGTCTGGTGCACCAAGCCATCGTTTGATTTCATCTTACCTTTGTCTAGTTCAATTTTGACCATCTAGATGACCGAATCTCTTTTTAGTGTCTTCATAAAAGTTGTAGATCTAGAAATCCTCTTTCAAACTGTCTAAGAATAACCTTAACCTGATATCTCTAGTGAAGGTTATGCTAATTGTCCCAAAATAGGTCTGAGATTGAAGCTTACATCTCGTTTCATCTGACCTTTCATCTGGTTCAATTTTGACCCTCTAGATGATGAAATATCTTTTTTATGTCTTCATAAAATTGTATAACTAGAAGTCCTCTTTCAAATTTTCTAAGGATGGCCTTAATATGATATCTCTAGTTAAAGTTATGCCAATTGTCCCAAAATAGGTCTGAGACTGAAGCCTTTCGTCTGACCTTTCATCTGGTTCAATTTTGACCCTTTTGATGATGAAATATCTTTTCATTGTTCTTCATCATAGTTTTATATCTTTACATCCTCTTCGAAATAATCCTAAGATGATCTTAATCCGATATCTCTAGAGAAAGTTATGCCACTTGTCCTAAAAATGGTACAATGTGACTGAGGGCAAAAATCATGTTTGATTCCTTTGGCCATAACTTCTTCGTCTGACCTCCAAATGAAGTGATTCTTGAACCAATAGATCCCTAACACATTTTTCTATCTCTACATAAAAATTGATAACCTTTAGGGTAGATTTGAAAAGATTGATGGAAAGAATTTGAGGGGAGACGATTGGGAGAGCAAGACTAGGTTATGAACACACTTTGGATTCACTTTGGATTTATGTTTTTAAGCATATCTTAAGCTATAGAGCTCCGAATGAGATGATTCTTGTTTCTAAATAAACTAGAGACATAGTGCTCCGAATTGTCTAAATAAATGGAGTTTTAATTCAGTCTCTAAGAATTTCAATTTCTGGATAGAATTTAAGTACAGTGTATTGTTTCAGTATGAGAACAGTCTGAAAATGTTTGGAGTATAACTTTCAGATTACTGAACCAAATGGAATGATTTTGGTGTCATTAGAAACTTTAGATAATGGGAGCATTTTTCTAGAAGAAAGTGTTATCAAATTACTTTATCTTACTTGTCAGAATGTTCATGGAAAATAGACCTAAAGGTATGGAATTATGGAGAATTCATAAGAAGAAATGAGAGTTTGGATAATGTGTGATCTTGTAATGATAGAATAACATTAGTGAATGAATTGTTGTTATCAAAGTACCAAAGGTATGAGTTTATTCGGAATAAAAATATTCATAAATTGCAGTTGTGATTCAAAGAAGAGGAGTAATGAGTATCAAGTTAAAATGAATGAGAACATGTTGGGGGCCCAGCACTTATGATATCAGAGCGTGAAGATGAATCGATTATTGTCATAAGATTTCACTGAAATAACCCTTCAGTGTAATAAGCTCACGTTACATGACTCCAAGGGTTGGCACCAGAATCAAGCGGGGTCCAACAGTTGTTGTATCAAAGCAAGAGGTTGGGCTCTAGAAACGGAGTCCAAATCCTCTGTCTAATGTTACTGTGTCTTATTGTGTCTAATACCCAAACAGCATCGTGTTGGCATTAAAATTTGACAGATGCAATGGACAGAGGACAGGAGCGTGTAAGATCCACCCACAGGTGCCGTTTTCAGCCAAATCCTAAGCTGGCTTAGGATTTTCAAAGCCAGTTTTAATTATTATAACGTCATTCCAAAACCAAGTCCAAAATAAGAAATTATTGTTTTGTGTTTTTCTTCTTATTCTTATTAAGAACAAAATTAATAATAATCAGGAATTTAATCATATTATTTAATATCATTAATAAATACATAA
>JANIPM010000008.1:34070444-34083622 GCA_027478405.1 Erythroxylum cassinoides | reverse complement strand
AATTTCTCTTACCTCATTTCTCCACCATTTTTGAAATTTTTTTGTTCCTTAGGAAGCCTTCATGCTCTTCCTCCTTTTTTTCCCTTGAAACATCTCTCAAACTCTTCTTGGAAGCTTGGCAAAATCGAAAACTCTTGGCTTCCTCTCTTTTCTCCATAGCCGAAACCTATCTTTCTTTCTTCTTCTTCTTATTTTGTTCTTTTTTCCTTCAAAGTGTCGTGCTCTCTCCTTAGGGAAAATGACAGCCCACTTAAATTCCCTTTAATGAAAGCTAAATGACTTAATTGCCCCTCCATGCAAGCCTTTTAACTTAATTCCTTAAGTAAACTTCCAAAAGTGCCCCTTAACTTTATTTCAATTCATGCAACTTTAGGATAGTTTTCTAATCATTGATTTCAAGGAATTTGCCAAAACTTCCTCTAGAGAATTCTTCCTCATTGTCTTAATTTCATAATGACACCAAAATCATCCAATTTGGAATATTACATCAAAAGTTATGCTCAAAACATTTCAGATATGTCTTATGCTAAATCATTTTCCAGTACGATTATTTCCATCCAAAAATTGACATCCTTACACCAAAAATTGAAACTCGATGTCTTTATAACAATTGTAGTCCTATTTCTCTAGTTTAATCAAAATCAAGAATCACCTCATTTGGATTACCAGAACAAAAGTTATAACCAAAATACGTTTAGATGTTCCTAATCCAAGACTGCACACAAATCCGAACTTCCATTCAGAAATTGAAAGTCTTAGAGGAAAAATTGAAATTCACTTTCTTCATATGACTTGTAGCCCCATGTCTTAATTTTATTTTGCCTAAAGAATCACTTCAATCGGATCACCATAGATCCCGAATTACTCAAAATACTGAACTATGTTTAGAAAATTTCCTGACTCACTTTGATTAATTTAATCAACCTCAATTACAAAATTTGTATGCAACCATACTTATTTCATAATTTTTATATTTATACTTTTCACTCAAAAATTGTGGTCCAACAGAATGAATAATCATAAACAAAATTTTCATATACATCAATTAGCGCTTGTTCATGTTGCTTGTCTTGTGATTTATTGATAGGTGTTACGTAAGAGACGTGTGAACGACAAACTTCAAATGCTTACACCATCGGAGAGATTGCAATCAAGGGAGAGTATCATGCTAAGAATTTTATTTCAATCCAATGGGAGAAATATAATTAGAATGTAGCCTAAACGATTTGTTAAATTATGTGATTTATTAGTTAGTAAAGGTGTGCTTCGACCCACTGTACATGTAACTATTGAAGAACAAGTAGCGAAGTTTCTATACATATTAGGGCATAATGTTACCAATCGAGAGATTGCGTTCTTTTGGAGTCGATCTAGGGAAACCATAAGTCGTCATTTTCATAGCATTTTGAAAGCATTTATACAACTAAATGATATATTTTTAAGACAACTTGACTATTAGAAACCCCATCGGAAATATTGAACAGTAGTAGATTCTACCCAATTTTTTAAGGTGATTTTCTTTTCTTAATTATATTAAACACAATAACATTTTAGAATAATATACTTCAATGCCAGGATTGTGTTAGTGCAATTGATTGTACACATATTCATGTGAAAGTACCTGCTGAAGATGCTCTTAGATTTCATAGGATAAAGGATTATCTAACACAAAATGTGTTATATGCTTGTTCTTTTGATATGAAGTTCATGTATGTATTGGCTGGGTGGGAAGGAACAACATTCGATTCACGGATTATGAAAAGTGCATTAACTAAACAGTTCGCATTTAAAATTCCCCAAGGTCAAAATAAATTTTATTAACTAATAAATGTCAAAAATTACATTTTGACATAGTTTTATTCATGATAAGAAAATACTATCTTGTTGATGCTAGATTCATGTTGAGAAGTTGACTTATTACACCGTATAGAAAGGAACGATATCACTTGAAAGAATATTCAAGGAATCCTACATGAAATGCTCATGAATTATTCAATCATCGACATTCATCATTGTGTAACGTTATCGAAAGCGCATTTGATGTGTTAAAAAATGGTTCCCGATTATAGCATCCACCACAGAAACATCATATGGAATTTAGACTCAAAAAAAGTATTATAACTTATGTCATTCTGTACAGTTTCTTTATTGGTGCAGATCCAGATGATCTATTTCTTATTGAAGAGTATGATGGAGGAGAAAATGATAACTAAGATGGGTATGAAAATGATGATGAAGATAATGCACACAATGAAGAAATTATAAGAGTTAACATGGCTGCTCATATGTGGGCTAATTATACTTTAGGATAGATATTACCGCATCGCATTTATATTTTCTATGATTTTATATTGCTTTAAAAATATGTATTGACTACTTGTATCTAAATATGGCATTATTTATTAGTGCTGTTAATGTTTTCACATCCAATTGTATCTTTGTAATGCTTATTCATTATTCTGACCTTTTATATTATTTGAAAAATTTTACAGCTTCAATATTGTGTATGCTTTTGATATAAATTTCAGATTTTGTGGTTAAATTTATAACATACAAAATGCCACCCCGAAGAGAGTCATGCTTTTGGAATCAAGCTATGGATGAGGCTTTGGTTGACGCACACTTGTACCAGCATCAACAAGGCAATTGTGTTAGTGGATCTTCACAACGCATGCACTTGATATAATTGAAGCTGAACTAAAGGAAAATTTTCCAGACAAAGGAATTGATAAGGAAAAAATAAAAAATCGAAACAAGATTATTAAGAATAAGTGGAGTAAGTGTTTGGATTTATTTTCAAATGGAGGTAGTGGATTTGCATGGAGTCCTTTAACAAATATGTGGACTGTTGAGCCAGAAGTGTGGAACTATTTTGTTGGTAGAAAATATGATATATGTTGTGATTTGGGTGATTCAATAAGTTTTTTATAACAGGCCAAACTAGAAGCTGCTGAGTGAAAACGGAAGCCTTTTCATAACTACGAGAAGATGATAGAGATTTATGGAAGTGATAGAGCAACTGGCGAGCATGTTGAAATAGCACAGGAGATAAGAAGGTGCACTATTTCTGTCGATAGTGGGTTTTCCAACACCATGGATGAAAATGATGACATTTGGACTCACAATAACTTAAGTTTTGAAGACAATATAACGATAGATGGTGATCATACTGAATCTCCATAGGAATGCTAGCTCATTCACAAAATGCAAACCTAGGAACATCATAGAAAAAGAAAAACAGGGCAAATGATGGTGAAGATGAAATCAAAGATGACCTTCAGACAGTTGCAAAAGCTATTATAAAATCTACTTCACTGTTAGTTAAACCACTTTCTTTTTCAGAAGAAGAACTTTATAATCATTTGGGATAGTTAGGACTAGAAGGATCAAAATTGTATGAAAGTTATCTTTTCCTTATTCATAGGCCTGATGAAGTTAGGGCATTACTTAGTGCACCAATAAATATTTGGAAGAACATGTTGGATTTTATGATGTCTTCTTAATAGAAGACATGTGTAGTATGTGTTGATGACTTGGTATCAGGTCCTTTTCCCTCTGCTCAATGTGTATATTTTGTTAAATATTTTTGTATATCTTGTGGATGAATTTATCACGAAGTCATGTAATTGAGGGAACTATAAGAAACTTACTTAATGAAAGGTGTTTATGGTTATTTTGCTTGTCTTTTAGAACAATCTAGCAATTGTATTTTTTTGGAAAATTTACTTACAACAATCGAATGTTTTTTCTCTGTCAAGCACAATCGTGCAACTCCTTATTGTTTCTTCTCTGTTGTGCACGATCATGCAACTCCATGCTGGGAACCTTCCATTCTAGAGAGCTGTGTAAATTGGGTTGGGTTCTTGATCGCTAACATTTTTTTATGATAAAAGGGCTCTTGACCTTTTACTTAATAATTTAAATATAGGCCGGGAAAGCTACAGATTAATAATATAAATAACAAGAAAGCTAAAAGGCGAACGACAAATGCTAGTAACGGGATGACTTAATTAATCACGTTCGTGACTGGTGGCCAGAACCATAACCTTAACGTTGCAGGTCAATTGCAAGAACCATAACCTTAACCTTAAACATCACTGTGAAGCATCTGCCATCTCCTTTCTTATTATATCATTGTGTTTTCCTCAGAGCCAACAAAAAGAATAGTTGTGGCATGTAACGTATCCATTTTGTTGGCTTTGCATTGTGCTATAGAGCATCAAACCTGCAATTCTCTGCCAAACATTTCTCATCGAGTCACAGTTTCACAAATCTCTACAATATCTCTTTGGTTAAGGATGGACTTAGTTTTGCTAGCTTTGCATACACATCCCACGAAGATTTTTGATATCATTGTAGAGCAACATAAAATCTGACAAGTAACTGCGTTCATTCCAGCCTGAAAAGCAAAATGTCTGTACGACTAAATGATCGAAGTCAGGATACGAATGGTAGGGTTGGCAACTTGAGATTCTAAGTTTTAACCTATGAAATTACTTCAAAGATGACGCTTAGATTGGGTAAAACTGAACATCACCAAAAGGGCTACAAGATCTCGTACATTGGAACCCACCCATTCACATTACTACTCATCAAGTGACGAATAAAAGACCACTTCAACTGCAAAAGGAAGAACTTTTCTTATTTAAAATGCCCTTCTCACCGTTCTAGCTGCAATGCATAGTTTCTAGTCACTATGGTTAGAACAACTATCTGCTTCTCCAAATTCATCATATAACAGGAATAATCAAGAAAAGGTGCTGGTTTGAAGGCCAATGCCTACTGTTACTTACAATTTTCGTTTGAGGATTATACTCGTACAATGATATAGGACACTATCTTGAATAAGGCCTTCGACTTAAAAACCGGTAACCTTTTACGCTTTTCCCACCACTTTACAAATGCTCGTTAATGGCGTTGCCTGTTTGCTTTCCATCGTATTTAATGATTCTTCCTCGTAAAGCGACTTGATAACTTTGAGTGTCAACCCTTGTTGCTATTAACTTTCCAAGCTCCACAGACTACAAAGATTTATTTGTTAGCTTCCTTTGTTAATATCGTACAATCTAAGGATAGAGCCCGCACCGTTTAGGCCGCCGTCAATAACCATTAGCCAAAAGTGAAGGAAGTGAAAACTAGCTAACCGGCAGATTTAGAGCATGCTATAAGTCCCGTTTCCTACGATGAATTCTGACCTTTTATCTTAGTACCATAAATGAACAATGCCAATTTGCGGGCAGTTCTTTCTTTTGAGCAAATGAGTACAAGGCTGCTATTTAACCAACTAAAGAAAGAAGAGTCAACTACAGTAGATTGCAAAGTATCCAGGCATGATGAATTAGAATCCTCACGCCTCTCTTCTTGACCATATAAGCTTAAAGCATACGTCTGTTACAACGCGGTAACATTCAGTCCAGTCAAAGGTAGTTTAGTTTTACGTTCCCTAATCCCTACGCATGTTGTGACAGATTGCCTGTCAGCTAGCTTTTGTTTGGTTTGACGTCAGATACATGAAATTGATGCAGTCTTATTGAACTATACCTGGAGATTGGAAGAATAACAAGTTAATAAGAAATCTTATATAAAAGCAGGGCGATTCCGTGAATTGAAAGGCCAACCCAAGATGTTAAATCTAGTGAATTATGAATATAAAATTCATTCATCAAGATTCTTCAATGGACATTTACGATTCACCTAGTCTTTTTTATGGAACCCGACAACGTAACTACTAAATTAATAACCTTGGATTGGGATTAGAATAGAAGCAGGTAGAATAAGTGCTAAGTTAAGGAAATGAAAAGAATGTCTAAGACCATTACCATAAAACAAAGTCTAGCTAGTGGCAATGAATCCACCAAGTAAAAGAAGGGCTTTCAAAAGAAGCAAAGCTGAAAAGGAGAAAAGAGAAAAGACGATCCAAATGGGCAGACCCTAAGCATATTTTGCTAGTAGTGGTAGAAAATGGCGCTAGTGATTGTGGTGATGAGATATATAGCACAGCTAAAGAGTGGGTGACAGACCCACGTGAGTGACCCACTTCTCCTCCCTCTGACTTAGCTATAGGCCAGTGGATTTTCGGGTTGGCTTCATAACAACGCTAACAGCCAAACTAATCCAACCATAGCAATGAAACCAACATACCCACAAATCACATAAACCCCACCCCAAAAAGTGCAAAGAGATAGAAAAAGAAAAGTTATGAGGTTACTATCATTAACTCATTTGACAAAGCGAACCTCTTTCCTGGATGGTTGCCCACTATCCCCTAAAGACTCTCCCTTTCTGTGTAATGCTAGTGGTTCTTTCTCTTCCTTTGGTTGGCCACTAATACTCTACCCTTTCCTTTTCATCTCTAATGCTAGTGGTCTCTCTCATCTCTCTCTGCCTTTTTCTGAGTCTTGTGCTTATACTTGTCTGAAGTTGTGCACAGAACTGGTAAACAATGGTAAAAAAATTCTTTAGCATGTAGAGAGATGGATAAGGAGACCAACCACGACACCCCATCTCTTCTCTCCAACCATAACACTACTATCAAAGAGGATTCTCCAAGAAAACATCTTGGAGGTGGTGCTGTTGCCAACGTTGGACTTGGTGGTGGTGGTGACAGGCTTAAAAGAGATGAATGGAGCGAAGGAGCTGTGTCAACCTTGCTGGAAGCTTATGAAAACAAATGGATACTCAGAAACAGAGCCAAGCTCAAAGGCCATGACTGGGAAGACGTTGCACGTTACGTGTCGTCAAGAGCTAATTCCACCAAGTCCTCTAAGACACAAACTCAGTGCAAGAACAAGATTGAGTCCATGAAAAAAAGGTATAGATCAGAATCTGCAACCGCTGATGCTTCCTCTTGGCCACTCTACCCAAGACTTGATCTTCTGCTACGGGGAAGTTCAACGGCCCCTCCACCTCCACAGTCACAACAGCAACAATCTTCTCTTCCGCCTTCCAACAGCCCTCATCTGATGCTTTTGGAGTCATCTCCGATGATGACAACAATACCGGCGACAATTCAGGTTCCGGTTGCTCCAATTCCTGTCACTGTGACCGCACAGAACTCGCACGGCTCCAACGGTGTAGATAAGAGGGCGAAGGTTAGTGATAAAAGATCCTATCTTTTTTATGTACTATATGGAATTGATATAGTTTGGGAGATAGAGAAGACTTTATCAGAAATGAGACAAGTCTAACTTCGATGTAAGGTATGTATCATGAATCATGAACCAAAAAGTCAATTGTAGGTTTGATTGTCTGCTAGTAACTTTAACAATTGACGACCCCTCTAGAGTTGATGACATAAAAAAAATGATCGACTTCACTGCACAACTGTAACACACAGCTTACGTTTTGGGAAAATTTCTGAAGAATCACATTTGTTTTTAACCAAGGAATTCCATGTAGATTTTCTTTTTCATATGAACACGGCATTGCTATAACAGCCTATAAGAATGATCATCCATGATGTGTGAAGTTGGGACCCCTACGAAATTTCTCTTATATCATATATCCCAAAGTTAATGGGGACCAATCGTTTTTACTGAAGTACATATTGTCTTGCATTTTATCAGAATGAAGGTGTACTGGATGCAAAATTATCAGATCATGTATCAGAACAGAATGCTATTGACACAGATAGTAGCACTCCTGCCTTGTTACATAGTGATAATGAGAGGTTAGGATCCAAAAAGATGAAGATGAAAGTGGATCAGAAAAAGAAGAAGAGAAGAAGGGAGGAATTGGAGATATCTGACAGCATCCGATGGCTAGCAGAAGTAGTGGTAAGGTCAGAACAAGCAAGAATGGAGACAATGAGAGAGTTAGAGAAAATGAGAATAGAAGCTGAAGCTAAGAGAGGTGAAATGGACCTCAAAAGAACTGAGATTATAGCTAACACTCAGTTGGAAATTGCCAAGCTTTTTGCCACCGCTGGCAAAGGTGTTGATTCTTCCTTGAGAATTGGAAGAAGCTGATAAGGACTAGAATATATGTTTATGTATAGACTTAATGTATGTATTAACACCGATTAAGAAAAGAGAACTTTTTAAGATGAAAATGGTAATGGGAAGATTTAATTAACTCTTAATTATGAATTAGTAACAGCAGGTGTGAGAGGTGAAAATAACATCCCTATACACCTTATTCTTGTATTGTTCTTTTTCTTGATATATATAATGGGAAATTAGTATTTCTATGCAGATAGAAGTGCATGTGGTGTAACCCAAAACAATCTGATATCAGTCTAAAGGCAACTCATCGCATCACGACGATAGTTGAAGTTGTCTAAACATTCTTCTGTTACAGAGTTGGGACACACATGAATGGCGTCATTACTAAACTATTAATTGTAGCAAAAAGCAGGTGAAATGAGATTTTGTGTTAAAGCCTGTCTTAGTTTTTCCATGATACCTCAAGGCTTAGTCACACTGACCATGCAAACGCTTTCGGTTCTTTTCCTCATTTCTTTCTTTCTCTCTTCCTTTCCTTTCTCTTTTGGTTTGTGCACAATAGAAGAGTATTATTTCTAAGTTCTATAAGCTTGTTATAGCTCCTCTCATCCAAAAACAAAGTAATAAATATGGCACTGCAAACATTGTTGCTCATTTAACGCCAGTAAATGATTTCTCCTTGAGCCTCGGGACCACCTTCTTTACAGTCGCACCTCCTGAGTGTGCCACTCTGCTTATGGCGGACCTAGCTGGGGGTCTTCTCCCCCGCCTTTCTTTGTAATTTGATTTTATGTTTTGCTTTCCCTTGTAAATAAAAAATAAAAAAATAAAAAAATGAAAGGACACACTTGATGAGTTTAGGGTGTGACTTTTGATTCTTAGTTGTTAAAGAATAGTTAACAAATTTGACATTTTCAATATATAAGAGATACATGATCAATTCAAAGATTAATAATTATCATCTAGACAAAACACAAATAAAAGGGTTATTTTTGCAAGAAAAGAGTTTCTTATAAGTGTTTTTCAACCGGTGAAATTCAATCAAATTCAAGTAAGCGATCTGATATGATAAATATGATATATTTTAATATCTACACTGTATATGACAGTAGTGCATATCTTGGACATAGTCGTAAGCTTTTGTTGTAATCTTCTTCGCCAGCCATGAGTACTTACTTATATATGCTTAAACTCAACTGGCTGCCAGATTTGTAATAACAAACACATTTGTTCCAAATCTGTTTAAAAAATATTTCGACAAAAAATAACAATCTAAGTTTGGAAGAAAACTCATTTTATATATGGAAGTTGAAATATAGTATCATCCTTTTCTGCATCAATAGCCACAAAATTTCGAGGCAATCAATATCATCGTACTGCAAGTTATTTAGTCAGTTTCAATAAAAACGGCATTAAAATGAAAAAAAATCTATAACGTCTTAGCTTTAACAAGCAAAATAAGTAGAACTGGGAACTAGCTGCATGTATAAGCATCATCAATTCCTTTAAACTCAATATATGTATATAAAGAAAGAGAGAAAGCTATGCATGCATATATTGCCTTTAACCTGGTTTCAAGAGTGATCGTCTGTTCTTCAGGTTAGTTTTGTGAATGAATAAGAATCACTGTAAAGTAAATTTCATCAACATACCAGAATAGGCAATTAAGGAAGTTAATCTTATGGCTTTTCGTTATTCAAATTGTCAAACACGGGTTGTTTTGTTTTCACATGCATGCCAGCAAGGGCTCGGACCAGGAAACCAACCACTCCATTAGACTTGGACTCAAATACATAGCCAGAAAGATTCCCACTCATGTGTTAATATTCCTTTATCAATTCATAATCATTCCAATTTTGATTTGTGTCAATATATTATTAATGAGTAGTTAAAATCAATTAGTAAGTAAAGTCTAATTTGTGCATCACAAGTCTAATTTATGTACCGTTGGACTGGATACACTCATTTTGTTCTTTCTATGCTTCATAAAGTCAGCATAATTTGTTTAATGCTTTAGTAGTTGACCAAAACACTGAACGTATCAATACTGTTCTTAGGTAATTAATTTGCCGGTGATTTTTTTGAAGTAGAGGCCCAATCAATCTTTTCCAACTTTTTTTATTCCACTTTTTTTATGACTTTGACTCTTAGCTAGATATTCATATAATTTCAAATCCAATCATTGGAATGTTGCTGGCAATATTCTCTCCCTAACGTGGTAAGTATGTACCAAGTACTTCAATTATGGTTCATTCACTACCACCATATCCATGAATTAGAGTGATCTCCTTAGAAAAATATTAACAACAATTGTTATTGATGCCTCGTTTTGTTACTTAAAACATTTAACAAAATAAATTGTAAGAGCATTGATTTACCTATCCACATAAATCTATTTCTATTGACAAATATTTAGAATATATCATAAATAAGACAATTTTGATACAATTTAATAATGAAAAGTATTTTCATTTTTATCTTAGGATTAATTACCAAAAAGTTCTAAATTTTAATCAATTATGTAACTGCAACTCAAACTTTAAAAAGTAGCAATAAAATATTAATTTTTTTAATTTTTCGTGAAAATAACCCACCATTAAACCTTTCATTAATGGTGTTGACATGACAAGTCCTCGATTTCTTATGATCAAGGTTAGTTTCGTAAATGGTGTTGACATGACTTCTGCATCTCTTCTCCTTGTATTTTGAACTTTAAAAAGTAACAATAATATATTAAAATTTTTAATTTGTTAGGAAAATAACCCACCGTTAAATCTTTCTTTAGCAGCGTTGACATGATAAGTCATTGATATTGGACCCCGAACTTTTATTAAAAGATTAGAACTGGTGAACGAGGAAATTTGGTGATTCGTCCTGAGTAAATAACAAATGATGAAAAATTTTAAACTAAGAAATGATAGGTAAGGGTAAAGTAGCGAATGAGAAATGTGGATATGTCCAAGTTTTGCTTTGGTGTTTCTGGTGGATAAAAAATTTTGAAGTGAGAAGAATTAAGGTGAAAGTTAGAAGTAGAATGAAAGCCAAAAATGGAGATAAGAATGAGGAGTAAATGAAGTAGAACAGATGATCTTAGTATGATATGTGTTAAGGAAAGATTGTGAAACAAAATGGGTGGTTGATCTGGAATGTACACGAGATGATGTTTCAATCTTTTAGACACAACTTTTTCTCTAGTTATCTAAACGAGATGATTCTTGATTTGGATTAAACTAGAAACATATGGCTACATTTCTTATGAAGACATTTAATTTAAATTCTATCTTTAAGAATCTCAAAATTTTTCATGAATTTGAGAATTAGGTGTAGTTCATTGGATGAGTGTAAATTTGTGTTCTGAAATTGAGGGAAATTCTGGATCGATCTAGGCTAGATTAGAATAAGTGTGTCTTATAGAAAGTTGTAGGTCTTTCTTTTAGCTTTCTAATGACATATAGTATGGAATTTTTTGGACTTCTAGGTTGAAAGCTATAGTCCTTGTAAAGGAAGTTCTATCTTCTGCCTTTTCGTTTCTTCTGTCTTTTCGCTTCTTCTGCCCTTTCGCTTCTTCTGTCTTTTTGCTTCTTCTGCCTTTTCGCTTCTTCTATGTTTTGTTGACCTGTCTTTTTCTGTGTTTTGCTGACGTGTCTTCTTTTGTGTTTTGTTCCTTCTGCTTTTCGTTTCTTCTGTGTTTTACTATCTTCTGCCTTTCGCTTCTTCTGTCTTTCGTTTCTTCTATGTTACTGTTCATAAACTTCTTCTGGGTTACTGTTCATCTTACATTTTCTGTTCCACTTTTGATCCTTTAAAAGATGGAATTTATCTTTGAGGTGTTCATGAACATTGTAGCTCTTGAAGTTTTCTTTCAAACCATATAAAGAACACTTAAATCTAATATCTGTAGAGAAAGTTATGACAATTGTAAAACATCTTTTGTGTTACTGTTCATAAACTTCTTCTGGTTATTGTTCATCTTACATTTTCTGTTCCATTTTTGATCCTTCAGAAGATGGAATTTGTCTTTGAGGTCCTCATGAAAGTTGTAGCTCTTGAAGTATTCTTTCAAAACATCTAAAGAACACCTAAATCCTACATCTGTAGAGAAAGTTTTGACAATTGTACAACATCTTCTATGTTACTGTTCATAAACTTCTTCTGGGTTACTGTTCATCCTACATCTTCTGTTCCATTTTTGAGATGGAATTTGTCTTTGAGGTCTTCATGAAAGTTGTAGCTCTTGAAGTCCTCTTTCAAAACATTCAAATGAAACCTAAATTTGATATCTGTAAAGAAAGTTATGATAATTGTAAAACATCTTCTGTGTTATTGTTCATAAACTTCTTCTGGGTTACTGTTCATCTTACATCTTCTATTCCATTTTTGATCCTTTAGAAGATAGAATCTATCTTCAAGGTCTTCATGAAAGTCGTAGATATTAAAGTCTTCTTTCGAACCATATAAAAAACATATTAATAAGATATCTTTAGGAAAAGTTATAGCAAATTTTCCACTTCTTCTATCTTTTTTCATTCGTCTAATCCTATTGTCTGGTCCGTTTTGACCCTTCAGATGACAAAATCTGACCTCAAGGTCTTCTTCAAAATTGTATATTTCAAAGTTATCTTTGAAATCATCCTAATATGATCTTAATCCAACATCTCTAGTGAGAGTTAGGCCATTTGTCCCGAGACAAGTTCAATAGGAGTGAGGACCAAATTTTGTTTGCTTCATTCGGCCATAATTTGTTTGTCCGACCTCCAAATGAAGTGATCCTTGAACCCTTAGATTCCTAACACTTTTATTTTTGTGTATCCATTGAAGGTCATAGCTTTTAGTGTTGATTTGAAAGGGATGGATTGAACCAAAGTAAGGATATAAATTGGAAGAGTAGGAATCAGTATTTTACTGAACATGCTTCAGTATTTTGATGATTTTTGGATCAGTAGAGTTCCTAATAAGATGATTCTTGTTTCAAGATAAACTAGAGGCATGGAACTACAAATGGTATGCAAAAGTTGAAATCTAATGTAGTTTCTAAGATGTTTAGATTTCAGATAGAAGTTGTGCATAAGTATACTGATTTAGACAAGAGCAGTCCAAAAATGTTGAAGTGTATCTTTCGAATCACTGAACCAGATGGATTGATTTTGGTGTCCTTGGGAACTTAAGACAAGGGAGAACACTTTTCTAGAAGAAAGAGTTATGTCAGAATATTCAAGGGTGCTTTTGGCAAGACAC
>JANIPM010000008.1:33981203-33992826 GCA_027478405.1 Erythroxylum cassinoides | reverse complement strand
TATGGAGGTGGTGGAGATTTCTTTGGAGGAGGAGGTGATGTATAATGGTAAGGAGGTGGGGGAGACTTCTTTGGAGGGGGAGGTGAACTATAATGATAAGGAGGTGGTGGAGACTTCCTTGGAGGAGGAGGTGAAGTGTAATGGTATGGAGGTGGTGGAGACTTCCTTGGAGGGGGAGGTGATGTGTAATGATATGGAGGTGGTGGAGACTTCTTTGGAGGGGGAGGTGATGTGTAATGATATGGAGGTGGTGGAGACTTCTTTGGAGGAGGAGGTGATGTATAATGGTAAGGAGGTGGGGGAGACTTCCTTGGAGGAGGAGGTGAAGTGTAATGATATGGAGGTGGTGGAGATTTCTTTGGAGGAGGAGGTGATGTATAATGGTAAGGAGGTGGGGGAGACTTCTTTGGAGGAGGAGGTGAAATATAATGATAAGGAGGTGGTGGAGACTTCCTTAAAGGAGGAGGTGGAGTGTAATGGTATGGAGGTGGTGAAGACTTCTTTGGAGGAGGAGGTGATGTGTAATGATATGGAGGTGGTGGAGGAGGTGACTTATGATGTGGTGGGTGTTCATGTTTTGGAGGTGATTTATGCTTGTGTGGGGGATGATCATCGTCATCCTCTGGTGGTGGCGGAGGAGATTTGGAGGGATCTGATGGATGCACGATATGCTTTGGTGGAGGGTTTGGATGATGACCGTGGTGGTGGGGTGGTGGTGGAGACGCATAAATGTAAGGTTTGTCATTATCTGCGATGACACTGGTGGCTATGAGGCAGAATGCTAGAGCGCATATCAGACGAGGCAAGCGCCGCTCCTCTACTCGGGTTCTCATGTTTGAAGACAGAACCTTTCCGTTTTGTGTATGATGAATTGAGCGCCAGGGTCAGCCCTTTATATAGTGAGTTTTCGACTCTTTCAAACACTAACATGTTATTTTTTAATGACCAAACAACCTGGATTTAAGCATTATAATATGCTTCAGATCTCACCCTCTCTATATTATACAAATGAAAACGACTCTGTAGCCTTTTCGTACCTTGCAATTTATAGTTTCCCACCGTGCATCGAGTTTGTAAGCCAATACCAAACAGGAAACCTCAAACAAAAATTTATAACGAAGGTATATTGTTATGACAGTACAATTGCGATAAGATTTAAGATTGCATGCAATTGTAATTTGTACGTACAATTTAAAGCAATTGGATTAATGGACGAGACGAAGTTGTACTTGCCTTTACTGTATACTTTGTTTTAGTAGCGGTGACCCTGTGAAAATGAATGATGAAGAAGTGTGCAAGTCAAATAAAGAATTATACGTAATTGCTAGACCTCCTGCATAATGTAGATGAACATGCAAAGGTAAAGAGTTGTTGGAAACTGGAAATCAAATCAATTACAATTGGTCAATGATTCTCTGAAGAAAAAAAGTTTATACGACGATCCAATTAGTTTGATATGTATATATTAATCCTCCAATATAATGTCGGTGCCAAATAAATGGATTCTTTGGTTGGTGTTTCAGTTTATTAAATCCGTCTTGATCCAATAGTCCGGATTTGCTCATGAAGCTACAGCTTGGAATTTCACTGACTTCTTGTGACTTATGCAAATTAGATTAAATGGACAAGTCAGTATGAATATATAATAGGTCTTTGATTCTGTGAAATTTTATTGCAGAAGCATTATCTATTTTAAGAATCTAGATCTCCTGTCCAATATTATGGTATTTTATTGTGTCCAGTGAATCTCAACTGTTTATTTATGTGAATTATGTGTAAATCTCGCGTGAGTCCCATAAAATAAATGATTGAGATTCATGAGACAAAATAAGACATGATAATATTGGACAGAAAATCTTATTCCCTATTTTAATGAGTTACCGCTTACAAAGTTATAAACATTGTACTAGTGACAAAATAGAGAAATGAAACTGAAGCTGTAAACATTGTATTGTTGACAAAATAGAGAAATGAAACTAAGCAGTCCTCTTTCCTTACACTATGTACGTGATACCATTTTTGAACCAGTTGAGAAGCAAATAGTGCTTGTCCTCTAGTACTTCAGCGGGTTGACCTTCCTTCAATTGTAAGTGGTGTTAAAACACGTCAATGCAGTTAGTACCTGTACATAAGTGAAGGTTCTTTCAAGAAGGCACATTTGGGATGTGGACTTTATTTTCTATTCTAGGTAAACTGAACACCAGAAGGGGGACAAAACTGGCCTTACTTTCATGCCGCAATTTCAGCAGCAAAGAGAGGACATCTGAATACGAAACTAAGACTTGGACCTGCTGGCTATGCCTTTTTTTTTTTAATTTAGAGCTAGATCTTAGGCACTCAAACTAGCTAAAAATTTATGTTGGTTTAGCTACAAGACTTCAGGAACAAAGTTTTAAGAGTATATTGTATTTTCATATAATCACATCCTTTTTCCCTTTACGTTTGCAACCCATATGACCCCATCAGTTGAGGCAGATCAGAAAAGTATGAAAAGAAGTCATCGTTTCTTGAAAATGAACAATACATTCATCCACAATCAAGGATTAATGCCTCTTTTACAGGTATGAATCAATTAAGTTCAGATCCTTTATCCAATTTTACTTTATTCAACCCAGTTGGACATGCTAAAATTAGACAGAAATCATGTTAGGCATGACAGATTGGACAAGGTTAAATTGAAATCCAAACTCTGAATCTACTAGGCATGGTAGCATATGGGCCTTACTCAACTTGCCGTGTCATTGTTTTGCACTCAAAAGGTGAAATCGTCCGTTGGACAGGAAGTTGTTTCAGTAACAAGTCACCGACGTTAGATCTTCTGTTCCACGACGTTGTCCCCTCTATGCTAAAATAATCTCATCCGTCCATCACAGATCTTGTGTTACCACAACGCTATTCTCTCTATGCCAAAATAATCTCATCCATCCAATTTATTGCAATGAATGGATGAGATTGTGTTTCACATAGGAGGAACATCGTTGTGGGAACGAAAGATCTGTTCCCCTAACGTACGTCTTCAGATTTTACGTGTGTTATGCTATTAATCATTAATTATGTTATTAGAAGCTCATAAACACGGGGTAGTTATCTACAACAGACGATAATCTCCATCATTCATGCATGTGGAGCAGGAAGGGGGAACATGATAATTTATAATGCATACCATCAGACCAATTATAAAAAACTTAAACAAACCACAAGCAGCTCAAATGATTAGTCCAAAGTAAACGGGGCACCAACTTCGAGTTCTACAACCTGTCACATGAATTATATGCCTTAAGCTGGAAAAGGTCAACGGTGTATCGGCTTATGTACTAGGAACAGACCTGCGGTGCAATAAGAAATGACATTTTTGTATGCCAGATGCCTAACAGAAACGTGATCTAAGCTGAAAAGAGTTGCTGAACTCCTCATGGAAAGATTCCTTACTCCTGTTCAATGATTTAAGCACAATACTGAGGCTGTCAGAATTACTACATGGGCTTAACTAAGCAAATGCTTAACGTGTCCTAAGCTCACAAACTTCATTCATGGATTCTTTGTTCCTCCTCATCCTCCCTAGTCCATCCCTCTGCTCTCCTTCTCATCTTCTTCTCTCTTTTCTCTTTGCTGGACATACACTAAAAGGTTCACTATCACCATCAATCAGTCTGGTTGCAGCATTTTCTTACATACTTTCATTGGTACCCCACATGGTGTAACTTAGATGCTCTCCAGCCTCTTAACACGTCAATCTTTAGGTAAAGTTCATAGCTTCAGTTAATTACACAACTAATATCTTTCCAAGAAAACAAATGGGAAACTAAACCAAGCAAATCTGTTTGCAGAAATAACACTCAAACTCGAGGACAATCGCGACAATGAAAAATCTTCTGGTTGCTTATCAGAGATGCTCTTCAACGTTTTGACCCATCTACAAACACCTCCTTGTAACATATGGGGCAAGCCTGAAAGCATTGCGTGGTAATGAACATTAGAATATGGCTAAATGGCTCCCTATTAGTATAACTTTCAAGTTTTATTAAAAATCAAATTGCCACCTTATTAATGCTAAGCCATCGAGTACCACAATCAACATGGTAGAGATGTTTGCATGGTAGAGCAATCCTTCTATCACCTCGTTGATATTCCATTTGGCAAATCACACACCTACTTCCACACAGACAGGACGGTTAGACCATGTTAAATCTATAGGAAAGATGAAAAACCTTGTGTGTGGACTTAACACTTGAAGCATGCACAAGTACATTCTTAGGCATTTCTGACATCTAAAGAATAATAACGTGGTAAAGCCATGAGTCCTATAGATCCAGACCAATAACAATAGGTAAACCAATCAAAATCTCAATTGTCATGGTCAATACTAATTTGGAAGTACAAAGTATAATGGAAGAAATATGCAGCATTGGGAATTAATTGAAAGGTCTCTATGTCAAGTATCCATATCAATTGCATCCAACTTCTCATATGTTGAGCAACAATAGAATGCCATCAAACACAATAACACAGCAGACAAATGTTAGGATTTGGCATCTATGTCATCACTACATCTTGACAATGTACAAAAAGTGGAGGGTGCCTCAAATTGGGTTGCTCCAATGTCGGCCCTCAGTTCATGCCTTCATATCATTTAACATGATTGCTAAAGTTAGTGATAGAATATCCAGCCAAATCCATGAACCAATAAAACACTCCAAGTAGAGATAACATTATCCAAGTAGGCCAACCAAAGACAAAACAGAACCAAGTCACTAATTCTCTGCAATAAGGCAGACATGTAAAGATTCAAGTATCAAACTCGATTCAGTCTTCACTTCCTTTTGTTATTTCATATTTATTAAATTAGCAACTTCACATGTACGTCCAAAATAATTAAAAACAAATAAAACAAGAATGTAGATGCACTAGTGACAGTGTCGTACGACAATGTTGAAGTTAAGAAAGTTGAGATGTGATAGCTGTTAGAACATAGACAATCACTCCGGATACAGGAATAAATGACCTTTACAACAAATAGCATATTTAGTACTACCTTTCACTTCTTGATTTCCTTCTCAAAAAGAAACTGCACTTATATTTTGAAGTTGGAAGCAAGGAAATAAGCTCTAGGGAAAGCCCACGGTTTTGAGTTCCAACAGTCTCACCCAATTCAAGCAATTCCTGAAATGGGAAGGCTTTGTTAACTTTCATGATCCAAAGATACTTGTCAATCAGACACAAAACAGGAAGAACATCCTATGAGGCAGAACGTTTAGAATATTCAACAGTTTCAGTGAATTTGGTTGTACGATGACAATTCTGGAAAGTGACCAGACTATAGGTAAACAGTTGCCTCATCATAATTATGTGAGAGAGAGGAAACGAAAATAGAGAAGCATAATAATTAAAAAAGCTAATGACGAAGCTACAAGAGGAACAATGGCCTAACCTCATAACTCATATTGTCAGGATCAACATTGTCTTCCCAAATACCCTGCATTATTAGCAGAAAATACTTGTATGATTATGAATAAAGGACCACACAAGATATAACTTTTTTTATACGCTCATAAAAGAGAAAAGAATCAAAGAGTTAAATTTGGTGCCATTCAGCTATACAGTGACGTCAATCTCTTAGATCGTATTTTCACATTTTGATTGTCCATCACCTTATCTCTCGTAAGCTTACAAAGGAAACAGGTGAACAGCATAAAAACGAATAAAAGCAAAGGAATCATAACAGCGTACGCAGTCTATGATTTCTGAAAGCACTCCTACTAAAAGGAAAATTGAGGTCCAAAGCTCCCTAACTCTGAAATTTATTCAATTTGGAGGGAAAAGCTTGAAAGATTAGCAAAAGCCCAAGGAAACAGTAAGGGATGGCAATGAAGCGATTGAAAATAAAAGTGCAGGAAGTTGAAAATATTTAAGATAATTCACAACCATGCAATGAAGCAACTGAAAATAAAAGTGCAGGAAGTTAAAAAAATTAAAATAATTCAGGACCATGTACATGGTTGCAGTATCAAGGATGTAGTTTTCTCGATGTTATTCTCACATTCAGCACTCCATATCAGTCGTTTTACTTGGATGTTTTTCTTTTCAACATTCAGAACCAATTAGTTTTCAGAACTTTTAACACTGAAGTAGCTTCCGCAATTTTGAAGCTTTTGTCCATCCCAAATATCAGGGAGAGAAGGGGGAAGACATTCACAAAATTCAAGCATAATTTGGTACACAGTAGGACCTAGATGTCACCTCACCTGATAGTCGTGAGCATTATGATGTCTCCGCATGCCTGTAAAGCAGTGAAAACATTACATGTTAGAAAAAATAGCATAAGTTCCAACAAATAGTATGCAAGTAAAGATAATTCATAACCTAATAGGAAAGAGCTTCTACTAATCAACAAAACCTTAATTCCAGACGACATAGTTCAACTGAATTGAGTACAAAATCTTAATATCAAGTTCATATTAAAGTGCCATAAAATAGAGAAGAAAATATCCAGGAATAATTTTGCAATCCAACATTATCTGCCAAAAGTTACCATATTGAAACGTAAACAATTGGGATCATAACACACAAGAGAAATTCATAACTAACATTCCACGGGATTTTCATGCATAACTGCGCTTTCCTCTTCTTCCCATTCTGAATTTACCACAGCGTTCTGACCATTGTCTAATGTAGAAGAACTATCCATCGTCCTCCTGTGCTCGGCAATTTGTGGTATATGATCATGAACTGCATAACAATGGCTGTGATCCTCATATGAAGTGCTCCCCAGTTGGGAAACGCCAAACTTGTAGGAACTTGCATTCATTAAGGGGTAAACACTGTCCTGCAAGTATAAGGGAACATTCACACAGTCACTATGTAATGCAACCTAAGCAAGCCAAAACTTTAATTAAGAGGAAGAGAAATAAACCCCTCTTCCTATTTCAAAACGTGAATAAGCATTGACGGTTGTTTTACCAGATTGTCAATATAGGGTACCTGAATGTGAGAGACACCATTGAAAATAAAATTCACATGTTCATATGTGAGTCCTTCAAAATATTCTATAAAGCTACCAGCTGAATTGTAAGGGTAGTTGGTGCTCGTGTACTGTAACTCCATCTGAGAGTTCCAATTCATCTCAAAATTCTCTAATCTGTAACACTGGAAACACATGGTAGGAATATAATGGAAAGGAAACAATTAGTTCAGTCCTGAAAAGCACGAAGAGAAACGAAAATGCTAGAAACCAACCTGCTTCTCTAAAGCAATACACGTAGGTTCATTCAAGCACTAAACTCTGTGGTCGATGCACCATCCCCAGCTTACTTATCTATGCCTCCATTACTCCTGGCAAATAAACAGAAAATAAGAAACAGATACCAAAGCAAGCGCAAACCCCGGGACAGGTAAAAACGAAGCATATTCAAAGTAACGAATACAACAATGAAACAAGTAAGCTTCTTTCCACGAAAATGAAGTGATCAACAAAGCAACATTAAAATTCTCATAAAAGATAACAAATTTAAACACGACCATATTAAGAAAAATTGCGAAATGCTCTTATTCAACCAAACTTGTTTAAATGCCTAAACTTCTAACAAAGTCAAATAGCTCACTCAAGATCCTGTTAGCCACCTGCTTTTCAGAAACCAAAAACAAACAAAAGGACAAACTTGATTTATCAAACACTCAGAAAGCAGACCTTTTGTGGCATTGAAAGGTAAAACAAAGAAACTGACCCGTCGTTGGCCACTAAGTTCGACAAGCAAGGAAACAAAAAGAACGCGGCCACCTCTAGAAACGCCAAGAAAACAGATGCTAACAACAAAATTAACTCTTAGCCAAATCAACTGTAATCGTTAATAAAAAAAAACTGAAGAAGGGGTTGAGGGTACCTGATTAAAAGATGTTGGATAACCAAATCCAAGAACTGCGAAACTTCACTCTAAATTTAGAGCGAGAAAAATGACAAATTCAGGGAGTGAAATGGGAATCAGGAGATAGAGAGAAACGGTGCAAAAGATGTTGTGAATGTGGGTGTTGGAACGTGCCAAAGAAAGGGCGATGTAAATTGAGTATTAATGCAAAAGGTTTAGTGAAAAAAAAAAGGAGAGATTAGATTCTCAGCGGATAAAACACAATGAAGAATAAAGACGCCACATTGATGCCTTTTTTAGAGCATCTTTGTCCAAAAATCTCTTCTCCTCTCTCCGTGAAATAACAATGGCTTCTCTTCTCTTCCTGTCCACAGTACACAACAAATCACTCAACCACTCTATATGTGCCTGTAAGCGTGTCTTTTGTGCACTAACACACTGTTTGGAGTAATAATAGCTGTTAAAAAATCGATCTTTTTTCTTTTTTTTGGTCTGTGATGAATGTTTTTCTGTTCAAAAACTGTGTCTTTTCTAATGTAAAAACCACAAATTAAATCTATTTCTACCTAGTCCTTTGTAATTTTAAAACCAGAATTTTGTCTTGTCCAAACTTGAGGGAAAATGCCACGTGACTACAAACGAAACGCCGGGCTATGGCAGCTTCTATGAGGTCTCGGTTAAGTGACCTAAAACCATTTTAAAAATTGCAAATGTTCACATCCCCATTCCCCAACCAACATAAACAAGGTAATCCTTTTTATCTTTTAGATTGCAATTTAAGTAGGTGGGTTTTGTTTTCAAGGGAAATGGACCCATGAGATAAGCTGGTTAACGGCAGATCACCAAAGCCATCTGATCTGAGAGCTTACAAGAGACGATTGGTAAGTTGGTGTCTGTTAAGTTTGGTTGGCTGGTCAGAGAATCCAATCCACAAGCAAAGTCAACTAAAGAGCTCCTGCCTTGGCTGTTCCAACGTATAATACATATTTAATGAGGCAAAAGGCGAAACAGTCTCCAGCTCTCGCACTAAGAAAAAAGAAGAATAAAATACAGATTGATTCTTACCAGATGTTTGTTTATATCAATACTATCATGTCGAGTAAATATTGTTTCATTGAGAAAGGAGAAGTTGACTGTGTTTGAGAAGTTTAGTTGAGCAGCTACATTTTTAAAGCTAATTTGTTATGCTTGCTTTAAGAATCAAATCAGGCTTATGAAAGAAGTTATGATATGGGATTTTTCCTTTTAATAGGGTCCCATTGGTTTTGTTATGGTCCCATAAAAGAACCCTCATGTCTCATGTGATGTTAGATGTCATCACCGAAGTCTTGCTTGTAGGCTAAAGCTGGAGAGGGAAAGTAAATCACCCCAGAAGTACATTGCCTAAAAGATTTCCAATTTGGGGTTACCAATTAATTTGGGTATTATTTATAAAATTTGCAATTGCTTTGGCGAAAAGGGTGTCAGGCATGTGGGAGAAAGAAAAAAAAAACAAGTGACTGGAAAGAAACGGAATGAACAAAACCTGGCGTGCAAGCTAAGGACGGATGCTGCTCTCCTTCGCTTTTATTCCTTTTGTCTTCACGCCTTGTCAAAAGTACAATCCTGTTTGCGGCTAGGCGACCCCATTTTCTTTTTTTTCTTGGATTCCTGCCTTCTTCCCATAGGCAAAGAACTGCAACCAATAAGAGAACTTTTAAAACCAGGAACATTTGTGATATGATGATACTCGTACGTAGGTTTTTGTTACCAAGTTTTTACATGCAAATCAAGTGTTTTTCTTACTACGAAAGACTAGAGTGCAAGATAAAGTGCTAGAAATAAGATGAATTTAAGCCTAACATTGACAAACCTCGAGCAAGCTAGCTAATTCTTGGTGTTTTAGTCCTATTCATTAGTCTATCGATATTTGAGGGATGAAAGAACTTGGTCGTTTCTTTCGTGCGTAGTAACTAAGCAAACTATACAGAGTCTGACGATGTCCTGTTATGCTTTCTATTACAGCTATTGCCTCCTATTGTGATTCACAGCAGAACATGTAATACAATGCTTCTAAACTTGAGATGTTAACGAAAGCCAACAACACGTCGTAATCAATCAATCAAAGCCGTTGAGCAATAATACCGTGTCAAGTGGAGCTATTATGAGTTGCCAGACGAGCATGATGTTCCCTTGCAATAATGACCAACTAGTGCTGTCGCCGACACACTGGCTAGCTGCTATGGCTACTTTCATTTCGTTTTCCTGTCATCATCAGCCGATCTCGTCTGTCATTTCTTTGCATTACCCGTTCATAAGATTGTCCCTGATGAGAAAACCGCTAACAGGAAATAAATCATAGTGATTTTGGACTTCATCATGACAACATACGGGAGTCCTGTCTCACTAATTTCTAATGCCAAATTGAATCTTACGGATTGGTCAATTAGATGATTCTATTACAAATAAAAAATTTTAAATTAAAATTCAGTCAATTAAAATACAAATTAATTGATTTTGTTAAACAATTTAAAATAAAATTGTCTTGTTGATAAGGATAATTCGTTTGCTAACAAAATGTCCAAAAACGTTACATAATCGTCACAAAAAACATCACAGAATATGGTAGAAGTAAAAGGTTTTTGCAACGTTTTATGTAAAATGTCACAGAAAATACTAACATTCCGCAACGTGTATAAAAACGTTACTAAAAGTTTGGACAATCCGCAACGTTTTTAAAAAACGTCGCGGAATCTCTAACATTCTGCTACGTTTTTAAAAAACGTCTCGGAATGTGAAGGAATCTGCGACGTTTTTTTGTAAACGTCGCGAAATGTCTTCCGCGACATTTTTATTATTTTTTATTTTTTCTATTTTTTGAAAATCATACTAATTTAATATTTTTAAATTTAATAATTATTTTTTAAAATACAATTTTTAAATCTTATTTGTTTAATAACTATTCAATATTATTTATGAATTTTATATATTTAATAATTCCTCAATTTTTAACATATCATTAATTTTAATAATGGTTCATGTATCACAAGAACATAACGAAATAACTTGAGTGTATTAAATGCATCATTTAATTGAATAAATTCCATCGATAAATATAAATATTCTAATCAAAAGTTTAACCATAGCACTATTTGGACCTACTTGTCTTGATTACTCAAAATGTTCCAAAAGTAAAGAATGTAAGGTGAAAACAAAAGTCTGATATATAAAACTTAGGCAGCACCAGCTTCCTTGTCCTTCTTCCTCTAGATCTTTTTCATGTAAGCTAATAAATGTCCACTGCCAAATTGTTCTTCAATATGTGAGTCAAGTTTGCGAGTTTGTTGTCTCTTCTCCATATTCCTCATAACATGATTACTTTTCTTCGCTTCCTCAATTGTAGCTTCTCCTTCCTAACAGCTAAAACATGGAGACATCAAAACAAACCAAAAGAAAAGATTCTATGTTAGGGAATTAATCAACAATTGTAACGTGAATTAAGTTGAACAAACAATAAAACATCAATATGCAAAGTATACTTAAAATAAATTGATACCCTATTCTAAAATAGCAATACAAACAGAAAGAAGAGATTGCATATTAGGGAATTGCACTACCAACAGAAAGGATGAGGCCATGTTTGAGTAATAGCTCTCCTTCCTTCTTGGTAGGTGTTGTAGTTTTCTTCTTGCGACCAATGTCAACCCCATAATGCTGGAGATACCACTGCTTGAAAGGTGCTGCATCTACTTGAACAATGGTACTCTTCACCAAAGTTTGAGTTC
>JANIPM010000008.1:33713078-33730326 GCA_027478405.1 Erythroxylum cassinoides | reverse complement strand
GAAAAGTATTTACAAACATAAATAACTACTTCAAAATTTAGTGACAAGTAAACATTTTTAAAGTTATCAAAGAGTGTCAAAGGAAAAGAAGTTTGTGCTATTATTATAGATAATAAATTTTAGAATGCCTGATTGATCATTGTGAAGATTGTGACTCCACTTATAAGATTTTTTAGGACTATTGACTTAGTTGAGAAGCCATATTTGGGGTATATATATATGATGGAATTTATAGAGCTTGCAAAGCAGTTATAATTCTTTCTAATGGGAAGGAGAAATTGTATAAGTCTTATAAAGATATTCTTAACTGATGATGTGATAAGCATCTTACTTAAAGGATCTATTTAGCTGCTTATTTTCTCAATCCTTATTACTTATATAGTGGAGATGCATGTACAAAAGATATTATTGTTGTTTTTTTATGAGATTGAATACAAAGGTATTTTTTCTATTTAAATGCAATCAATGGCTACAAATGAAATTAAACTATATCGTGAAGTTTTAGGAAGTTTTGCTAGATTATCTAGAAAGAGATAACTTATAATGAAAAAATGCAGCCTAGTAAGTTTTCATTCTTTAGTTCATTCTTAACATATTAATACTATATATTTTTATTTCTCATAACTATTAATTTAAAATATAAATGAGTGGTAGGGATTATTTAATGAAAGTGCTCCAACATTAAGAAAACTTGTTATTAGATTAATCAGCACAACTTCTTCATCAAGTTGTGAACCTAATTAGAGCATTTTTAAAAATATTAATACAAAGAAATGAAATCGTGTGGGATATCAAAGACTCAGTGACTTTTTTAATATTACTTATAATATAAGAATGAAAAACACATTTTACTACTTTATTTTTATTTTTATTAATTTATTTTCATTATTGACTTTATAATTTGTCTATTATGTATTTAGATCGCTTAGTAAGAAGAGAATGTATGATCCGATTGATATTGATTGTACTAACCTGCTGGTTTTTGGATCGAAGAGGAAGAACCATCAACTTATCTTAATTATAATGAACTTGAAAAGGTGATATATGAAGAAAATGTATTGATATCTTATTTTTATGATATTTAACATTAAAAGTATATTGTGTTACAAATTTACAATATAGAAAACTTTCATAAAAAATTTGCAACTGAGAATAATTTCACACTTTACTAATTTATAATTTATTTGAATACAATAGAATAAGTTAATGTAGATACTTTAGATGAACGTGTTGTTTACAAGTCTTTAAATAGTGTAAGAGAATTTGAAACTTTTGATGATAATGAGATACAACCTCCTTCGGAAATACAATTTTGATTTTTATTATTGTTCTAAATTTTATGCTTGTTCTAAGTTTTATGTTATATTCAGATTCAGTTTGAATTATTAGAATTGATTTATTATTAGTTCATTATACAACAATAGACATTGGTGTACTCTTTTTATTTTAATAAAATATTTTATTTTTACTTATTTTTATAGTTTTTACCCAGTTTGATGGCAATTTGACACCAGTTAAACCTTTAATCTTTAAACTTTTCTTTTAACCAATTCAATACTCAATCTAATTTTTAAAATATTGGTTATGGGTGCTCATTAAGTGGAGCCCACTATAATTAAACGAAGATTGAATTGCGAGCATTTTATGTGAAAAGTTGTAACCTTCGTATATAAATTTTTTACTTTTTATAGTTTGGATGTGTAGCGAGTGATAAGACCAATCAAATTCCTCACTTTCTCTAGTTTTTATTCATGTGTGAGCTTTGTTGGAAAAAAGAAGTAGACAAATAACAATATATTGATAGCAAAAACAATGTTACACTAGCTACTGCTATATGAGCTTTTGCTCAAAATTTCTCTATTTTTTCTCTCTTACATACATTACAAATACTAAGGGCTTTTTATAGGCATGAAAGTCGGTTTACTCACTGACTTTGACAACTCAAAATAACTACACTAATTAAAAGCTATAATAAATGAACTTTGACAGCTAACAATGTGGAAGACAACAACTATACTCATTTGTCGTGTCTAGAAGACAACAACTACACACAATCATGATGTCGCCATCTTGATTTTTCTTCGTGTATAAGGCATACTCATGTGGGCTTTTTGCAAAAGCATTCTTTTGGAAATACTCATCTATTTTCATGTTCCAAGCCCATGGGGCTTGCTTTAATTCATACAATGCTTTCCTTAGATGATAGATTTGTCTTCCTATCCTTTTTGTGTGATTCCTTATGTGATGTAAATTGAGCATTTGATAAAAATGCTTCGGTAGTTGCATCTTCAGGCTTAGTGTAGCCCTCTTCAATAATCTCTCATAAATCTTGTGATCCAATTGGTACCTTCATTTGAATGCGACAGTTTTCATAATTGTCTTTGTCAATTTTGAAATTTGAGGCTGAATCATATTGGTCATTTTTTACGTCCTTGAAACGTAGTCAAAAACTTAGCTCTGATATTACTTGTTGAAATTTACAATTTGTGCACTTAGTGAGTATAAGTATATTCACCTTTTTATAGTTGCGATTGTGCTTGGTGTGTGGTTAATGTGGCCACTTTATCTCTATCTATTTCTAATTATGATGTAGTTATTCTCTTCATCTTTATTAGTTCCACTACCATTTTCTCTTCTAATGTGAAAGATGAGCTTTTACCGAAGCTATTAAATTAATGGTGCAGGAGAAGAATTGTCATGTTACTAGGAAGGAACTGTCAGAAATCTTCACAGTATATATGGATTTTGATATACACGTTGTTGATTATTACTTTTATTAGTAAGTATTTATAGTGAATTATTTTTACTTTTCTCATTGAAAAAAATTAGTATTTCTCTATGTGATTTATTTTATGTATTCATATTTGCTCCCAAAAAATTTCTATGTTAAAAATTTAGTATTTTTCTACGTATTTGTACTTGGTCCTCATAGTTTCATTCAAATGAGAGAAGTTTTATTTTACTCATTACATTTATCCTATCGATGCTTCCATTATGTTAAAGTTCTCCATTCCCAGAAGGAATTTGAAAGTTCGATGTGAAGCAATGAAACTTGACTTAAGAAGTGATGTAACCTAAATGCAAGCAATATAACTTCTAGCATTCGATAATTACAAATAGTTTCTTTTTCTGGAGTTTTTATGGAGCTAACACCTTATATTCAATAGCTTTTTTCTTTTCCTAAGGAGATTTTAATTGATGTCACAAAACTTACTCTCTTTATTTAAGTATCTGCATTGTCTTCCTTAGAACAGCTCGAATTTAAGATCAGATGGAAACTCACAAAGTTCCTTGTTTGGAAAGGATATCCAAAAGTCATCTTCAGTTTTATAAGTTGAAACAAACAATTGGTTTGTATTTCACCAATAATGATGTTTGGTATGTGGCACTCCCTTTGTTTTAAGATTTTTGTCTGTGGAAAGCAGAGCTTTACTTGACTGTTTTGTGTCTCCAAACAACTCTGTGGGAGCTGCAGTAAAGTTTGAACTGAAGGAAAACTTAGTTTGCCAAAAAATGGGTATCTAAATATGATGTGACAATTTGAAGGACATAAACTACCTTTCTTCACCTTTGCTGTTTGTGTTTGGACCTGGGATTCTTAACATCCCAACAAGTCTTCTTCTGTCTTCACACACATCCAAATTACGGATGGAGCATTCACTAAAATGGAAAGGAAGAGAAGTGTCTCTTCTATCTGCCTTTTTCATATGGTCCTGTTGACACTTGATGAATGAGTCCTACACGAGTGTTTCAGGTTTCATTCTGATATAAAACATTCCTAGTTAATAGCCATCTGTATAAACATATTGCCTTGCTACCAATCATACAATGAATCGACATTCCAAAACAAGGCTCTTTAGCTCATCAGGGCAGGATTTGCCTTCTGATTTGAATGATGGAGATGAATGGATATTATTGTTTTTTTTTTATTATTATTATACGAGAAACATTCAATTACGAATTGTTCATTGAATGCCCCTAGTACACTTGCAGGTGATGAAATTTAAGAAGACGGTGAAAACCTAGGCAGTCTAGTCTGGTCTTTAGCTGGTACCATTATTCTTTGGTCACTGTATCCGCACCATTCACATAAACGAATGCCAGTCTGCTGTTGCTTTGCTAAAATATATTCCCGTCTTATATATGTGGTATAATATCAATTCCTCCATAATTCTCCATCCCTCCATCAAGTGGTTAAATGTGGTCCTACACTTGTCGTCTCTTCTCTCTCTCTCTCTCAGCGTGCGTGTGATTTGAATGATACCTAGCAACAAATAGTATAACATGCATCGGGCATCGGAGAGAAGAATAGTAAGATTTGTGGTAAAAAATACAGCAAGAGTAATCTCGAAAATATCATGTTATCTCTTCTAAGGAACTAAACTGATGTTGTTTTGGTAGGCAAGGAGAGATTACATTAGTTAAACTTTCCAATACATCCGACTCAAGATAGCAGGTATTTTACATTTCTTTGGACTGTTTGGTTTGTCTTGAAGAATTGTACATTGCTTTCTCTTCTAAAATTTTGCACCTGAGAGACACTGATTAATGGAGGCTAAAAAGCTGATCAATTATGCTCTAGAAAATGGGTTTTTGTATTTTCTGCATGTACAAACTACTGCACCATATTACAGTGTTGTGGCAACTACATAGTTTGAGCTGGACTCGTTGTACTGTAACATACAGCCATGTGGGCCTTAGGGCGATTGTGTAGACAAGTACAAAAATGAGGAGAGAGAGAGGATGCATGGAAGAAGAAGAGGAAGTAGAGCTAAGCTAAGACTTAAACAGTGAGTTTGGTTGGGACAGTATATGAGATGGTTCTGAGCCTAGCCGACCAGGGCGCGCCCACCAAAGCAAGTGCTGGGAGGGTTAGAAACTATTTGTTTCCCAAGGAAGCCGGATTTACACTACTAAACACTACATGTACGCTTGTAGTTGTAACATCCCTAAACTAATTACCAACTTTGTCTATGTCTATAACTTTTCTTTGATTAACAGTAGCTAGATACTAGATCAATAAGTAACCTTGTTCTTCCAAGTCCCGATATCAGCTCTATTCTTCTCTTCTCCTTCCACTCTCTCACTCCATCCCCATGCCCTCATGTTTGTTCTCTCCCTTTCTCTCTCTCTGTCTTGGCTATCGTTTAGTCACACCTCATAAGTGATATCTTGTCTCTCCTTTATTACTCAATTTGGTTTACTTTATCATACTTCGTCTTATACATTTTTTTTCCTTCAAGCCGTTAACTCTTACACTTTTATTTTTCATTTGGTGATCTCCACCTTGTAACTTTTTCGTCGTCTTTATCTGCGTCTCACTCTCTCCCTCTGTTCATCAATAATCTTTCATCGATCCCACTTCTGGTCATGGCTGATCCATATTCTAAGTACCTTAGCGGATGGTACAATAACTTCAATCATCTCCACTATTTCTCTAACGCGACATCATCTTTTAATCCTTCCTTCTATGGTTGCAACAGTCACTCTGATGTTCATGGCATCGCCAGTAATTATAACTCTTCCCTTCACCATCAATCCTCACCACCGTCGCCTCCTCTGAAAGAAGCACTTCCACTTCTAAGTTTGAGCCCATCAAGGCACGAAGACCAGCAAGATTCTTCATGTAGTGTCATGGAACTTGAAAAGAACAAGGATAAAGAAGTAGACTTATGCCAAAATGATGAAACTGTGACTGTGGCTCTGCATTTAGGGCTTCCCAGTTCTCCTGAAGTGATCTCAAGGCTGTCCTCTGCAGAGATCTCACTTGAAAAAGAAGAAGTTACTGTTGCTTCTGGTTGTCACCAGGCAGGTGGTTTAAACAAGGGCCACTATTGGATCCCAACTCCTGCTCAAATTCTGATCGGTCCTACACAGTTTTCATGTCCTCTTTGCTTCAAGACCTTCAACAGATACAACAACATGCAGGTAATGTTTCAAAGAAATGAACACCGTGATTCCAAAAGCTTTTACCTTTCTCGCTTCCTCTACTAACACCTTTCTGTGTTTCTTCTTTCGATTCTTTTGTTACCATGTTTATTCTTTGCTCTTCCACTACTTTTCTTGCTCGATTTCAAGCTTTTACTTGCCATTGTTTCATAAGCTGGACTATTGAGAATAGAGAAATGAATGCGTCCTCTTAGCTAGGGTTTTTCTTTGTCCTTGTTTCTCTACTTTAAAACAAGTATCTTTCTTCGCGTTGAATTTAACTCTTTTAAATCTCTTAAACAAGGCCTTTGCAATTCATTCTTCCTTTTACATTCATCCTTTCTTTTTTGCATGATTTGTGGGCTTTGGGATTTAAAAAGTAAGAATAAATGAAATGTATGTATTAATTATATGCTCCATCCATATCTGAGAATAAGAGCAGTTGCTGTCTTTATGTGATTGAACTACTCATCAGCCATTATGGCTTTTGTACCTTAAAGTTTGTGTCTAAACAATTGAATATATACTCTCCATCTCCTTCCATCAAAGCCCAAGAGAGGTAGAAGAACAGCCATTTCCACACTCCGCATCAAGACCAGATCTTTGCCCCTAGCTTAGACCTCAACTTGATAATTACTTCCGTTATTGAAATAATTACGCACCCTTTTCCTGAACCCCAGATTCTCATTCTCCCCCCACGTCCACATTACGTTCTTGTTTAATTTTACTCTCCAATCAAGAATATACAAGTAATAATTAGCATATTCGTAAATCTTGAAGTAACACAAAGTATCCATTCATTTTCCATCAAGGAAAAGATATATGCGAAAGCTGCCGGTCCAAAATTTGTAGAGTTCGATAATCCTTTTCCTTCATCAAAATCATCACTTATACGACTGTGACAGGGTCTATGAACTTGATCATTCCTTCAAGAAACGTTGCTTATTTACGCATTCTGATACGGAAAACATCACTGGCTTTTGTAGATGCATATGTGGGGGCACGGATCTCAGTATAGAAAAGGTCCAGAATCTTTAAGAGGAACACAACCAACTGCAATGCTCAGGTTACCTTGTTACTGCTGTGCACCAGGTTGCAAGAACAATATCGATCATCCAAGAGCAAAACCTCTCAAAGATTTTAGAACCCTCCAAACCCATTACAAGAGGAAGCATGGAATCAAACCTTTTATGTGTAGAAAATGTGGGAAAGCTTTTGCAGTTAGAGGCGATTGGAGGACCCATGAGAAGAACTGTGGCAAGCTTTGGTACTGCACTTGTGGTTCAGATTTCAAGCATAAAAGGTCTCTCAAAGATCACATCAAGTCATTCGGCTATGGCCATGCAGCTTATGGCATTGACACTTTTGAAGAAGAAGATGAACCCGCCTCTGATATTGAGCAAGATTATGAGTCCTCTCAGTGATGGATTGTCCTTCCCAGAAAATCAGTTGATGTGCCGTTTTACTACAAAATCTAGGCTCTTAAAACTACCTACGCAAAGCATCGGAGTTTTACTTCGAGAGCCGCCTTCTCATTGGTCCTTCATCTTCATCTTTTATTCTCCATAACGTTTTAGAATTGTTGCAGTTGTAGCTCGTACTTTTTCAATCTAGAAGCTGTTTAGTCTTCCGGATAGAACATATATCGATGAATTAATCTAGATCAAGTTTCTGCAAATTAACCCATTTGATTTCAACTCTCTCCCTGTACGTGTGTGTAATGATGATGATTTTGTTGAAAAGCTAAATGGGCGTGAATATAGACAATTAAAGCGAGTGAGTTTAGGAACTTTGGACGTACAAATGGATTCCTGACTAGGTCTCCAGATCTTGAAGAATCATCCATGCATTTTGGTTTCGTTACACCGAGGAGTTAACTGATAAAACAAATTGAGAAGGAGGAGAAATTAATGATATTGTATTATTACTATTTGAAAGAACGTGAAAGCATTTTGTGTGTGGGTTTTTGTCTTCAATATACAATAATTCCTTTCTGCAAGAGTCTTATGGCAGTGACCAAAATGAGGGAGAGTCAGTACAGGACTGATCTATACGATAGCTATAGGATCATCCTCAGGGCCTGCGTATAGGTGATACTTAAAACAGAATAAGCATATTGTGTCTGGGGCAAGTGGCAGTGAGAAGTGCTTGTCAAACCCAACCTGTGAAAAAAAGAACAAAACAAAAAAGAACTAATGAATCAGCTTTTAAGTGAAGCATGTGATGCCATTGCTCCTTGATCAGTGGTCGAGAAGGCTTTCAGTGATGGACAGAACATGCATACTATGTTTATATTCACAATAAACATTCAAATCAAATGATTAGTTAGAGAGACAGATGAGAAAGAGAGAGAAAGTGTGAAAAGGGTGTGCATGAATGATCAATGTAGATTGCAGATAATAGTACACAGTTGTTTTGTAAGATTGTGCAAGAGGGGATGGAAAAGGCTGGAAGAGAATGGATCTTGTTGGCAGCTTTGCCAACAATTGGTTGTGTCTTAAAAGAGAGAAGGAAAGAGATAAAGAGCAAGCAGTCAAAGCACTCTGATATGTCATTTCATGCTACAATACTGTCAGTATCTGTACTGTTGGGTTGCTCCAGTACCTGTCCCAGATGATGAGATTGAGAACCTGAGTTAGCAGTCTTTTAAGAGTAGTTAAAATCTTTTCACTGGACGTTAAAATTTAACAGAAGAAATAAAATTATTTTATCCATTGATCTGTCATCAATTTTCAAATACCAATGACAAGCAACTCTGACGCTGATTGAAATCAAGACCACCTTACCTACAGTTCCCACTTCCTCTCGTAAAGATAAGTGCAGATGATAAAAAGCCTTCTGGGATTACAAAATCTGCTTTCACCTTTACACTTCGTTTATTTTTGGTATAATGTAAGGTATCATGCATGTAGTAGATGCTAAAAGCTTGAAAAATCTTTTGTATGAAGTAGAAAGGAAGAACCTGGATGATCCTCACTGAATAAGGGTACAGATGAATAGAAAGGTTAGGTTAACCGGTGCGCGGAAAGAGAAAGCTAACTCATTCAAAGTATAATGTGTTGTCTCAACTCAAAATGAGGATGGAATGAAAGTTTCTAATTGTGGCACCAAAAACCCCACGTGAAGATTCCTTTATTTGACACCAACAAAAGAGCCATTGTGAGTTTCTTTCAAAGATTATGTCCGTGGCATGGCGTAGTGGTGGGGGAGGTCTATACTTAGCTGCTATTGCAGATGACAAAGCTACTTATCTCAAAAATCACAATGCATTGCCTCGCCTGTGATCTATACCCATTTACATTCACAAAACAAACCTTAGCTTGAGAGAATAAAGAAATGGCAATGGCAAATCTAATCTTTTTACCTCCTTTACCAAAAACTAGATATGTGCAATCAAAAGTTGCAAAGTTTTCCACTTTTGAAAAAAAAAGTTGTTTAAAAACAAAAGTTACGTGAGAAGAGAGGACAATTATGAAAGACAATTCACAAAAAGAAAGTCCATCTTTTTTTCTCTCTTTTTCTCTCTTGTAAAACTGAATCCATACACTTGAAATTTTATGGAGTAGGCAACCTGATCTAGCCTTTTCTGCGTTCTTTGATTGATGCCCAATTCTATCCATGAGATTATAATTTGTTTTTTTAAGATGAAGGTCCTTCGTGCAGAACACAAATATTAAGATATACTTGTCAAGATTTTGCAATGTGGCTCCCTTTGCAGGGAAGTAGGACCAAAGCTTCTATGAAGAGATGTTTGTCAAGCTTTTGCATGGGGTTTTACTATCGACACAGAATTTTTTTTATCCAATTTTATGATATTTTATTATGTCCTATAAATTTTAGCTATTTATTTATAAGAATCTTATGTTTATTTATGCTAGACTCACACAAGATTTACATAAATAAATAATTAAAATTTGTAAGATAAAATAAAAAATCATAAAATTAGACAAAAAAAAATCCGAAATCTCCGTTGACGTAGCCTTTCACATGGTTAGAAAGAAATGTAGGGTGAAATACTCATAAGAAGGTAATTAAATATCCCAAGCTTTTCATTATTTGTCCATTTTATTATTATTTTTGCTGTTTAAGCTTTCTAACGAGTACATTCAATTAATGTCTCTATTTGCTCCTCTTCCCAATAAAGCTTTTGAATGAAACTTTGGTAGATGTCCTCCAATTCTGCTTTAATTGACACACTTTTCCTTCTTTTTTGCTTTTAAGTTGTAGATGTTTTCTTATCTCCCTATTAACAGTTCCCTTCCCGTTCAACTCTGACCAAAAAAAAAAAACTCCAAACAAAAGCAGTTCAACAGTTTCTAATCATGGTCATAAAGTTCTCAAGGCTCTGTTAAAACACAGGTCTTAATGGTATAGTTTAGGTACAGCGTTATAACATCAAGGTCGCCTTTGCTTTCTTAATTTTCAAGATTTGTATGTCGTCCAATTTTGGTTTCAGTAACATGGATGTTCAAAGATCTCTGTACATGAACAAACATACAAAATATGGGAATATGTAGGAGATAAAATGGGCTGTTCATCCACAAATAATATAATTACCTTGATATTGGTTTATACATTGTATTGATAATTCTTCCACCCCACTAATATGGAAGAGTTGGGAATGTACAATTATGTTACATGGTAGTTCAATCGCTACAGACTCATCTCCTCAGGTAAGCTGATCTCGAGGAAATATAGGCTGCAAACCAAGCAAAACACACAATAGAATTGTCAGAATTTCTTTTAACATGACAATAGCATGCAAAAGTAGACCAAGCGTGCTGAGTGTTACATGTCCTTGTAAACATTTATTATCACAATCACCATAACCACTCATTTTTTTCAAGGCAAAATCCTATATCTTAGGCAAGCTAGGATAGCCCACTATTAATTCAGACTAAAACATCTTGGCAACATCCAATTCAGATGTGTTTCCTGGTCAAAAAGAAACAAGGAGCACTAGAAACTCGATTAAAGTAATCACTTCTTGCAGTCTATTTCTGAAGAACAGTAATCAGTCAAATGGCTAATTGTTTGTAAAGAGATTTGTCAGCGGAAGCCAAAGTTTCTAGGACTTTTGAAACTATATTCAAACCAAAATGCGGGAAATAAAATCATGAAGAAAATGTGAAACAAGCCAAGACAAGTATGTTACCCATTTTCCACTGGCATAATCTTTACACAAACAGGTATTAAAACATAATGCTGAATAATAGAAGTCGTCTTCTCTTCTTTCTTTCTATTTTATTTTCCTTTTCTCTCTCTAAATGTTAAGGAACAGTGTTGGAGAATTTATGAGGTTACCTTCCTCAAATACGTGCAGGCAGGCAAGCAATTGAATGTGTACAGAAATAATTCCATGCTAAAGAAAAAATGGATAACAAGCTTTCAATTAGTAATAAAAAGCATACATTACCTCGCTGACATGAATGCCATACCAACAAAAACAGCTTTAACAGCTTGTTTCTGGCCCGCATAGTCAAAAGCCAAAGGCAGCATCTCATGTAAGGTTAGGAATGCCATCACTCCACCAACTGCAAGAGTCATACAGACTTGGGGTGACAAATTGCTGGAAAAGAATCAAACATGTCAAGCGATAAACAATATTTGCTTACCTGATCCCAGCAAACCCTCTAGAATTTCTGGACTTAAGCTGCTTGGGAATAGATATGCTGCAATCATGTGAAAGACATGTATATATATATATATCACAAGTATCATAAAACTTTGGAGCTTTGGCATCACGTGAAATGAAAAGCAGTTGACGTACCTACAAGTACAACACCAAGGGGTTCAGCAAAACCAGAAAGTGTTGCCAATTTGAATGCCTGCCACTTGCTGAAAGTTAAGGATACTTGATTAATAATAAGTAGCATTGTAGATAATGACAAGTTTAAATTGCTGCAAAATATAACCAGTAAAATGGATATATATTTGTTCGAGCAATGCACCAAGTAACAAAAATAGCTAGCGCCCATAGATTTTACCAACATAAAATCACAGGCATCAGATAGTGCCACAGCTAGAATATGTTGTCTGTACGTAACATTTTTCCAACCATCCACTAAAATGATGAATGCAGCATTTGCAGAGACTTTAAAGCCAATAATATGAGTACTATCACCGACCACATAAACCGACATACTGGCATCACTATATCTCATTATCAACATCACTGACCACATAAATTTGCTAGGTCTTCTTCCCAAGACAAATATGCTTGGCCAATTTTAGGAATACCCTGAATATTAGCAGGAGAGGTCTTAGCAAAACAATCAACAGAACCTTCCGCCATAACCTCACTTCTAATTAATAGCAGACCAAAAATACAATAATCTCCACCTCACATGTATGTCTTGACAATATTTCCAGTATATTTCCAACCATTCTTCTCAGTAAAATCAATTTAGACTTGGTATCAATTGCAACATGCTTATCATAATGCGTCTTAAGGAGAATTTTTACACAATATAACTAGCTAAACTGAGCAGTGTTAAAGCAACACTCACCTCTGTGTGGCAAAATAAACAGGAAGTGCAACAGCAACACCCTGAAAAAACGAAAATAGAAGTTAGGTGCATTCAGAAATTTTCTCTTAAGGTCACTGATCAACCAGAAGACTGCTTTTGTTATTTGAAACATGGGACTGGAGCTATGAATTCTTTTGATATGACAAGGCACCTAATTTGAACCAAGTTCCTAGAATCTTGCCTACTAGCTCCCAATTTATTGCAAACACATGCAACTATTACTATTAGCAAGGCTTTAAACTTCTCTATCAAGACCATTTCTGATCCATATGAAAAGATGTGAAAATATGATCTCAAATGGCAAGCTGAGAAATTATGTTCCACTCTATTAGTAATTCTCATAAAAGCATCAGTTTGCAATTCTGCAGCTGTGAGAAATGAACGGAACAAGCAGAGGGAAGAAACAACACTTATCAAGAAAGTGAAACTTGAGCACAATTGTTGGATTCTGAACTCCAACCCCTTACCCACAAAAAAAAAGGAATAGAAAATTGTTTAGTGTTCCACTTTCAAGATTTTTCCTCGACTTCAGAATTAAAAGAAATTAAAGGAGATCCTCTTGGAGCTAAGTATTGGTAGATTGGGTATGAGAGATTGTACATGTCTAAAAGAATTTTATATTATCAGGGAAATAATTTTGATGGATTAATCTGAAAAGGCATGATCATAGAAGAAGAGCAAGTTGATGAGCTTGGAAGTCGAAGCTATTAGTCTCAATCTCATATGCAGCATTAATAGCATCTAAAGCATGAGACCCAAAGATAATCGCACTTAAGTGCACCCTCAATAAAATGTAATTTCTTTTGGGTTGGGCAATCTTTCAACTTCTTGAAACCAATTGGCTGACAATCAATATATAAATTAGTTGACCTAGACACTTTAGAAGTCATGGAAGAGGAATTGAATCAATAACTCAAGAGAAAAATTGTATGAAGGTGCATACCTCTGGAATGTTATGCAAAGCAATGGCCAAGGCCAAGTTAAGACCAACGCGTAGGCCCTGTAAAAGAAGTGTGCAAGAAAATTTAATAGATTAATTGATTGCTTCTAGTTGCAAATGACATATTCTAAAGGGAATGAGAATAGTAACACTTGTTCTTTTAAAACATCTGGCAGATTAGATGTCTTCACAGGAAATGTCAGGTATTTAGGTATATCACTATGGATTTACAAAGTTTGATATGTTTATGGAGTATCCTTAGTTGTGGCTGTTTACAAGACAAATAATATCTGAAAGAATACAGTTCTCTCAGCCAGTGGAAAGGACCAATAGTTCTAAGCAATAATTGAACATCAACTCTTCCATTAACTTAGTTGCAGATAGAGTACTTTAGTCATAAAACCAATCCACTATTACCCATACTACCTTTATTGACCCAAGAAAAACAGCCATCCCCTCCGGAAAATTATGCAAACTTATGCCTGCAAATCATCAATGAAGAGATCCATTCAATCAGAAAAGTTACATAAGTTCCCTAGAACCTCTTTTGATTTAAGATACCCAGATTCTGAGATCCAGAATAAAGTAACATCCGTTCTAAAATACTATGACCCTTTATTTAAAGTTATGTCTAGTATATCTTCTGTCCAAAATGAAAAATAGAGTTTCCAACTCCATGAACTGTGGAACAACTAAGCTAGAGTTGTCAGGTAGGAATACCTATTGCTGTGATAATGCCGCTGAATAAAACTTGGCGACGATGTTTTTTCATAATGTCCTTTCCCCCAACATCCCCATTTTTCTGTTACCAAGCATAGTGTAAAACTGTCAAAACACCTTCCAATAACTTAGCTGCATAGAGAACCGGACAATGCCAACTAAACTGATGTCAACCAGTAAATTAGGTGAATAGATTGCACTAACCTTTTTGCTTTTAGCATCTGATTCCGGGGTAAACGCTGGCTCTGGGATGAATTTGGCAACAATAGCAAAGAAAAGAACACCTCCAAAAAACTGCAGAGACACCACAACTCCCAGAATGCATTTACGTAAATTGAAAGAAATACAGAATGTCGATAGAATCCAATAGCGATTACCAATATAGCTTACCCACAGGTTGCCTTTCAAAAAGCCAATAGAATTTATGGCATTATGAGCCAAATCTAGGAAAGATATACTCAGCATCAGGCCTGCAGCAAAACCCTGAAAGAAGAGTTTAAACAACCTTAACCCAAGAAATTCTATCCAGTTACTATCCAATTTTAGACCACTAAAGGTAACTCAATATTTTTTCCAGTAGCCTACGATTAATCAACCAAATGATAGAAGTAAAATGAATAAAATTTACGACCAATATGACACTGGCTAGTCCTAAAAAAAGAAATCTAAGCAACAAAATCAACAAGAGAAACCAAAACGTCATAAAAGAATCCTTCCCAAGGTGAAGAAGCAAGAAAGAAATTAACAAGGCACCAGTCTTTCCTTAATCATAAAATATAGAATTCAGCTCCCGAGAATCACCTGTAAAAGCCCAAGCATCTTCAGGTTGGGTGCCCGGCTAATAATTACAAATAGTGCACCTGTTTCATGAAGCCATAGTACTCATTAGAACAACAGTAGACCTAAGCTGGACCTGGATTCACCAAATAGGAAGTGGCAAATAGATGAAATTGTTCGAACTTAACATGTTCTACATAGTGAATGCTAAGAACAAAACTCAATCCTAATGAGTGATTGTTTTGGCTCATTCCACAATTATTAGCCTAGTATGGCTATGTAATGTGTTAGGTCGGAAATAAAGAGAACAGAGCACGTCCCCAATCTGCATTAGAACTTATGTTCATAAAGACCAAGCTGGTACTTTCAGGCAGTGAAAAGCCGACAATTCATACACAAGGCCAAAACTTAAAACCTTTTGCAAAACAGTAACAATGTAAAGAACGCAATGCTTGAACACTTGTGAGCCATCATATTCTTTTACCTTTATTTCAAATCATTCATTTTAAACAAAACCAACCAATTGTGGCGTAATTGAAGTCGAAATATAAGAGTAGCATTTAGCCAAACGAGCATATGTCAATCGTTGGGGAAAAACAAAAACAAAACTTTGGTAATCCAAAGTACATTAAACAAGGGCAACGCAAAAATCTTTTGGATAACAGACCTATTGAAGTGCTTAATCCACCCAAAAGAGAAAGAGCAAGCGCCACCATCACTTGGGAATCCATTGCTATATATTTGCTTTGCTCTCTTTCACTCTCTCAGCTTACTCTAATAACTCAAAGAGTCCCAACGACCACAGCGCAAACTCTTACGAGAAGAGGGAATTGAGAGCAGGAGCGAATAATATTAGAGGATGAGAAATAAAGATATCAACGAAGAAAGATGCGTGATTATGGAGTGGTGTCCTCAAATCATGGGGAAAGTAGCAAGACAAGAAACGAGGAAGAAGTAGAGAATATTGAGCAGGCAAAGAAAACGATGGCTTACAGGTTTGGGAGTCCAAGCCCGTTGTTGCCTTCGTCTACAGTTTATGCCTTACTTTTTCATTTTAAAGAAAGAAGCATTTGTAAATGACTGAAGTATTATTTTTCTTTTATTTTTATTTTATTATTATTTGTGTTTATTTATTTATTTACTTTTGTCAACCATTTTATTATATATTATTTATTTATTATTATTATTATCATTCTTAATTAGGATTTTTCATTATTATTATTTCTTTATTATTTAATATTTATTTTATTTATTTTTTCCTTAAAACAACCTCTACTCTACTCTAATTTATTTACCTAAAAAAAAAAAAAAAAGAATAAGGATGCGTATCACTGAAACCAGTAAGAGCTTGCGCCTTAACAAGGTTCCTGTTGGGTTGTGGTGGTGTTGTCGAACGAGCCTTGCATACAAAAAAGATTTCTCTTTTTTACAAATGCTAAAATGTACTTATGACCGTTTTTTTTTTTAAGAAAAAAGGGGTCATTTAGTGTAAGAACCAGAGAGCATAAATACAAAGGGGGAAATTAACTTTATCAACCTGACCTAACGAGTAAAACATGCTATAAAATTAGGTATAAGAACTACCAAACTTCATGGCTTCAAGTTCGTGACAGAAGCTCCTCCTGTTTCTTCAAACCCTTACCCTTAAGAAGATATTCAAACAAAATATGCATCCTCAACAAGGCAAATGGAGAAATCATACCGTACCGGCCAAAAGATGGTATAGAGAGGGATGCTTTGGTATTGAGTTCATATATTTGTCTATACCGATCTGTTTCGATTGGTATCAATTGGTATTCAAAATACCGGTTATATATCAACCGGTACCAGAAATTTTAAAATTTTTAGGACTATTTTTGCACAAAAAATTTCTTAAAACTCCTTCTTCTCCATCCCAACACCACTCCCGCCTATCCTGTCATATCTAAAATAGATCCAAATCTAAACCCAACTCAACTTGACATTGAATTGATTTCTAATTTTTTTGGATGTATTTTTTGCTCTTAAATTAAAAAAATCATTGTGTTTGGTTGTTTGTGTATGTTTTGTGATGAAATTGTTGAAAATTATTGGAAAAAATTGTTAGAAATTATTGGGAATGAAAATTGTTTACATATGTTTTCCTAATTGTTGATTGAAATTGTCGAAAATTGTTAAAATTTGTTGGATTTTGGAAATAAAAATTGTTAAAAATTGTTGAAAATGCAAATTGCTTATGTATATTTTATTATTTTGTGAATTGCGAATTTGTGATGATGAAATTGTTAGTTCTAGGAAATAGAAATTGTTTATATATGTTTTGTGATGTTTGAAACTTTGAATTGAAATTGTTCAAAATTGTTGGAAATAGAAT
>JANIPM010000008.1:33695473-33707093 GCA_027478405.1 Erythroxylum cassinoides | reverse complement strand
TAAGATTAATAATTAAATTGATTCCTGATTTAATATTTTATAAAATTATTTTTAGAAATTAAACTAATTCAATTTCAATCAAATTGGAATTAGTAATTAATTAGACTTCTTTAAAATTAAGAAATTTTTCTTAATTAAAATTATTTGTTTCAATTTGAATGAAATGAAATAATTTTATTAATTTTAGAGGATTATTTTCTATTTTATTTAGAAATTATTTATTTATTAATTAGAATAAAAGTTTCATAATTAACTAGAAAAGGTACTCTTCTGAATTAAAATTTGAAAAATATCATTTATTTATTAATTGAGAAAATTTAGCCTTCTTTGATATCTTAGAAAATAGTTTGCTAATTTGTTGAAGAATTATTTCTAATTAATGAGAAATGAATTTTTGAAATAACATAAAGGAAATTGTTAACAAATTAAAACTATTTAATTTAATTTTGAAAGTAATTTTCCTTTGACATTAGAAAATAATTTTCTAATTAAGGAAAAAAATTTAAATTATATTAGAAATATTTTCTAATTGGATTAGAATGTGTTACTAAAAAATTTTGACAAAAATAATTTCTTAAAATTATAATAAGTAAGAAGAATAATTTATTAAAATTAGTTTCAATGAAATTTGTTAAAGGAGTCAAGATAATTGAAAATAGTTTCCTATTGAATTTAAATTTTGTTTTCAAATCAAATTAAATTTCTATTTAGAATAGGAATTCGATTTATTTAAAAATCATTTATTTAATCTAATTTAATTATCCAAAGAGTCAAAAATATTATTTTAGATTATAGAGATTATATTAATAAATTAAGCAATCTTTCATACTTATAATTTAACTATATTATCATGAGCAATAGCGTGTTTAAACTATATGATTTTTTACGCAGAATATGTGTTTGGTGAGATCATTTGAAATTAAATCATTTGTTAAAATATTAATTACTTATTGAGAACATGATTTTTGCCTTTCATTATTTAAGTATAAAATCGTAGTTATGTTTATAATAAGGCTTATTGAATGACTAAAAGCCTTTTAAATTCAATTATATTTTATCTTAAATTAATGGATTATAACTAACTAAAAAAGTTTTTATGAGGGATTCATGATCATATAGATTTAGAGGTAGGGTTAAGAATAACATACAATATATGTTTTAACAAGAATTGTCACCTAACGTATCTAAGAGTTACATGAGATGTGACTTATAAGAATGTTATCTACCTAATTTAAGTTTAGTTGATTTGTTAAGTGACTCAAGATCAATTAAATTTAAATATGATCTTAGCCCAGTAGAGAGATTAGAGTAATCTTTTCAAATTATAATGAGGGTTATTATCTTGGATAAAATAGTGAGAGAAACTAAATATATAATTAAAGCCATAATCTTGTTTGATTGTCATAGCATATTACTTACTCTTCTTACAAATATATTTTGCTTTAAGTAAAAAAGTTATCTTTGTTTAGTATAGCTGATACTAAGAATTGATGAACCAAATTTCATGAATATAGGCTAGGTTTGAAAAGAGCTCTCAAAGAGAGAAAAGGAAGTTATATGTTCATTATGCAGTATTGCTATTAATCCCTATTGAGGATTTCAACGACAAAGTTTGAGAGATATGCTGATGTTATATATGACAAAATGTGGTGACGTTTTAAATTTTGAATAATTTCTCATAAACTTTAATGGTAATATTTAATATGCATGTCAACACTATGATTGCATAATTAAGGATGGTAGTGAGTTTTCAACTCAATTAATATCTGCACTACTCGACTTGAAAAAATGGACATGGAGGCTAAAAAATAGATTTAAATGGATGTTGAAAAATGGATGTGGATATGGATTTGGATATGGGTCTAGTGATAACTCGAACCGATGAATACCCATATCCTACCCATTTTTTATTAACTCTATTCTTTGTTTTTTCTTTAATATTTATGGTTAAATATAATAAAATATTAATATTTTTTAGAAGAAACAATTTTAAAATCTCCACTTTACTCTTCAATCCTCACCTTTTTCATCATATTTTATTTTCTTATAGGATGATAATAATGCACATGATATGGAGATAGAGTTTTGAATGTTATGAAGCTCACACAAAGACAATTTGAAGCTTTGGACATTTCAGTCTTTGTTCCAATTCTTGATTGTGAAAAATATATGTTGTCTTTGCACTAGACATTATGATTTTTATTATTCCAATTTATGGTTTTTTAAGAAATACAAATCAAAATCTTGACTTATTATTATTAAAGTAATTTTGATTTAGAGCGTTCGCAAAAATATGTTTTTTATATTTTCTATTTAGAAGTTATATTATTCGTGCTATACAACCGGATGGATATCCGAAAATTCGAACAATCTAATAGATTTGGATATGGGTAGTAAATTGTAAAATTCGATGGATATGGATATAGATATGGGTTAAGTCATAAAAATGGATATGAATATAAGTAGAGTAATACTCGAACCGAACCTTACCCATTGCCATCCCTAAGCATAATATAAATAGTTACATGGAGTAAAGTTGAAAGGTATAGTATCTTGATGAAATTGTCCCACTCAATTTAGCCTACTAAAAGCGTAAATATGGGCTAGAATTGAAGGCATTGACTTAGATATAATAATAGGTGTCATTAAATGAAAAATTAATCATATGATTTTAAAATTGTATGATTTTTCTTGTCAATATATGATAAAATGGAGTCATATATATTTCTAATTCATACTTTTAAGTTTTTATTATGAATTTATAGTCAACATTGTTTCAATATAATTTAATGCATGACAAGAAATAGATTTTTAATTAAAAGCAATTGATCCAAGTTTATGTCAATAATTTGTATAAGTTAGATCAAAAGAGACTTAACATTAGTGGTAAGAGTACAAAGTATGATACATATACATATACATATAGATCTACATCTACATACACATGTACATAGACATAGACATAGACATAGACATATATATATCCTTTTTTAATTATGAATCTATTGAACTTGTGTGACTTATTGGGTTTTAACAATTCAATACCATCATTATCTTTTTATTGAAGGTCAACCCATGTAATAACAATTCATAAAAGGATGAATACTTGTATTTCATTATATTTACTATTAATTTTATATTGTATAGTAATATATATTGAATGAAACATTAATTTAAATTTTTAAAAAGTTAAAAAAATTCAATATAAATAGAAATTAAGCATTGAGAATATTGAAATACTTTGATGAAATCGATGTAGTTAGATTTAAAATTTTTATTTATCTATAGGGAATCAAAATATCTAGTGAATACCTTTATAACTAGGTTCTATAATAGTATAGATTTGTGTAAGAAGGAAAATACAATATGAGATATTATGTAATGCAATATTTATTCCGTCTATTGTTAAGCCTAGTACAACAAATTACCTTTGAAATTTCCAATTAAATTAATTAACAAGATTTCATATTAGATATATAATAGTAAGACTTTAAAAGAGTTAAAGTTAATGATTTTATGATATGATAATTAGATGAAGCATGTATTATCAAATAAATATAGAACTAAATATGATAATATAAGGTTATAAAATATCCAAAATATTGGATATAATCTTATAAACCCATGGAAAAAAATGTTTGCATCTAAATGGAACTAGTATCTTTATTGATAAATTTGATGTATAGTCAAAAGTTTATGAGACATTGAAAGATTCAATTTCATAATAAATTCAAAAAATTTGTTTTAGAGATGATTGTGGATTTACCATATATGGAAAAAGGCTTGTGGGAATATACTTATACCCTTCAATGGAAGTGTGTAGAAATATACTACTCATAGAGAATAAAAATTCATATTTTTATTGTTGAATATATGATAATCCATAAAAAACTTATTGGATGTGAAAAGATAACAACTTAATTATAAAAATCATATATATAGAGATAGACACAAAAGTTATAAAACTATTTTAAGTTCAAGTACATATATAATGTACTAAAGGTGTTAGTATTTGAGATATATAATACTTATGTAAGTATTGAAGATATAAATTATTCAATATATGATTTAATATCAAGGTTATATAGATATTTGTTATAAGTAAGTATAATTTACTTAGAACAATATTATTTTGAGATTGGAAAGGTTTCAATGTAGCATTAATTGCTAATCAAGTCATAATTATTTTTTAGTAAATAAAAATGGTTATTTATATTAATAAGTTCTTTACATAAAATAATATAGTTCCTTGCAGTATTCAGACAGTAATATACTATGGAATATTAGAGCTAAGGCATCATTAAAGATTCAATAATGTATTTAGATAATTTTTCTTAATTATGATGATAATTAAGATAAAAGTTGTAAGATTCAAACAAGTAATCACTATAGAGAATCTTGTAAAATTCTCTCAGTAAATTGTTGTCATGACATTAACATGATCGTCAAATGGTAACATGTTATAGGATACCTAAATGATTGGCTTAGTGTAAATAGGAGATTATTGGTTTATGCTCTACAGCCAATTGGTTGGTTGTAGTTTAATGAAATAATTATTTAAAGGTTTTATTTATCTTATACATATTTTCAAATATATGATAAAGTCCAAAGGAAAAATATACATTGCAAATTAAATTATAATAAGATTGTAATTGTGATATTTATATTAAATTTATGTATTATCCATAAATCATTTATAATTATTATTCTATTATAACTGAACATTAATAAAGTGTAAAAAGACTAGTATATATTATGCTTCTTTCTTATAAAAGTAATCATTCATATAATTTAAAGTATGAAAATGCTTACACAAATGTAAGGGTGCTTATCAGAGAATAATTTTACCGAGTTGGTTGATTATGGGAACCTGAATGGAATAGTACATATGTTTAAGTGGATTTTCTCATTATAATAGTTGTGTAATTAATTTTTAGACTTGAAATTACTAAAGTTTCTCATATGATTACTATATTTTGATGTTATTCATAACTTATTTTATTTAGGATAGATAACTCAGTAGTACTTTAACATATTATGAACTATACGGAGATAGTTGAATAAGTTAATAAAGGTTTATTATTATAAAATAAGTAGAGAGAATATTCTACTGGCCTTTGTTAGTAACGATTTAAGGAATTATCGAACCAGGGTGAATTTAGATTTGAAAATGTGTTTTTAGACATCAATTATGAATCAACTACTAATTAGTAAGAAAAAAACATAATTAAATTTAAAAGAGTAGACACTAATTATACACTATATGTCCAATTAGAACATTAGATGATGAAAGAATTAAATTATACATCATAACCATATATAGAAATGTTAAGTAAACCAGTTTGACATGCTTAATATTTAGGTATACATAACATGTTGTTAGATATCAATTTTAATCTATGATTATGAATTGTTTAATTGAATAATTAAAGACAAATTAAAAGGATTTTTAATTTATTTAATTCTAATTATAAATTAGAATTAAAATTTATCATTATTGCTAACATATTAGAAACCTAATGACTCATATATTAAAAAAAGTTAAAAAGATAAATTTAAATTTAAATTAAGATGAACTTTGTTATGAAGTTTGAGAAACTTCAAGGATCGAATATGAGAGATTTAATTTGATTTAAATTAAATTATAATTATAAATAGTGTTAGATTTTAATTATAATTAGAAAGTTCCTTTTTAATAAAAAAAATTGTATTGTCTTTCACTATAAATAGGAAAAAGGTTAAAGGGAGCTAGCACTTTTATCTTTTCTTCTCAAGTGTTAAATTCTTTTTTTACTTTGTAGATGCTATTAAAGCTTAGACATGTGGACAAATTGCGGTTACAATTTAATTTTTAATTATTCAATTATTGAAATTTAATAAATTTTAATTTTTTTGTTGCCCCTGTGATTAAATCACGATTAATTTTCTAACAAAAATACCAAACTTTTTCAAAAGAAATATTATTGACATGTACTAATGATTAATTTTTATTAAATTTTTAACCATAGTGTAATTTGGTTTTTTTTAAAAAAAGTCTAAAGGCTATTATAGTTTTAAACATTGTTTAGAATATCATTCCGTGCTTGTCAAAAAATGGAACTGTGTCTAAAGTTTTGATACCTTCCAATATCAGGTGTTTTTGGTTAGTACCGGCATATTCAAAATACTGATCATATACTAGCTGGTACTGTAATTTTTATAAATGTAAGGACTGTTTTGCAGAAAACAAAAAAAAAATTTACCCTAAACCACCCCCAACCCTGACGCCTGCAAGCATCCTCTACTAATTTGATTTTTTGTCTCTCTCAGACTCACCTCACGCCTCCATCTTCTCTATATCTCACGCTCTCGTCTCATCTCCACTCTCTCTCTCTCATTCTCCTCTCCATCTCTGACAGTGCTCCTCCCTTTCCGGTGACAAGACAACCATGAACCACCACATCACACGACTGTCATCTTTGGATCTTCCTCCACCACGTGAACCCGCCACCACCAAGCCTCATCTAGACCTCCATCAGGCTTCAACCCTCCTACAAGGACCACCACCGCACCACGCCACCATCGGCTGCTCTCCTCCTATCCTCCATGCATCCGCAGCTACTGGATCTGAAATAATACCATATCTAAACCCAACCTGAGCTAAAAACCGATTGTGAATTTGTTTGGGTGTGTATTTCACTTTTCCTTTGAATTTTTTCCACTTAATTGCATTTGTGATGTGATTATGAATGGGTTGGACTTGGAAGTTGGAATGAAATTGTGAATGGATTTGTGATTTGTCGTTGGTTGGATAATGGATTGGATTTGGAGTTGAATGAGAGGAGTTTGGTTTTGGTTCATTGTTGTGGTTCGATTGATACTTGATGTCTTGATTTATCTTAAATTTTTTGGTCGTTGAAACTTTGAAATGCACAGCATGCATCATGCATGATTTAAAAGTTAGAAAGTCTTTCAACTTAACTTAAAACTTTAAAACAGAGAATTTAAATTGTAAAGAATTCAAAGTAAATAGTTAATTGACATATTCTTAAAATTATTGAAATGGTATTTAGATATTAGGTGAATAATTAATTGAGTATAATAATAATTCGATTGTGGTCTTGTGGAAAAGCTTAAGAGGAAGCTTTACAATTGTAATTATTTTATAGAAAAGTAGTAAAAAGGTAAAATCTATCTCTCTAAGTTGCCTTTAATCTTTATCCCAAAAATTAGTCCATCTCATCAAGGATTCAAATCTCTTGCGTATTCACCTTTATTTATCCCAAATTTAGTTTATCCTATAGTCTTTGCATATTCAAAATCTTATTTTCTTATTATTCCAATTTTATCTCATTTATAGTACCTTGGCATTATATCTTCGGATAAGTGTGAAAGTTTGTTAGTTTATCTTAATGAAAATTATTACTCAGCTTGTGCATTCCATTTCAAGATATTTATTGAAGCTAAGGATTTATGAAGATATGTTGATGGCAATAATCATATTCTTGAAAAAACAAGAATAATGATGAACATACCAAGTGAAGTTAAGGATGTATAAGTTATGACTTGAATTTTTGGGTTCATTGAGCCATCATCTTAAATCTTTGAACGGTGCTTCGATTTTAAACTTAACATGAATCTATTACTCTCTAATAGGAAAGCCTATCTATTTCTGAATTTTACTATAGTTTTATGAATCTTTACTTCTTTGGGCTTAATATAAAAAGTTAAAGACATTATTTATGTTGCATTGCCTCATGAAGGACTTAGCAGTTAGCACTGCTAATATTGTTACTAAAGGATTAATTTCTTACAAAACTAATATCTTCATTTTTTGTTACAGATAAATGGAAGGAAGTTTAAGTACTCCTTATCAAACTACTTCAAGAAGATACAATGATTCAACTTGGGCTTATGCCTATTGGTCCCAGGTATGAAGAATTATACAATTTGCTTGTTTTGTAACAAGCATTTGAAAGGTGGAGGAATCACTCAATTAAAGAAGCATTTACCCATGGTTAAAGGAGATGTAGAACCCTGAAAAAAGTAAGCCATGATATAAAGTGGCAAATGAAAATATTGTTTGAAGAACGTCAACATGAAAAAGATAGAAGGGAAGGTTGAATTTTAAAATTGGTAGTGGAAGTTCATTTGTTGGTTTTCATGGTGATTGTGAAATTGTTGAAGGTAGTAGTGGTACTGGTAGTGTTCCATCCCAGGCTCAGGAAGAAGTGAATGTTACACCTGGATCCGATGTGAGGAAAAGAAGAATGCAAGTGACTAGTTTTTTTGTACTACGAACAATTCCTAGAGTCTAACCTTCAATTCGTAATATAATGCAATCAAGAGATGTGACTCACAATATTGATATGGCAGTAGCTAGATGGTGGTATGATACAGGTTCATCATTCAATGCTTCTCAGTCTTATTATTATCAACCTATGATGGATGCAATAGTCTCTTATGGTCCATGATATAAAAATCCTTCGATTGATGACTTAAGAGGTTATTTGGCTTAAAGAAGAGTGAATTAGGGTACTTATAGATGATCAATCATGTGTGATGATTGGACAAATAGGAGACAAGAGCCTATTATAAAATTTTTAGTTTATTCTTCAAATAGCTCTATATTTTGAATATATTGATACATTTAGCCTTATTAGAAATACTGAGACTTTGTTTACAATATTTAATAAAGTTATGAATGATATAGAGCCGGAAAATATTGTTCAGTTTATTACTTACAATGATTTCGCTTATAAAGCGGTAGGAAAAAGATTGTAGAATACGTATGATTCATTTTTTTGGACTCTTTGTGTTGCACATTACATTGACCTAATGTTGGAGAATATAGGGGATCCTAGGTATTTTTCTGTTATTGATGAGACTATGCAGAAAGCTAAAAAGGTGATAAAGTTCAATTATAATCGTGCATGGGTATTGAATTTGATGAGAAAGGAATTTACTAATGGTAGGAATTTGTGTCATCTTACTGTGACAAGATTTGCCACAAATCTCTTATCACTTCATTCTTTTGTTTCGATAAAGAAAGAGTTAAGACAAATATTTAAAAGTGATAAGTGGATTACATCTCAGCATGCTAGGTCTAATGCATGAGTGGAGGTTTGTAATATTATACTAAAAGATAGAGAATTTTGGTCTCAATGTCAATTTGTTATCTGAGTTTGTGAGCCTTTAGTGAGGGTGCTTCGCTTGGTTGATAATGAAGAAAAGCCAATAATGGGTTATATTTTTATGCCATGGAGAGAGTGACGAAAACAATCAAGGCCAATCTAAAACATAGGCCTTCTTTATACAAACTATATCTTTCAATCATTAATGAGAGAAGGGAAAGACAACTTTCTTCTCCATTGTTTGTAGCTGGGGCATTTTTGAATCCTAGTGTCTATTTTAAACTGGATCTTACTAAGCAAGCTGAAGTTAATAGAGAAATGCTTTTAACTATTACAACAATTATTAGCATTGATGCGATACAAGATCTTTTAAGCTCACAAATAGAACTTTACAAGTTATCTTATAAGGATTTTGAAATGCCAATTGCTATTCGACAAAGAGGAAAACTTTCTCCAAGAATGGATTGGAGCATAAGAAATTGAATGACTTGGTTTTTGTTCGTTACAATTTTAAAACTTCGGGAAAGGTATGTTATTTTCATTATTATCATTATTAATTTCGATATAATTTCTTATAATTATCTAATAATTAAATTTAATTGTTTACTAGAAGTCTTAATAGCACAAGTAATTCAACTGATTGAATTTTCATTGATAATATTGATCTTTTGACGGATTGGGTTTCTGAAGAACCAAATTTGGTGGATGTGAATAATTTGGAAGATAATCTTATATGAGAAAGCACTGACATGTTATTTGGTGCATTAAATTTGAATGATAATAATGGTGAAGCTCTTCTCAATGATGAGAATTTTATACAAAATGACCACTAGGGTCAGTGTAGTTATAGTTGGTATCCTCCTATTGACGATTGAACTTCGTTCTAGGTTTTTATTTTTCCTCTTCTTTTAATTTTATTTATATTTGATGTTTATGTTAAAATATATATATGTAATGTAACTGTAAATATTATTATTTCAGATTTAACTTCTACTTAATTATTTCTTCGTCATGAACTCTTTTTTTTATTGTTTAAGGATATTTATTGTTATTTTTATTGGATATTTTGATGTAATTATTATTTATTAAAATAATAAAATTGTATTATTATAATATTTTATATACTTTGTATTATTCTTAATTTTATATTTGTATGATGATAATTGTCTTTTTTCATATTAATTGTGGTTATTATTTATATGTGAAATATCTGAAAATTATTGTTATTACATATTAATTATGGTTATTATTTATTATTATGACTTTTGAAAACATGATTAATGTAAACTTATAAAATATACAGTACAACTGTACAATATGACAATGAATTATTTTGCAATTTCTAAAAAAATCAAGGACTATTTCATAAATTTTAAAAATTACCTGAAATGATACCTAGTATTGACTGGCACTGGTACAATACTGTACCAAATCTCAATTCTATATTAGGTCTGGTACAATATTTGCAACATTGAGAGAAAGTCCTTAAGACAAGAGGATCTTAAGGAAGAAATTCACAATTATTTTCGTAACATCTTGGAATTAACATGGACTAAGAATTCATCAACTGACATTTTGATATCCTTTCCTCTAGAAGTGTTCACAAGTAATCAATTGGAGCCTTCAACAAAAGAAATTGCTATGAAAAGCCTCAACTCCTAACAAGCTATAGTCTAGATGAGTTGAATTGTTTTTCTATAGAGAAGCTTAATCATAGATTAAAGATCATGTAGATAAAGCTGTTTTGAATTCTTCAACTCTAAAAAAATCTTTAAAAAAATCAATAAAATCAACATTTGCCTAAATCTTAAAGTACCAAATCCAAGCTCACCCAAAGACTTCAAACTCATAATCTGCTACAATATTCTATATAAAACCATCTTCAAAATAGTAGCCTCAAGAACAAATAGGTAATATACTTATTTATTAGCAAAATTCAAGGGGCCCTTTTGTAATATCCCACTTCCATAGAGCACATACCCGACATTCCAGAGAACATTTGAGCATATGCCCTACAGAAACGATATGTTAGAGTAGTCACATCACTTATTGTGGCATCATATAGAACATAAATATTTCAGAAAAAAATAAGTTCTCTCTTTTCATTCATGAACATAAACATACATTGTCATTACATCCCTTGTATTTGATTGATAAACATAACTATCAATTGTGTTATTACACTCATAACTCCTGTTTATACAATACATGATATGTCAAAGTTCGCAACTCTATACAATGTGTACAACATAAAACTAGGTACTGAACCAAAATATTCTATCTAGATGCTTCAGTATCAACTGACCAAACCTTTGAGCCATTCTTGGTTCCAAAATGGACAATGCTAAGTTGTTACTAGATTGTCTTAGAAACTAGGTTGTCTTGGTACCTGAAAATCAACAATGTAATTTTGATGAGTTTGTGAACTCAGTAAATAAACCATTATCGACGTGTTCACTCGAGTCAGGATACAATATCGCAAACACATATAATCCAAGTTCTTAAAC
>JANIPM010000008.1:33596731-33613946 GCA_027478405.1 Erythroxylum cassinoides | reverse complement strand
TGATAAAGTTTTAATTTGATTTTTATTTTTATTTTTAGTTATAGAAAAATATTTCAAAATAAATTTTTATTATTATTTTAAAAAAATTTACAAATAATTTTGAGTTGAAAATAAATTTTATAATTAATAAATTACAGAATTAGGAAAAAAAAAGAAAACAAGCTGAAATCTATTTTATTTGGAAATCGCAACCAAATTAAACAGTATTATCTATAATATGTATTTGAAAGTGAAAAAATAAACATATTCAATAAGTTTTACTAAACTTTTTAACGGTTAAATAAAAGAGGCCTAACCGCATTCATCTTCGTCGCTACTCACTACCCTCTCTCTTTTTACTAACTATTAAGTTGATCAAACCGCGTAACGACTTATGCTCCATCGGCCAATATAAACGGCTTTACTGACTACCGTATCTGTGCATCTTCATGAGGCTTTTCGTCAGCCAAATAGCTGTTTCTCTTGATGACACAACTTCTTCACCAAAAGGTCTCAGCACACCAGCCAACTCGTCAAACCTTTCTTCTCTCAGCAACCCGGCACATAACTCTAGCAGTGATTCCAAAGCTTCTGCTCTCTGCAGGGTCTTGGGATTCCATTCAATCCTTGTTTCTTCTCCATTCAAAAATGTCAGAGTACTGATCGACGAGATGCCACTTGATGAACCTCCTCCACTCACTTCATGATTGTGTTGTCTTCCTGTCTGAGTTGAAGTTGACGGATGTAGAGGTGGTGTCTTTTCACCTGCAGATGAAGTTCTATGTATAACTCTTGTATGACAGCCTGTCTCAGTACGACTACCAGAAGAACCATGGTTGCATTTGGGAACTGCAGGTAATTTTGGTCTGTTAATGTTTGTTGGGTTAGCTCCAACTACCTGAAGTTTCTCTTGGATTCTCCAGCGTTGTTCAGAGGTGGACTCCAGCTTTCCATCTTCCTGGTGACTCCTTGTTTCTGACGAAATGGCACTTTCAGGTTGTTCCAAACTATCACACAGGCCATTTGCGGTTGCATTTTGAAAAGTTTCATCCTTTCTTCGCTGACTGTGCCCAGGCTCCTTCAATGGGCTTGATTTCTTTCCTTTGCCAATAGTGTGCAAGCCGGAATTATCAAACAACTTTCCTTTTGGTTTATTCTTGCAGCTGTGTTCGGACTTTACTGGGATAAAAACAGGAGATAGATTGTGGCACTGAGCTAGGTGTGATTGTAAATGAGGATGTCTTAACAATTCTGCGGCCTAAATTTTACCAGAAAAGCTCATATCAAAACAAGCCGGTGCGTTCTATTTAAAGATAAAGAGGAGCCGATGCTTATGGACTTACCGTTGGTCTATGCTCCGGGTTCTTCCTTAGCATGGTTTTGATTAATTGTTTTCTGCAGACAGAAACCAATCACCTAATATATTGAAACAATTGCTATATCGCTTAAGCTTAAGGAACTCATTTGGAGTTAAAGAAATGCAAGATTTATCACAGTACTTACAATGAAGATGAATAAACACTTGGGAGTGGAGAAATGGAGGAACGATTTATCTTGCTTATTAGTCCTGCCATATCCTGATCACAATGCAGGCGACTCAGTATCATGTAAACGAAAATAAAAGGTTTGATTGTTGAATTGCTAATATGGTTAATGCTACACTTACTGGTGCTCTAAATGCAGGTTGATGTGCTGCTATCTCAAACATACAGCAACCTGCCCAAGTTTAACGTAAAATGCACTCACTTAAGGAGATTATACCAGAACATATCCAATCAAAACGAAACAGAGCAAGGGGGATGATCAGGACCTAACGACCAAATATCAGACTTGTAGCCATAGGGAATGTCTGCAAGAAGTTCTGGGCACATATAGTTGGGAGTGCCTACAATCTGCAAGGATGTTATCCTATTATAAGCAGAAAAATTTGGCCAAGAAATTGTAGCAACAAAGGGAATATATTTCTGTTTTCATCGGATTCCCAGAAAAGATAACCAGAAATTCAAACTTTTATTTGGTAATAAGAGATTCTATTAGGGCCAATGACTGTAGGAAATTTCTAAACATATGCTAAAGGTTCCAACTTGAATTTCGTGTTGTTTTGAAGGCCTTGATTGTGCCAATCTTAGCTCTTGTACTAAAATAATTTAATTTCATGTGGAAGATAGGATGTTATTACAGGCATTGGTGACGGAGGCAGAGAAGGTGTAATGTATGTCATTACCGTGGATGTGAGATCATCCTTGTTGAGCAATTTTGCAAATCCAAAGTCACCTGGAAACGTATAGGGAGATAAAGAATTTCAGGCACATTTGGAGGCGGTATAATTGAGAACAGAAAAATGACTTATCTGGTTCTTACCTAGCCGGATGTCATCATCTTTTGTTAGGAATATGTTGGAGCACTGGCATAAATAAGGTTATATCAAGATAGATATTAGGAGTTAAATCTTTGAAATCAGAATAGTTTCAGGTACATACTTTCAAATCCCTGTGGAGGACACGATTTGAGTGGAGGTAGTCCACTGCTAACAGCAACTGGGTTAGCCATTTGCATAGCTTCTGTGAAAGAGTAGGCAGAGAATTTATGTTGTTTGATTAATTTTTGAATATATTCCATGATTTGAGAATCGTGGAATATTTGCATAGCTTCTGTACATAGATACGATTTGCATAGCTTCTGTACATCCAAGGAAGATTTTTCTTGAAGATATTCCATGATCCTTACCTCTTCAGGAAAAAAGGTTCCTTTAGCTTTCTTTATCATCTGCGCGCTGTTTGATTAATTTTTGAGAAAAACAACAATTAGCATTAGCTGTAGCCTGGTACAAGAGACAGTTAAATTGAAAGTTCCTTACTGCATTGACTCACATATCTCCTCCCTCGCAGTAATTAGTCACGATGCATACATAACAGTCCTGCAAGACATGAACAAAGATAATGACCGAAGACTTGATGCAAACAAACAAGAGAATCTAGCAGGAATGTTACCTTCTCCACCCATGAGTCTTTGTACTTGACAATGTAGTGGTTATTGAGGTTTGCTATCAAATTCATCTGCAACGCATAGATTTAGACATTAGTCATTAATTTCTTAACTAGATGCGAGTACGAGACGATGCAGAGAAGTAAATCAGAAACAAGCTTGTGCCAAAAGTTCTATCAGCTTAGGAAAAATAAAAACGCGAGATTAACCTCTTGATGAGCTGTTTGTTTGAACTTCTCTGTCTGCTTGGCCAAACGAATCTTCTTCATTACATACCTACGGACGCAGAGAAAGTTTTTGAACATGAATGACGTACAGCTTGCGCTAAGCATAACGTGAAAACATTGATTATTGAGAAAAGCAGAGGACTGTCCTACCTCTTATTCTCGGATTTGTGAAGGACGAGAAAGGCAGCTCCAAAGGTTCCTCTTCCAATTTGCTGGATGACTTGATAGTCATCCATTTTCAACTTGATTTCTTTGTTGGTAATCTCCATGGGAATAAATGTGTAAGGTGAGGAAAGAGCCTATATTCACATTAAATTGGATATCAGTATCAGATTATGCAGGGAAGGGAAGGGAAGCATTTAACAGTAAAAGTTGTGCTGTGTGGTGCAGCAGAAAGGACTCATGCAGGAACCATGAAGACACAAGACCTGTAAGAAAAATGTGATGTGTTTTAAATTGAAGCAAAAGCAAAGAAAGGCAAAAGGTCCCTGGCCCTGGTTCCTGCGCATGCCCAGATGGTAAGCACATCGTTCTTTGAAATATATTACTGCCTTTGTCATATGTGTTGTTGGTAAGTCACCATCTCCTTAACTGAATGAAGATCTCTCCTTTTTGTTTTTCTGTCTTTTTAATTTTGCCACCCTGGTTTGTTTTGGGACCACACCAACCAACAAGAGCAAGCAAAGCTATGCTTCAAGTCCAAGAATTCAGAACCCAGAAGGTATATTCAAGTTCAACACCCTCTCATTCATAATTGTCCTTTCCAACTACTTGACTAATTCTTAACATCTTTGTAGCTATAACCTTAAACCATCATAAAATAACACAACACAAGTATAAGTAATGATCGTCTCACCTAATCTCCCCACTCCAACCGATGGATTGGACATTTGGGATGGACATGGACCACTGGCCTAAACACAAAAGCCTAAATATGGCAAACTCGTTACTTTGTTTCCACCATAAGGATAAAATAGTAATACACACAATATACACGCGCCTCCAGCCTCCAACAGACACGTCATCCTCTAATCAATACCCAAATTAAAAACCTCGCTGGAAAGCCAAACCAAAATTCGATCTCTCTCTTCTCTCTGCCTCTGCTCTGCGATCTGGTCCATTCCTTTTAGGGTTAGGGTTTTTTTTTTAAATCTCGATTTCCTCCTTATTTTGCAATTTATTTTCTCCTTTTTTTGTTATATTAATTATTGCTTTGTTTCACCCACCCAGGAGGAGCTCATCTGATGCGATTTTGAGCTTCAAGATCGGTCTTTTGAGGAATCGCTCGCGTGCCTTAACAAACAGGTTCCAATTCATTCACGTTTGTACTATATTTTATATATTTTTAAAGATTTATTCTTTTATGTTATTACGAGTTCTTGCTTTTGGGTGTTTATAATTTACGAGTTCTTTGGTTATGCTTCGATTTTGTGATGGTAGTTTATGTCTTGGTAGACCTCATGATTGGGTATGCATGTTTTCCATGGCCGGTTATAGAATTCAGGTTTTCGATGTTACGTAATTGATTATTTTGACTTAATTTTGTTGATTTCTTTCTTTGTTTGGTAGGTGCGACTGGTTGAACTTTGGTGTTCTAAACCTTTGGCAATTGGGATTTTGATTGATTCATTGTTCTTTCAATTCTTTGGTATTGATTAGAGCGTTTGCAGTTTTATCATGTTAATGAAAAGTAGGAAACTTTTGTGATTTCTCTTTTGGCAGCTGTTGCTAATGCAGCTATGATTTTAATTAAGTGATCAATGTTTTCCTATTTATATTCACCAAAAGAGGTAGAAAATCGTGTACAATGTTCCTAGTATTTCAAATAAGTTAAAGGTACCTGTTAGAGACATTTTTGCTGCAATTTTGCATGTGTCTATGCTGGAAGTTTATTCAATCATGTTATTTGAACCATCTTCCATACTTCATTGTTTTCTATCTATCTGTACGTTAAAATTGTCTTTGCTTGTAGTTCTTATCCCATAAAGATCCATTATTTACTTACAAAAGTTTTGTGTTTGTTTATGATGTCTGGCCTTTTGTAATTTCTTCCTGTGATGCTTACAATATTTAATCATACCACACCCTTGAGGGATGATTGACTTTAAAGCCTGTCAAGTGTGCTCTCTAATCAGAACTCACCTCCCTATTTTGCAATTAAAATGAAAATGCTTCTTTGAAATTCTTATTGTTGTTGTCATCTCCCTATCTCTTATTTTCACCTTTCCCTCTTATTTTTGATTCATGCAATCACATAGACATGCATATCTGTAGCATACCAGAATTGTGCATGGACGTGGCTGTAAGAAAAATTAAGTTGGTGAGGAGCTTGGGTCTCTAGGATTGTGTTCCATAGTTTTCTTTAATGACAGATGTGTGTCTTCATTCCATATGTTTTTCTTTTCTTCTTCACTACTGTAATTTTCTTATTAGTTACTGTTCTTGATACATTGTATCTTGCACATATATGTCTGCTATGTTACAAACCCATTGCTTTATAGATACATGAATAGTGGAATGAAGAGTTAATCTTCTATATGTTATGCAGTTACCCTCCCTTGTAAACCGTTTTCCATTATTTGATGAGCAGAGTAAAAATGGACCATGATGAGACAGGATGCCAAGCTCCTCCTGACCGTCCTATTTTATGCGTTAACAACTGCGGCTTCTTTGGAAGTGCTGCCACCATGAACATGTGTTCCAAGTGCCACAAGGACATGCTGATGAAACAGGAACAGGCTAAGCTTGCTGTGTCATCCATAGGAAGTATTGTGGATGGATCATCAAGCAGCAACGGAAGTGGAATCATTGTCAATGAGACTGTTAATGTGCAGATTAATGCAGTGGAGCCGAAGACCATGTCTGCAGAGACTTCCTGTGTTTTAGTCTCAGGGGAGAGTGCTGACATAAAACCAAAGGAAGGTCCAAGCCGGTGCAGCACTTGCAAGAAACGAGTTGGTTTAACCGGATTCAAGTGTCGATGTGGGAACCTTTTCTGTGCATCTCATCGCTACTCCGACAAACATGACTGCCAGTTCGATTATCGTACTGCTGCACGTGAAGCCATAGCAAAAGCAAACCCCATTGTTAAAGCTGAGAAGCTTGAGAAAATTTAGATCTAATGGGGGTGAGGTCTTATGTCATGAAATATGACGCTCATTTTCATCTTTGGACTTCTGAGTGCGCCAAGTATCTAATCAGATGTCCCTTTTAATTGTTGTGTATTTGGGGAAGGGAGAGCGGGAGAAGGACAGGGTTGAAAATATCCGCATTATGAAGGACTATATCTTGTTATTGGCGAAATTAATATGTTGGCACCAGTGTTTTAAGCCTTAATCTGTGCTGGTTTGGTGGGACTTTGTCATGATTAGGTCGAGATGTGTCGTAACGTTTTCCTGTGGCATTTGGTGTGTGCAATTTACTACGTGGTATGAAATATCCTTAAAACACGCACACGTTGCTTAATTTGTAAATTTTAAAGTTATGGCTTTGGTGACTTAATCCCAGTTCTTTGTCTTGTAATAGCCCAATGTTCTGGATATTATTTGAGATGATGGTGGTAGGGAAAGATGTTAGTCTTAGGTATGAGTGTCATCTCGTAAAAATCGTATTTGTATTGTTATCCTGAGATAGTTAAAGATTGGCTAAAAGGTCTAGAAATTGGTTAAATTGATTAATTCCTCATGTTATTGCTTGAGGCTTTGTTCTTAATACAGGAACTTGCCATTCAAATTTCTACAAATAAAATGTTGGAATTTTGCCCTGGTGTCTGAATTATCGAAACAACATCGCATGTTTTTTATGGGAAAGTTACAGCTCCAATAGCGCTCTGCTTGAGCGCTCCAACATGTTGGGAGAACTTATCAGGTGGAATAGAAGCTTCACGAAAGAATTCTAATTCGATAATCGATGCTGTACATCTAGAAGATTAATATTCACCAAATTATAAATTTTGAAATAAGCGTTTACATGTTAAATGATATTTATCTCCACATATAATATATAATCATCGATGAATGTTAAAATATTAAGAATTTTTTTAAGACTTTTAATAAAACACATCAATTATGCAAATAAAGTTTAGATATACAGCATGTGAGACATACTTTCCCATCAATCATATTTATTAAGATGCCGTCTCCATGTGACTTCGGAAAAAGTGAGAAGATTACAAAATCTAAACTATCTATAATACTAAGTAGATCTTAACGTGAAAGACATTGGACCCCCAATGACAGATTTTTTGTCAAACATCTGTTAATGTGTTATTCATCTCCCTAACGTGCCACACCAACATATGTTGTTATTGTGTTGTCATCCTGTGCAACGCTGTCGATAAACTTCCCTTTCAATTAACTTGTTAAAATTAATTATATTGAATAATATTTAAAAATATATTTCACTTTAATCTAAAACAAATAATCAGTTTCGAAGAAATTCATTCCCAAACCCAATTTTTGCCTTTCTACTAGCATCACCTCGAGCTTTTCCGTAAGTTCTTTCATATCCTAACAAGGAAGCCTTAACCATCTTGGAAATGTTGAGGATAGAGGCTTATTTGTTGGTTTACCTATTAATTTATGTCCTACAGCCAATCAGTTGGTTGTAGTTTAGTAACAATTATTTAAAAGCATTCTTTAACTTATCATGTTTAGATGTATATAATAAAGTCAATGTGATAATTATACATTGCAAATAAAATTATAACAAGGTTCATATTGCATTTACGTATTATCCCTAATTGTTCATAGTCATTGTTATATTAATATTGGATATTAGTAGAACGTAACAATGCTAGCACACATTATGTTTTTCCTTATGAAGGAAATAGTTGATATCATAGATTAAATTGTAGAGATACTTAAACAAATATATGAGTGCTTGTTAGATAACAAGTTCATTGAACTGACCTGATATGAGAAATCTATTGGAACATTACTTGTATGTTTATGGAAATTTTCATTATGATGATTGTATAAGTGATCCTTTAATTTGAGGCCTCCAAAGTTATATTGTATAGAAATTGTTATGTTTTGATACTACTTATGACTTATTTAGTTATGGTTCATTCAGTTGGTAGTTATTAGATGCAACATGAACTATATAGAGGTAGTTGTATGATCAAAATATGATTTATCACCCTAAAGTAATTACGGAGAATGTTCCATTATTCTTGATTAGTTTTAATTCTAGAAATCCTTGACCTTTGTTCTTGATTAGTATTAATTCTAAAAATCCTTAACTAAGGTGGAATAATGCTTTATAAATAGTTTACAAATGTCATTAATTGAATCGATAGCTAATAACAGAGAATATGATTGGATTCAAAAAAAGTAGACATTAATTCCATGCTTTGTGCAATTAGAACATTGTATGATGAAATGATTGAGTTATATAAAAAAAATCTTGCAGTAAAAGATTAGTCAAAACTATTTTGACATTTCTAAATATTTGGTTGGTCATGATGCATTGCTAGACGCCAATCTTGATCTATGATTATAAATTGTTTAATTGGAGAACTAAAGATGAATTAAAAGGAATTTTAATTTATATAATTCTAATTATAAATTAGAATTATTATTTATAATCATTGTCATCATATTGGGAACCTAATAGGTCACACATAAAAAACGAGTTGTAGAGAACATAGTTATTTTAATCAAGTTAAACTTGATTGTAAAGTTTGAAAATCTGTATGATTAAATAGGAGATATTTAGTAAGTAAGAATCAATATGAGATATTAGATCTTATTTGGGCATAATTGATATTTAATTAGAATTATTTGTAATTCTAATTAAATTTTGATTAAATTACTAAAACATTCAAAACTTATTATAAATATGCTTAAGTTGTAATGAAGCTAACATTTATTACTTAACTCTCTTTATAAGAATTATAGAATTATCTCAACTTATTCTGTGGATACCATTAGAGAACAAACACTTATACGGCTACGATGGTTAAGATGAAACGGTTTCGGAAATGATTCGTGAGATATTACAAGAAAATGACCAAGCTTTAGAATAAGGTATAAATTAAGATTCAAGCTTTGATTTATGTATTAATTATTTTATAGAATTAAAGTGATGTTAATTTTTGGGAAATCAAAATAAGAAAAAGATTCATAATTATTTCACTACTATCAGGATAGGATCCCATCCTGATTCTCCAACATTAGCTTCTCTCTTTGTTGTAACATGATTGGCAGGTTCTTCCCTTCCATTTCTGTCACGCTTTGGCGACCCACTATCATCAACACAAAGCTTCTACACCACAATGCTCATATTCAATTGTAATTGGCTTAGGAATGATAAAAACCCCCTTGAACTGGATCTATTATAGGTTCAGCTTCATTTTAGATGTGTTTGCTAGAATAATTATTTTGATCTCCTGATATGTTAGCTTTCTTCATGGATCAAAAGGAATGAAGATTGGCATATTTGAGGCAAAAGCTATTGATTGGAAGCTTTTTTTAGTTGTATACACTCACCAATGGTAGATACGGTTATATGGATAAATGTGTAAACTTCTATAACCATGTACAAGTTAAAAGACAACATTTTAAGATAAACATGCCAATATAGAGCCAGACATGACCGTGTCTGCCGACCGTATGAATCATAGGAATTATATATTTTCATGACATCGAGTATTATGGGACACAGTCACCACGTACAATAGTGTGGGAGAATGTATGATGTTTAAAAACTTATTTTTTTTTAAGATTTTGGAAGTTGGATAAGAGAAAGAAGTTGTATGAGACAAAAATACATGATGATATAAGAGTTTTGAAGTCCAAATATCATTTCTAGGATTAGTTGGGTATTGGTGTGTGTGTGCGCGTGTGTGTGTCTATGTATACATATCTCAACTTGCACCCAATCTTGGAAGTTTTAGAGAGCTACATGAGAGTTTAGTTATGGTTGTTTTGTGCGGAGTTCTTGGCCTGAAACCTTTATCACTTATATCTTGCTATTTGATTTAGTAGATTTATTGTCAGTTTGACTTGTGGTATTTACCTCTACAATGGAGAGATTTCCATGTTAAATTCTATGTGCAATTTATCTTTCAGTCATCTTTATCATTTGAGTAGTTTGTTATTTAAGAGATCTTATCAATCTTGTGGGTGTGATTACTTGGAGCCCAATAGTTGGTGACAAAGCATTAGGTATGGAGACTGGCAATAGCTTTATGCTGAAGTTGATGTTGACCAACTACTCAACATGGAGACTTATGATGGAAGATCTCGAGGATTTTTATGATCCAATCGATACAGACAAAAGTATAAAAGACGATGTTCCTCTAAACTAAAGAAGATGATAGATAAAGAGTGAGAAAAGATAAAGCAGAAAATATTGGAAACTATTAAATAGTGGATCGATATTAGTATATTTAATCACCTATACTAAGATACGAAACCTTTTAATCTATAAAAGAAATTGGAAGGCCTTTATTAGAGAAAACTGCTTACAACAAGGCCTCTTTGATAAAAATTCTTATAAACCTAAAGTTAAAGGTTAGAAAATCAGAATTGGAACATCCCAGTGTCTTTTAGAATATCATCAATAAGTTGACTACAATAAAGAACATCTTTGATGATGAGCTACAAGCTTTGTTCTTATTGAGTTCTTTTCATATAGTTGGAAAACTTTAGTTGTGACCATTAACAACTTCACTTCAGATGGTATACTTTCTTTCGATATGATCAAAGAGAGCATGTTTAATGAACATATTGAAAGGAAGGACAACAATATCAACAATGTACAAACTCTTATGGTACAGGACAGGGGAAGAAGTAATAAAGAGGTCCCAAAGGGCAAGGTAAGTATAAGAATAGGTTGAAAAGTCTAGATATGGCAAGGAGACCAGAACAAGTCATTACTACACAAAAGCTAGTCATATAAAATAATTATGTCACAAGTGGAAGAGAAACCAAAAGAAACAAAACAACCAGAAAGAAGGAGACAACAATAATACTACGATAACAACCTCAAGCATAGATGATGAGGTGCTATTAATTTGTGTGATCATTAATATTCTCAAATTAGTCACTCAGATTCTAAGTAGCTTATTGATACATGGATTTCTTATCACTGTGTTTCGAGGAGGGAATACTTCACTATTTATAAGGGTGATGATTTTGAAAATGTCAAGATGGAAAATTAGAACTCTGCTAGCATCGTTCGCATAGGGGACTTCTAATTTAGATTGTTGTTGGATACTTATTGATCGTGAGAGATGTACCAACACATTCCAAACTTGCATTTCAATTTGTTGTCTACGAATGTGCGTGACCAAAAAGGATACTAAGTTTTAGCAATCATCATTTAAAATTTTCCTTTTTATTTCTTTAAGCACATGTTTGAGGATGGAAAGTGAAAGTTGTCTAAAAGATCATTAATTGCTTTTGGTGGATTTTACTACACCTTATATAGGACACGCTTAAGGGTTTATACTGGAGAACTAATTGCATTTGAATGGAACAATTCTATTTATTTATGGCACCAGATATTGGGATATATTAGTGAAAAAGGGATCAAATTACTAGTTTTCAAATCAATATCCTACACAAAGACTATTGTTTCTCTTAATCTAGTGATTATTATGTTGCGAGAAAGCAACATCTAGTGTCTTTTCATAAAAGATCTACTAGAAGAAAGGCTAAGTTGGAGTTAGTACACTCCAACATGTGTGGTACCATGGAGTGAGTCCTTAGTTGGAAACAAATATTTTGTTACTTTTATCGATAATGCTATAAGTAAAACTTGGGTCTTTATGCTAAAAACTAAAAACTAGGTGTTTGAGACTTGTAGGAGATTTAATGTCATAGTGAAAAAGGAAATGAATAGAAAGATTAAGTACTCCGAACTAATAATGGAGGCGAGTACACTTCTAATAAGTTTGAGGAATATTATGTGAGATATGAAATAAGATACGAGAAGACAAAACTGGGTACCTACATAGTAAAATGATGTTGTCAAGAGGATGAATAGAACCATTATAGAGAAGGTTTAATATTTGCTCTAAGTGTCAAAGCTACTGAAGTCCTTTTGGGGTGAGGTGGTTTGAATTGTTATTTATGTGATTAATAGAACTCCTTAGTATCATTACATCTTGATATTTTCAAGAGAGTGTGGAAAGGGAAACATCTGACTTATATTCATCTAAGGGTGTTCATATGCAAAGCAATTAAGCATATGCCAAAGGAGTAAAGATCAACATTAGATTCGAAGACTACTCCTTGTATATTTTGTGGATATGGAAATGAGAAGTTTGACTACAGGCTTTACAAACAAAAGCATAAGGTAACCATAAGCAAGTACATATTTTTCAATGAGCATGAGATGGGTATATATCTCATTAAAGAAGACAAGACTCCTTCCAATGATTTGTCTTACAGTACTGCATATTCTACGCTTGTTTTTATTATCATTGATCAACCTACATGTGAAGAAGGAGAAGGATACGAATTGGCATAGGATGGTAATGACCAGATGAAATCTAACGGAGATGACTTGCATGAGTTACATCTTGTGGATGATGTAAATGAGGTCCATGAGTATTATGAGTAAGAGGAGTTACTGGTTAAGTATTGGCAGATGTCTAATTTCAAAGGTCAATTAGAGTGAAGAAGCCTTCAACTAGATACTGGATTTTAGAATATCTCTAAGTTACTATTGAGGGACAACGACAAAATTTTCAAGTAATTCAGTCAGTTACAGACAGACTTTTAGTTGAAAGCAATACAAGAGGAGATCGATTATTTGGATAAGAATGGTACAGACATAGTGGCGAAGATGACTCCCGAGAGTAATCTTGAGTTTTGTAGTAAGCTCGCTAGGATAGATTTCACGTGATTAATGTGGTGGATGATTTTTCCTCCTAAATGGAGTGGAGGGGGAGATTGTTGTAGGTCCAACCTCATTTTAGACATGTTTTCTAAGCTAATTCCTCTAACTTTAGACCCCGAAAGTGCTAATTGTCTTCATGGATCAAAAGGAATTAAGATCGGGCAGATTTGAGGCAGTTAATTGTCTTTATAGGTCAAAAGGAATGAAGATCGGGTGGATTTGAGGCAAAAATTGATGATTGGAAGTTATTTTTAGAGCACATGCTCATGTTAATGGTGGACACAATCGTATGGATGAACATGTAAGCTTTTGTAACTATGTATGAGTTAAAAGACGACGTTTGAAGATAGACATACTTGTGTGAAGTTAGTATGATTGTGTACATGGAGGATATGACCATGTCTGCCAATTGTGTAAGTTATTAGAATTGTGTATCTCCAAAATATCGAGTATCGAGGGACATGATCACTACACATGTCTATATAGGAGATTGTGTACGATTTAAATATCACTCTAGAATTTGAAAGATTGATAAGAGAAAAAAGTTACATGAAATAGAAATACATTTCTATGAGTTGTTATACATATTATAGTTTTATTGAAGTTTGATTTCTATGAGTTGTTATACATACATACATACACACACATTGTTATTATTATTATTGTTGTTGTTTCATAATGTGTTCTTAGTTTGAAACCTTTATCACTTTAATTTAGTAGATTTATTGTCAATTTGTCTTAAGATCTTGAATGCAATTTATTTGTTAATGATTATATGATCTTCCCAATCTTGTAAGTATTATTGCTTAAAGCCGAATATGATCATGAAAAATCAATTTGCATTTGCGTTTGAAAGCGGCTAGATAAGCTTATACTCTTCCCTAACACCGTTAGCCGCCTCTTGTACGTTATTTAGAGCCAATAACCTCCGCTTTACTCCCCACTTTGGTGACTAAAAAACCCCATTTTGCCAGTGGTCTAACCCCTCCACATAAATAATACACACAATAGCCATATCAATTTTAAGGTGGATTTAAATTTAATGGAGTCAGATTCCTAACGTGTTTCAAACTAAATTAACACCATAAATAAGGATAATCACTAAATTAGATCTTTGCACAGAATAATGAATGTGTTCTCATCATGTATTGAAGGTTATAATTTATACTTCTCATCGATCCACGAGTAGAAGGTTTTGAAGGTGTCCACAAATTTTTATTTTTCCTTTAATATGACATTTAAGTACAGAAGGAGTACCTTCTTATCTCAAGAGCTCACAAATATTAATGAGAACGTCAAAATAAAATACATTATACATACACAAAACTCCAATTCTTTGCTGCATTTAATTCCGAGACATTTCTCAGCTCGTCCAACTTGAAAGCACATGCCCGACAAGCAGGGGATCAGATCCTCTGGTCCCTTTTTTGTGTACCTATTCTGTGTCATTACATCTGATCATCTATTTTTGTGAATCCCACGTAATAAATGGGTCAAATGCAATAGCACAGAATAGATACACAAAAAATAGACCAGAAGATCTGACACCGACAAGCAGTAACCATATGTAATTGCCATCACCACGACGTAAATGCTGCCATTTACGGGTATACCAACTGAAGTAACCGAAAGAGATATATTCCAAACGAACATCCTTATTCTAAAGATTGTGGTAGAAGGGAAAACATCAGAACAAGATGTCCACTTCATGTTTTACGGTATGCAGAACTTTGCACGACCTCCTGACAAAGGTTTTCCTTCCATATATGTTGTTTGTTACATTGCCTAAATAATTCAAAATAGAAGACCCCCTAACGCCAAAAGCAGTAGCACTAAAACTACAAGAATTGACAGATGAATATATGTGAAAATTACAGGGAAATCCCACTCGTTTCAGCTTCAAGATATTTGCAAATTCTTTCCATCACCTCTCTACCTTTAACACTATTCTGCATGAACTTTTCCGCACATCGGTGCTCTATCTTCTCAGCCATTGATGCCAATTTTGACAATGGCTTGATACGTATACTAGTCTCTTGCCTACATAATGTCCAGCAACTTGGATTACCTGGGTGAGGCTCATAATGAATCTTTTCTTCGACCTCAATGAACTTCTGGAGACTGATGTTACGGGTTGTAAGTTGCATAGAACGTGTTTGGGCATCAACAACTGTTGATTCAACACAATGACATATATCTTGGCCTACAATCTTGCGAATGAACCATGGTCCTGGAGCATGCAAGGTGATTGCCCGAGTTGTATAAAGCTTTCCTGATTCAGAATCAAGCTTTTTGTTCAAAGTGTCAACCTCAAGAATATGGGATAGAGTGCGTTTGTTCTCAGGGTCAGTATACTTGCGCCAAGAAGCAGAAGTTACTCTTTCCCAGGGATGCTTATAAACATGCTCTTGTGCATAAGCTTTAACCATCTTATTTGACTTGCTGTATGCGCCAATATAAGTTTCTACTTTAGTCATTTGAAAGAAATAAATGGCAGACAAATAAAGTTGACACACCAAATTTTGGAACATTGAATCGCAAATCTAGTTTTGAAATTTTCTAACCCAACATGCGCAACTCCTTTTATCTATAAGGATGAGATGCAGAATGATTCATGTGTTATCACAGGAATGTCAATGCTCAGCAACAATAATGAATATCCCCATCAAATATTGACGCAGATGTTATGCGATAACATAGTAGGATCACGTATTTAACAACAACAACAACAATATTGTAGAGATTCTATGTATCTTACTATAGTAGTTACCGTAGATGATTAGTTATTTCAGATGGATGTAGTTAGTTTATTGTTTACAAAACGTTAGTTAGTTAACTGAAGTTTTTTATTTAAGCTTCTTCTTGAGTTACAGAAGATATACGATTGATAGAGTGAGAAACGGTGGTTCTCTCACTAACAAATACTCTGTTATATTTTTCCTATATGGTATCAGAGAGTTGGTAACTGTCTCAAGAAATAGATCTGTGACGTCGACCTTTGATCGGAGTGTGGTTGTGGCAAGATGACAACGAAGAAAGATACTGATAATCCGGGTGTTAGTCTTGTTACTACTCCCTTGAATGGACTCAATTACAGAACGTGGAGTACGTCTATGAAGAAAGCTCTAGCAGCTAAGCACAAACTCGGTTATATAACTGGCAAGATTCAAATTCCAGCTGAGGATGCATCAGATTATGAGGAGATTATGAGTGCTAATGCCATGGTGGAATCCTGGATTCTAAACTCGTTGACTAAAGATTTGCATGATGCGTTTCTTTACGTGTCTTCTGCTAAGGACCTATGGGATAAGCTTGCAAATCGTTTTGGTGATTCTACTGGCCCTCAAGAGTATCAAATCCGACGAGAGATTGGTAGTATTTCACAAGGTAATTACAGTCTTTCCATGTATTTCACGAAGCTCTGCAAATTGTGGGATGAACTACAATGTATCATACCTGTTCCACAATGTATCTGTGGTTGTTGTACTTGTGATGTGTCTGGTAAGATCATGAAACTTAATGATAATACAAAATTATTCAGTTCTTAATGGGATTGAATGATTCTTATAGCCATGTCAAGAATCAGATCCTTATGATGGATTCTTATCCTAATATCGACAAAATATATTCTATGTTGATGAATGTGGAGAGACAAAAGCAGGTTGTGGATTCTTTTGGGGAGGTTACAGAAGGGAATGCACTTATGGTTGGCTCAGGTCCAATAAAACCTTCTAACTCGGGAAAAGGAAATGGCAAGAAAAAGGACTGGAAGGCCGATAAGGAGGATAAGAAATGTTCGTTCTGTAAAATGGATGGCCATACAAAGGATACATGTTTTAAGTTGCATGGCTATCCCGAATGGTATATTGACCTTAAAAATCAACAAAAAAAATCTGGTGGGAAAATAGGCAAGGTTAACTTGGCGGACAGTGCAGATGATGTTGGTGGATTAAGTATGAGGGCGATTATTCAACAGGAATTGTCAAAGTTGATGAAAGAACAAACGCAAGTTTCCAACATGGAGAAAGAGAATTTTTTTGGTGCAGAATTTGCAGGTAATATTTATGCTCTTGAGACAAAATTAGGGCATCAAGCTATTTCTACTTCATGTTGGATAGTAGATACTGGGGCTAGCATTCATGTTTCAGGCAACGTATGTTTGTTTCATAAGC
>JANIPM010000008.1:33586452-33596631 GCA_027478405.1 Erythroxylum cassinoides | reverse complement strand
AGATTAATTTGGTGAGTAATCGACTTATTAGGAGTTGAAATTTTTTTACAAGTGTAATTATTTAATAGCATAACTCCTTTGAACGATAACAATAACAAGACTCACTCTGACATTTCCTTCAGTAAATCATGATAATAAGGACAGTATTTTTTTTTTCAACTTAAGAAGGTAGTTGCACCAGATGCAAATGTATAATTATTTTTATGGTAAAAGATACAAATCTCCTTTACAATTTAAAAAATTTTGAAAATTTTTCTGATTTTTAAAATTCTTGAAAACACTCTTTCTAATTTTTAATTTAAAAAAAATCATTATCTTAAATTTTAGTTAAAAATAATGACAAAATATATATAATATAAGCATCAAATATAGACTAATCAAATGTCACTAACATGATAATATAGCTTTTAAATCCGACCATAACAAATTAAAATAGATTTAAATTAATAATTTAAAATAATTATTTAATCGTATTGGATTTAATTACTTAGATTCCAATTGAAAAGTTTTGTTGAATCATCATATAAATATCAGTTAATTAGTCAAGGTTTTATGTTCATACTATAGTGTTTTGTTGTTATTTTTTTTATCCAAAATCTAAAAGAAGAGAAGTTTTTTTTCCAGAATTTTAAAGATAAAGGGAATTTTTCTTTGATTTCCTGAACAAAACGTGAGATTTATGTCTTTTACCCTATTTTTATAAGCTAGAAGCTATTTCATTACAGGAACAAAATATTTAGATTAAAAAAAAGAATAAGAATCAATGAAATTAATTGGATTCGTGTAGTCAACTTCCAATTATTTGTAGAACTGCACTCCAAATAAACTGGGAAAACGATAGGTGAAAAAGAAATGAATAAAGGTTTGATGAGGTCTGGAAGAGCTGCAGACAGAACTTCAAAAACTGTGGATGAACGATAAGAATGCAAAAGGAAAAAAAAGAAAAGAAAAGGACCCAAAGTGACTATTAGAAACGAGCAAGGATGTGACGACGTGCAGAAGAACTAACACCAGACTGATGAACGACAAGTTAACTAAATACAACATCGTCATTCATAAATAAAAGTAGAGAATTGACACATGATTGTATAGGAGATAATACCCAAGGCGTTAGGAACGGCTAGCTTAAACGCTGATAGTGGCTGTATAGGTGCCACAACTAATTTTTGACAATCAAGAAACCTTTTCTTCACTCACTCTCTTCATCTTTCTCTGTTCGTTGTATTCTTGTGGGTGTTGCCTTTCTACTATTAGTTTTCTTGTACCTGTATACGCTTCCTCATAACCAGAGTGCCATCTGATTTTGACAATTCTGTCAAAGAACAATTGAGTAATAACTTCGCTAAGTACTTCGATATACCAATCACCATAACTTCCTGAGACATCGCCCTTATATTTTTAAGACCAATTTGATGACAGGATATCACATGCAAGATTACATTCTTAAGACCAGTTTGCAGGACTAGTTTGACCAATCCCATTAAGAATTTACAGCCCTTTGGAACTGCTCTGGGATGCGGAGTAGTGGAGCTTCGATTGCTCCAGGCTTGCCAAGCTGACCGCAAGCAGCCATTTGATCATCACCTCTACTCTTCCGCAAGAAAACTGTGCACCTGGCTTCTGCCAAAATATTCCGAAACTTGATCATGTTTTCTATGCTGGATGGTCTAAATAGGGAGCCACAGTGAGGATTAAATTCGATAAGATTTATCTTGCATGGAATGCCTTGCACGAGATCAATGAGCCTCTTTGCATCGTCAAAACTGAAAACACGTACAATTACCAACACTGTAACTCACAAATAAACTCAGTTTCTTTATTCAATCAAGCAAAACCATGTAAAACATTGTCAGTTTTGTTGCCCAAATCAATCAAACCCCTTTTATCCATATCAAGACAGGTATGTAAAAGGAAATGCTTTTCTCACCTGTCATTTACTCCTGCAAGCATTACGTACTCGAAAAGAACTTTGTAGTTATGCTTGGAGCGAAGACCCTCTCGAAGTGTATCAAGAAGCAAGTGCAGATTATACTTCCGATTGATTGGCATTATCCAATTTCTGACCTGCACGGATATGATGAATAGAATGTCATATCAAGTGGGGAAATTTACTAGCATACGAAGTTAAACTAATAAGTAACTACCTCATCAGTTGTAGCATTTAAACTAACAGCCAAAGCACAATTTGATTCATGGAGGAAACGTCTCAGTTGAGGAACCAGCCCACTAGTAGAAACAGTGACCTTTCGAGGACTTAAGTGGAGCCCCTGATCATGCACCATAATCTCTGCAGCTTGAATGACGCTATCAATGTTCTGAAGTGGCTCTCCCATTCCCTGAAAAACTTAATTTCATGTTGTTAACTGGAGTTTAACTAGTATGCTAGAATCTATTTTCTTCCTCCTAAAATGATATTGACATAACCAAAGAGTATTATTGTTGCTTTGATCAAACAAAAACAGGAAAACACTGCTTAATGTGGCCAACAAGTTTGAGAGAACCATCTAAACTTTGCTAAGAAAAGTAAAGCAAAAACGAAAAGGAAGGAAGAATTAATTGGCTATAATTCCATATTCGTTACGGAGGATTAGTAAAAGCCTACGAATGAATATAGTAATAAAGTATGATTAATTATCAACTGCACTTCATTCATGAAGAAATAACACATAAGGTTCTCTTCAGCAAGATGATGTGAACTAGTGAGTCCAAACACAATAGGAAGACTATCTTTGCTTCTTTTCGGTGATTATAAAACCTAGGTTCATTATATCAGCATAGACTGGAAGATGGCAACAATCCCCAATTTCAAGATTGAACTTTGAACCCCATCCCAATATTACCTAACCAAGTAATTTGAACTGAAGTAACTGTAAACATCAACTAACCATAAACACAACGTTTGTGATAGGACCAACTTCACTTGTAAGGAGACGCTGTGCAAACACAACCTGCTCCACTATCTCAGCTGTGGTCAGATGTCTTTTCAAACCCATCCTGCAACATGGATGGGATCACCATCAAAATCAAACTCGCAGTTATGTAAACCATAAAAGACGTGGGGTCATTGCATATGGATGATAAAAGCTTGCCTGCCAGTGTAGCAGAACTGGCAATTCATGGCACAGCCCACTTGACTTGAAACACAAACTGTTGTCCTTCCCCTATCACATGGTATAACAACTGTTTCAATTACCATTCCATCATCCAACCTAAATAAAATCTGCAAGTTCCTGTGAGTTTCAAAACCAATGAGAAGATATCCATACCAATACAATTGCAAAAAAGATATACATGCTCTAAGCAGGGTTTTAGAACTATAACTATGAGAAAAAAGCAGTAACCAAGATAGCAAGGAATAATAGTTGATACTCAATATCAAATAAGCTACCTTTCTAGTTCTATCCGATGCTGTGAGAATATCTTCCACAGATAATACCCTGAATTCAGCACGTTCACCCAACACTTTCTTGAAATCTTTGTTCAAACCTGTAGAAGATCAATATACAAATTTGTCTCACACAGCGTTTTGAACAAAGAAACAAGCATAAAGTGAAGAAGAAGAAGAAGAGCAAAAGAATAGTTAGAAAAGCACCTTCTAATTCATCGATGTTATGTGCCCAAATGTTGTTCCCATACAAGCGCTTCCAGAGCATCAATGCCTGCCCTGGCCTGAATCCATGAGACTGAACCCATTGCTGCAAAACAGATACGAGCAATTAAGTCACTTTCTCATATAAACAGCTAGATAAATTAGAGAGTGAACAACAAATCTTCATACATATAAAAGTTAGAAATTTAAACTTCTCACAAACAGAAGGCGGATCAAATAAACAAAAGGAGAGTGTAAAAAAATACTTCAAGTTGTGGGTATCTCATTCCCTTAAGAAGCATCTTCGAGCCCATCTCTGGAACAGCATCGACGACCCCATCTGGTACACAACGAATTCAGAATAAGAAGAAATAGCCCAAATTGAATTACGTATGTTTGGCCTCGAAAAAGATAACACGACAAAGAGCTCCTTACCAGAAGCGGAGAAACTATGAGGAAGCGATGACGAAATAGAAAGGAAGCGAGTGTTGAGGGAGGGAAAGGAAAGAGAACTGAGGCTCAGTTTCATCGGGCGTGGTGGGACCGATGGTTCTAGAGAATAGAAGGAGACAGGAGCGGAGTAACGGTTAGTAAGTGGAGGACTAATGGGCATTGAAGGATGGTTGTGAAGGACAGAACTGGCTCTAGCCTGAAAGCGCCTCATCCACATACAACCCATCTCCATAACGTTGTCCTCAGTCAGCGGCAGACGCCTCACAACTTATCAGTCGCCACAGCGAAAGGGTTTAACGGTCCAGTTAGTTGGTATATGCTGGGGGGGATTTGTTGTTGGGCTGTTAAGGTTTTAGAACAAGGAGGCCCGATTCGTTTGGGATTTTCTTATATTTCTTATATAATCATCACAAAATGAAAAACGTGTGATGATATCTAAACCAGGGAGAACACTGAAGAGTCGATAGTATGGGAGTGGCCGAAAACCCCCGTAATGTGATAATAATAATATACATGTACATCTGGTAGAGATTCTATGTATCTTACTATAGTAGTTACCGTAGATAATTAGTTGTTTCAGATGGTTAGTTGACTGAAGTTTTTATTTAAGCTTCTTCTTGAGTTAATAGTATATATACGATTGATTAAGTGAGAAGCGATTGAACTCTCACTAATAAAATACTCTGTTATATTTTTCTATATGGTATCAAAGCTTTGGTAACCGTCTCGAGAAGTAGATCTGTGACGTCGACCTTTGATCGGAGTGTGGTTGTGGCAAGATGACGACGAAGAAAGATACTGATAATCCGGGTGTTAGTCTTGTTACTACTCCCTTGAATGGACTCAATTACAGAATGTGGAGTACGTCTATGAAGAAAGCTCTCGCAGCTAAGCATAAACTCGGTTATATAACTGGCAAGATTCAGATTCCAGCTGAGGATGCAACAGATTACGAGGAGATTATGAGTGCTAATGCCATGGTGGAATCCTGGATTCTTAACTCGTTAACTAAGGATTTGCATGATGCGTTTCTTTACGTGTCTTCTGCTAAGGACCTATAGGATAAGCTTGAAAATCATTTTGGTGATTCTACTGGTCCTCAAGAGTATCAAATCCGACGAGAGATTGACAGTATTTCACAAGGTAATTGCAGTGTTTCCCTGTATTTCACGAAGCTCTGCAAATTATGGGATGAACTACAATGTATCACACCTGTTCCACAATGTATTTGTGGTTGTTGTACTTGTGATGTATCTGGTAAGATCATGAAACTTAATGATAATACAAAAATTATTCAGTTCTTAATGGGCTTGAATGATTCTTATAGCCCTGTCAAGAATCAGATCCTTATGATGGATTCGTACCCTAATATCGACAAAGTATATTCTCTGTTGATGAATGTGGAGAGACAAAAACAGGTTGTGGATTCTTTTGGGGATGTTACAGAAGGGAATGCACTTATGGTTGGTTTAGGTCCTATAAAACCTTCTAACTCGGGAAAAGGAAATGGCAAGAAAAGGGACTGGAAGGCCGATAAGGAGGATAAGAAGTGTTCGTTCTGTAAAATGGATGGACATACAAAGGATACATGTTTTAAGTTGCATGGCTATCCCGAGTGGTATCTTGACCTTAAAAATCAACAACAAAAATCTGGAGGGAAAGTAGGCAAGGTTAACTTGGCGGAGACACCGTTGGAGGACAGTGCAGATGATGTTGGTGGATTAAGTATGAGGGCGATTATTCAATAGGAATTGTCCAAATTGATGAAAGAACAAATGCAAGTCTCCAACATGGAGAAGGTGAACTTTGGTGCAGAATTTGCAGGTAATATTTCTGCTCTTGAGACAAAAATAAGGCATCAAGATATTTCTACTTCATGTTGGATAGTAGATACTGGGGCTAGCATACATGTTTCAGGCAATGCGTGTTTGTTTCATAAGCTGGGTCCAGTGAAGAAGATATCTACAATTAGCTTGCCTGATGGATCGGTCAAGAAAGTTAATATGGTGGGAGAGATAAGGCTTAGCAAGGATGTAGTTTTGTCGCATCCAAGCTTCAAGTATAATTTGTTATCTGTGAGTCGAATCTTGCAACATGAAGCTGGAGTTTTCACTTTTTATCCATCCTTCTGTGTTTTACAGGGCGAGAAATGTAAGAATATATTGGCTGTGGGCAGGGCTGTTGGTCATCTGTATTATCTTACGGCAGAGTCTTTTCATGCAGAAGTGTTAACCACTGCTTCTGTTGTTTTACGTCGAGATGAAGCTCATGTTGATGGTGGTTGTTTGAATAAGGTTGTGAAATGTGTAGATAGGGTTCATAATAATGAGTCTACTGTATTGTGGCATCAAAGGCTGGGGCACCCCTCCTTTGACGTTGTACAGAAACTACCTTTTGTTAATAAAAATTCGTGTGATTAAGATATTGTTTGTGATGTTTGTGCGAAGGCAAAACAGTCTCGTCTGCCATTTCCTGCGTGTGACAATCATAGTGACAAAATTTTTGAATTACTTCATGTTGATGTTTGGGGTCCGTATAAAAGGTCATCTTTAACAGGGCTTTTTATTTCCTCACCATTGTAGAAGATTGTAGTCGTGTTACCTGGACTTTTTTGATGCAACATAAGGACCAAGTTAGTTCTATTCTACGAAAATTCTTTCCCATGGTGAAAACTCAGTTTAATAGTTTGGTTAAGGTGGTCCGAACGGATAATGGGGGTGAGTTTGTTGGTTATAATTGTCAACAAGTCTTCCTTGATCATGGAGTATTACATCAACGATCTTGTGTTTATTCCCCACAACAGAATGGTAGAGTAGAAAGGAAGCATCGGCATCTACTTCAAGTGGCACGGGCTTTATTGCATCAAGCACACTTGTCCACTAAGCTTTGGGGTGAGGCTATCCTTCATGCTACTTACTTGATCAATAAATTGCCTACTGCTACTTTGAGCTGGAAATCTCCCTATGAAGTTTTGTTTGGGAAATCAACTATTCTTGATGACTTGCGAGTTTTTGGGTGTTTATGTTTCGCTACGGATACAAAACCTCACAAGGATAAGTTTGGAGTCCGAGCGTCTAAGGGTATTTTTCTAGGCTATGTTGCAGGCACGAAGGGATACGGAGTTTATGATCTTGACACTGGAAGGGTATTCATCTCTAGGGACGTTACTTTCCATGAGCATTTATTTCCTTTTGCAGATAATCAATGTGTGGATGGTACTGATCCACCTATCCCCTCATTACCAGTCTTAGGTGAAGATGTTATCGATCAACCACGTGCTCCTCCTTTTGTTCTAGACCGTCCACGTGTTCCTCCTTCTGTTGACGATCCGGTGGTAGGTGATCTTGATGAGTTTCGAGTAGTGCACCCTGTCCCAAATGAGGTTCCCACTACGATTCATCCCTCCTCTTCACTTCCTGAAAATCGTCGGAGCTGCCGCCCAAGAAGAGCACCGTCATGGATGTCTGACTATGTGGTGCATTCTGCCCAAGGCGCCAACACCCACACTTCTCCTCATTTGCCTCACACGTTTCCTTTCTTTGCTCATACCAGAGTATCTGCCGATGTTGCAGATTTTCTTTGTCATGTGACTGCTGCGAAGGAGCCACGGAATTTTCGGGAGGCATGTCAAGACGACAATTGGGTTCGGGCTATGGGTTCAGAAATACAGGCGTTGGAAGATAATCACACTTGGGAGCTCACTACGTTACCGACGGGGAAGACTACTATTGGGAGTAAATGGGTTTTCAAGTTGAAGTACAACCCAGATGGCACGATAGACAGGTGCAAAGCGCGTTTAGTAGCTAAAGGTTATAATCAGGTTTATGGTGAAGATTATAATGACAGTTTTTCACCGGTAGCAAAGGTGGTGACTGTGAGATAAGATTTCGCTACAAAATGTTCGGGAAGACGTTAACTTGTTAGGATCTATGATAGAGTCACATAAAATCCTCGGAAGTAGTTAAAACAAAGTAGAGATCTCGGGGAATACAAATTAGACAAGAAAAAAAAAGCCCTTCTAATGCAAATATCTACTGATCGGAACATCTTCACAATATTTGCCAGCCATCTCTACCAACAAAGAAAGCCATTCAGAAATGGTTGCGATAAGCCGTTCAGGAATGGTTGCGATAAAATCAACGAAATGAGTTCAAGCAGAATCTGGAGATCCCATTGATCGACCAAAACAGCTTAAATCCATTAGTTTAGAATCTCATACACTCTAAATAAGTTAAGAAGTATAAGCAAATACTCTTAAATATACACATGCATGAGGGTTATGATCCAATTGCACTGAATCAAAGAAATTTAAAGCATACCAGACAATAGCAGATGGCGAAGAAGAAAAACAGATTGCAAAGGACGCCCCTTAGAGAGAGAACAACCGAAAATTGAAGGAAATGGAACCCTAGAAAGGGGCAGCCAGTGCAGTGTTGTCAAAAGCTATACAAAGTTCAAACACTTGGAAGAGAATCGGCACATGAGTTGGGCCTGTCGAGACCCAAACTCCATTGTTCTGTTCTTGCTGCTTTATGAGGCTGTTCTAGAACTCTTTCAATAGTTTTAACTTTTTTTCCCTATTTCTTTATAAGGTTCTTCCACAACTCTTTCAATATTCTTAGCCTTCTTCCTCTCCTGCCCTATTCCTTCCTTATTATTTATCATTTATTTATTTTTATTACAACTTGTATTTCTTTGTTGTATTATTACTTATATTATATTATATTTATTAGTTATCATATTTGTATTTTATAATTTATATTATTTTTTGGGTCATTCAATGAAAATTTATAATTACACCTTACAAGTTGATATGTCACATTTTAACTTGTTATTGGATCTCTACATAAATTAAGCAGACAAATTCATAAGTTGAATTTTTTTTATTAATCCAAATTATTTTACTTATGAAGACCCAAAATCTAAAAAATATTTTTTTTGAAAAATATAAATACGTCTACTTATAATTATTTTATCTAAAAAATAAAAAAAGAAAATTTCCATATTTCTAGCTCCCTATTAATAATAACTTTACTTAATTTGTAGAAAAAACTTCTTTAACTTATATAATATTCTTGTATTATTTCAAAACACCCAAAATGCTCATTTATTGAATAATAATATTAAAATATATAATAAATTTATGTTACTCAATTTTAATTATGAATATAAATCCTAATTTGATATTGTTAAATATTTTCTAATTATAACTATAGTTTTATTAACTTGGAATAAAGTGTTATTATTATTAAATTTTGATGTAAAATAATAAAAAGAATGATGGTTTTTATAATGTGAATTTAAAATTTTTTATAGTAACTACTAATTTAGAATACATAATGTGCCATATATCAATTTATGTAGATAATATTTGATATAGACGTATAATTTAAGTTTAGTTTGAATACCATATCTATAGGTACAACCTAACTCCAACAAGAGATGATAAACTTTACCCACATCAAGTAACATTGTATGTAATAATACAAATACAAAAGCCAACTTTATTGATTTCTATCTTAATTTACCATGATGAATGCCTCAGAGCACTCGTCTTAAAAATACCAAGCACTTGAAGGAGTATCTTCCACTCAGCCTACTACCTTGGATAATCTCTTTTATCTTTACTGATTTATTATGTAGATAAATTAAATGATTACATTGGTAAGAAATGAGCAATTTTAATAAGGAAATTACATAACTATACTCTTTCATTTTCACTTTGATATTAGAAGTGGTTGAAGTAAACTTGATGACTCCTAGTGCTCTACATTCATTTGTTACAAGTAAGAGGATGCTTGGTTAAGGGGTATGAGAATAAATCAATGGGAATGGAATAAAAGTAGGTGGCTGGTTGATTATTATGATTGATTGAATAGTTTTTTCATACCCAAGTTTAAGGTAATGATCCATACCCTCCATGTATAGGAGGAATGAATTTGATTCCTACCAACATTATTATTTTTAATTTTGAATTAAATATTTTGAATTAAATATAATTAAAATGTAACTAATTAAAATACATTTAATTAAAAATATAAAATATAATTAATTAATAACTTTAATTAATTAAGATAAAAGCTAATTAATTAATTAATTAAAATAATTACAAAATCTAATTAATTAATTAATTAAAA
>JANIPM010000008.1:33562517-33576570 GCA_027478405.1 Erythroxylum cassinoides | reverse complement strand
TTTAACATATTTTAAATAATATTTATATACATAAATAATTTTTATTACAAAATAAAATATAGTTAAAATTAAAAGTATTTTTTATTTTTATATTGTCAAACATTATATTGTATGAAACTATTTCAAAAAAACTCTTTTTTAAATGACAACGAAACAGTCAACTAACTTCTTAGAAAAGTTCTTTTTACAAAAGCTCTATTGACAAAAGCTCTACTGATAAAAGCTCTGCTGATATATGCTCATCCAAACAGGCATTTAATCTCGATTTATGTGATACTAAAATTTCTCGAGAGTGTTGCAATTATTTTTAAGCATGTTCTTTTCTCTTATTTTCTGCTAGCAATTTGAGTTAATTTTTTCACAAGATTTAGATAAATGTCAAGCTCTTTAGCTCATCACACTGTTTATTGGTTTCTGCTGCTTTATTTTTCACCACGTGTGGAACTCATCAGAAAAGAACTTGGAAGTTACCAATGAGTATGTTTTCATAGAGGGAATGAAGATTCATGCAGTCGGAGTCGAATGTTGTATTAAAACAAAACAACTTGTGTATTGTATAAGATTTAGATGAATAATATTTCAATATAAAAATCTTTTGCAAAACTTAATAAAGGTTCTCTAGGTAATTAAATTTCCAATTAGGTATATTCACAAAATATTATTTTTTGTAAAGAATTTGAACTATAATTAATTACTTTGGTAAAATGAGATGAATGTGACAAAAAAATAATTATATAAAATATTTTTATTTCAGTAATTATGATAACTAGTTAGTGTAAGAATAGAATTTAATATGTTAAAAAATAAAATTATACTAAAAATTAAAACATAAAATAATGAAACCAAACAAATTTTCATTTTCAAATTTTTATCACAAACTTCAACTAAACATGTTCTTATTTTAATTTTAATTACTAAAAATTAAAACTTACAATGAAAAAAGGAAACTAGAACTGAATGACTCCTTAAATTGCCTCATTTTCTTTTGAAGTCAACATTTTTTATATTATTATTAATTATTAAATTAAACTTATAATTTTTGTTCTTTGAGTGAAATTTGATGATTATGAACTAGTTAAGTGATAATTAAATAAAATCTAGTTAGACTCACATATAAGGTAGTAAACGAATATACTAGTTAGTAAATGTAGAAAAAAATTATATAAATTAATAATACTGAAACTATATAAAATTTTTAATTAATTGACAAGTTGCTTAATTGAGAATTATTTTAGAATATTAACTCATGTTGGAAAAACAAAAATAATTATGTAATAAAAGTTATTAGTTTATCGAATATTAATATATATTTACTGTAATAAGTGAAGAAGAAGACATAAAAAATTATAGATTTATCGGTGATAAAGTATATATATATATATGATTGTGTTTCACACTAATAGAGTATAAGAAACCAAATAGTAGATACCATCTTTTTTTTTGATAAAGATCGTTTCCTAGAAAACTGGGGATGGATTTTTTGCATACAAAATTTTGGGTCTTACTTGCACCCGCTGATACATAGGAGAGATTTTAATCTCATTTAGGGTTGATCGTCAGTTCATCTCCATTCAACGCTGTAGTCCCTACTCCCTACGCCAGATTACCATCCCCACTGTGATTTTCCCCACAATCGTCTTTCAATTCCGCAGGAAAAATAAACTAGTGAAAGAAAATTTCAAAAAAAGAAAACAAAAAGCAATTGACCTAATAAAATTGGTTTAAGAAGGGCCTCGACTTATTAGCAGGCCTACCTCTTGATGTTATCTGATCTGCTGATGCTTTATAAAACATCAACATGCACTTCTTGACGTAATATTTTGGTTCCATTCTTCTGACAATCTCATGATCAGTCATTCCACATTGTAAAAACACCAGGATTTGACCCCTGAACTGAATCTCCAGACCAGTTCCCGTAACCACCAGAAGGCATATCATAATCCACCTTAACAAGTGCAAGCTCCTCGGCAGATCCTACTGCATTAGATCCTGTAGAATTCGAGGCCATCCCAAGTCCATTTCCCAAATAACCTCCATTATAACTGCTACAAGAACTGCCATTGTTGTCTACAATTGATGAAGAAGAGCCCATGTTCAACAGTCCATGAAGCAAAGCCGGGTTATTTTGGATGTAACTATTGTAAAACTGAGGGCTTTGACTCGATTGGTGTAGGTAAGAACCAGATTGCTGGTGTAAATGAAGCTGTGTCTGAAGATAATTTTGTTGAAAAGAGGCATCTTGGTGGTACTGAGAAATGTCATGGTTTTGAAGAGTGAGTAATGGCTGTGGTTGATCAAATGACGACTGCATGAGAGAATATGCTTGTAGCCTGCTGGAACTAGAACCTCCGTACTGGAAACTTGAACCAAGAGCTATCATTTCTTCTCGTTTTCTTGACGATTCCATTGCTTGCGCCTCCTTGAGTCGTTTAGCAGCCCCCCCTCCAATTGGCAAAGTATTGCTCTCAAGAATTGCCTTCACATCATATCGGCTCATGTCGAAGTTGGTCACTGCATTAAGCCCTCTAAACTTTATAGCTGCTATGTCATAAGCTTCGGCAGCCTCCTCTTCCGTGCCTTAAATGATTCCATAGACGTCGTGTTAGTAATCGGAGCAATACCAAGAATAGAATTTCTTGTAAGGTCTATATACCTCCACGCAGAAAGAGAGTTCTTAACGAGGATGCCAAGACAGTTTCTTATATTTCTAGTTATTTTGAAGGAATACACGTGTGCATGAAGAGCAAATGACTTACTAAAAGTTCCCAAGTAGAGGTCTTTATTGCCTGCAACTCTACCGATTCTTGCTTGCCATCTTCCATGTTGGTGATGCCTGTTCAACGTTAATTACTTTGAGACTTGGAAAGAGAGAACACAAGAGAGCGAGAGAGAGATCGAGGAAGGTTGGGAATATTTGGAGCTATCCATGCAAGATATGTACCTTGTAACTCCGCGATACATGGATGCACCTCTGGAGAAGCCACTACTCTTCCTGTAATTTATCATTAAGGAATACATTAATTATCTCATGATTAAATTCTGAAAAGTATTAAGGATTAATATCATTCTGCATATACGAGTTACTTCAATTAGAACTACTTCGGTCTAGTTGCACTAACTTGTATTACGACCTAAAATGTTTTATGTACCTTCTAATGGCAGCCACAAATTCTTGTCTGGTCATGTGCTTCATCTCCTCCAGCTCCTTCTCATAGTTACTGATCTGAGAAAGTGAGAGACAAGTTGCAGGTCACTAGCAGAACCTAATGCCTATGCTGCTTCATATGCAGTTTTAGAACCAATAAAACTTACCGGAAAATTGGTAGTGGTGGATATTCCCCAATACTTGAGTGCAGCCAGATCGTAAGCCCTAGCAGCTTTTTCTTCTTTGTCATAGCCACCTGCTCATATAATAGTTAACAAACTCATGAGTTCATTATTTAAAGTAAAGGGAGAAGAAGAGAAAGAAATGACGAACTATAAGAATGAAACTGCTCACCTAAATAAACTGCAAGAAGTTTTAGGACCATGTCAATCCATAACCAAAAAATGAAAAAGTAAAGAGTTAGTGATGATTAAACTTCGATGCTAACTGATAACGGTAAAGTTCGCCGAAACCCCGCAACTCTAGCAGGAACGACCTATAACATATGTACCTTGTCTTCCTTTCCTGGACTGTCCTTCTCTTCTACAGCTATTATCCCATAGATGAGCTTCATACCTTCCTGTCCACCGATGCCTGCATGTTCAACTTAAAAACTCAATGAGGATGCATTATGTTTCATTGCTGTGAAGTGGACAATCAAATAAATACAGGTAAAAAAAAAGTAGTGATTCTTCATGTACACCTTGTTACACCACGATATATGGATGTTCTTTGCCCGAATGTGTCCAAGGTCCTTCTGGGTGCAGCAGCTTCAACTGTGTTAGTACTGTTATCCCCACTGGTTTCACATGTAGAACCCTTCCCACTTGCGCTACCCATAGACAGTGTCAGTGACTGCAGACTGCTGGCATTTTCTTGAAATTCATAGTTGTTAGAAGCGGCTACTACACTATTGTGGGCAGGCACCAGGCTATTGCTGGAGAACATATAGTCAGAATCATTTGCCTGAATTTCGTTGAAGGCCACAAGATCTGATTGATTCTCGGATTTGCTCACACCAAGAAAATCTGCTACTTTGGGAACTTCACTGCTGCCGTGAGTGTTAACAAGACTCCATTCTAAATAAATAGAGCAAAAAAGAGAGACGAAAAGGAAATATTGGTCAGACCGATAGACGAAGAGATTAAATGGACAAGGAAGTTGTACCTTGATTCTGGAAGGGATTGTCCATATTGTCATTAACCAAGCCTAGAGAAAATTGATGAGAATGAGGTGTTTGCATATGGGTTTGCAAGGAAGAATTGTTTGGAGAAAGTGGAAACGTAAGCCAGTTGTTTGAATTCATGGATCCTTAATAGTTGTATCTTGGCCGATCTTCAAAAGGTGAAGATTGTTACCTGCATGTAATACAAAACAAACAAGAGTTAAGGATTATGCAACTGAGGAAAGAAGTGATAAAAAGGGTAGTCAAGCCAAAGTAATTAATTAGCAAGCAAGCACAAAAAGAATCTTCATAGTATTTACAGGTGGCTAGGGTTAGCCTGAAATACTCTGACTCAAAACACTCCTTTCTCTGAACGCGCTCTCAAAGTTTGACCTAAGTTGAAATCTTGTTTTCGTAAACTTGAGAGAGGAGAGTCAAGGTAGAGAGAATGCAAAAGAGAGTCAGAGAGCTTTAAGAAAGGAAGACGACATCTTAAAATAGACTCTCACCCACACAGACACTGACACACAAATCAACCAAGTAGAAGTAGCTCCTTATGAGCACCATTTTCCAACACTTGAAGCCAATTCACCATCACACTAATTATAATATCTCACATTAACATACCCATTTATATCCATCTACATATTTTTCTATATACGGACACGAGCGTCATATTAAACTATTAGTTTAGCGGTCTTCAGACTTGGTATTGGGACAAAGCCACAAATCCAACTGGAAAATTCCAACTAATGCCAAGCCCTATTCCACCTCCTCTTTCTCTCTTGAAGCCCCACTTGATTCATTGGAACTCTCGTCCTCGTTCAATGCAATATATGACTCCCCAAAGCCCGGCATTCCCACACTCTGCAAATCATCTCTTAGTCTAACCCTACGTAAAGTTAATCTCCTCTCTTTCTCTCTCCCATCTTCAAGAAACTAAGATATGATGCATGAGCTTATCAAATCCATAAGCCAAAGAAGATCTCCCATCGCCTGAATGACCAAATTTGTAGATCCCCGAGTCCCTGCATGTGTTGAAGATGCATGAGTACGGATGTGCTATATTTTAAGATCAAAATCCGACATATTAAATATTTGAAGTAATGGAGGGAAGAGTAAGAATTACCCTTGTCTTGTTGATTTTTTAAATTTGGTGACTAAGCAAATCACATAAACTTTCTAAAGGATTTTGTTTGGTTCCCCAAGTAGAAATCTGTTGACCACTTAGTTGATATTCGTGCCCCGTCAAAAGCTAAATTTCTCATTCCTGAGGACTGAGGAGGCATTTCAATTCCATTTGCGCTTATCGATTTCTATATCTTAAGCCAGACTTATAGAGAATACATCAAACTCCATTACTCTAACCATCAACCTCACGCACACTTTCTATTCATAAAGCTAATCGTAAAGATACATTGTACACTGTATATCTACTGCGTATCTACTGTTTTGAATCTTTTGATGAACTCAAAACGAAGTCAAATTAAATATATTAATAGAAGCATATGTACGTAAATTTATACTTTTGCAGCTAAACTTGTTATCTTTTCTACCTTATAATCTACATGTTACCATGCCCATCAGATGCATACATAAGCTCACATAGAACACATGTATATTAATATTAAGAGACAGAGATATCTGACAGCACGAATAATATTTATGAAGTTGAAAGCTCTCATAGTTTGGTTTTCTAGGACAGTCAAAGGATTACTTTTCCATCATTTAGAAGCTGAACATTTCAGAGTTTCAGGTTTCAGACTAATATTCTACACAAAACAGCAACAACAATAATAAAGCAAAGAATCTGAACACAGAGTGGTAAACCAAAGGAAAGTAATATATTGAAAATAAAAAAGAAAGCCTACGAATTCCACATTGTTGTTGAAAGGAGCACTGACACTCCCCAAAATTCTTGTAACACACATATATAAGGCTTAAATAGTTGACTGAAGTGCTCCACAATAAGGAAGCAAGGCCCACATCTCTCGCTTATCTTCCATGTAAGTATCTCTTTCAACCTTATTCAACTCTATATGATCTCCATGACAGTCAAAACAATAGGAAGGGAAAAGGGTTGAAAGCACATGCAAAGAATGAAAATTAAAGGAGACAGAAGAAACTTTGCAAAGAAAAAAATTGATCTTTTGTTGTCAGAAATATCCACTAGCAAAGAAGTGAGAGGAACAAAGAGGAAGCAGAAAATTGTCTTGCAAACAAAGTCTGTAAGCAGTTAAACGAGAATCTATCTTCTATCTTGAAAAATGTGAAGATGTGAAGCGATTAAGTCACCGGCCATTTGCGGTAAGCACATTTAATCCAGAGTGCCCACGTCGTTTCAGATATTGCGGCCAAATGCAGAGGATTGAGACTGACACGTGGCAGGTGACTTTTAGGTTTTTTTGAAAAGTTGCCGCCAGACCAGCCAATTATCCGGTTTGCATGCTTTGCTTTTCTTGCACAAATAATGACTGTATTTGGGAACCAACTTTGACCATTCCATGACCAATATCAATAGCTAGCTACCAACCACTACCACCGTCATTTCTCTTTATTACTATACAGAACTTATAACGATCATGAAAAGCTTTTCTGTGGCGAATTTATGAACTCTTAACTAGTCCTTGCTCCTTAAGTATTGATGTAGAAAGGAGTAGCAGCACCAAGTGATCACAACGTTAGATATGTTACGAAAAGCTGCAGGCCGAGCTTGGTTTTTTCCTCCCCCCTCTTTCGAGCTCTTTATCTTCCCTGTAGACAATAACCCAACATGTATGCCAATACTTTTCAATGAAACCCTTGAACTTTCGTAAATATATATAATGCCCTCGCTTGTAATACGGCTAAAATGTTGCATAGCTTCTTGCAGATCTTGGGCTGAATTCCTTCAAATCAAAAGACCAGCATTTGTTCTAATATATTGGCCTTCGGACTCAATAACCACTAAGTTGGAACAAAGAAAAACAAAAAAGCTTGCAAAGTTCAAGGACTTTCTAGTAAAGAATTTAAGATGATAATGTTGTGTCAAAATGAAAAGGCATTCAACATTTGTATTGCTGGGTTGCTTTGATATAATATACTCTTCAATTGGTGTCCAGAGCTCAATATACTGATCCATAGATAGGTATGGCATGGTGATTCATGTCATCATCAACATGTACAAGAAGGCGGTGGGATTTGCCTGAAAATTTAAAGGGAATATAAGGGCATTTTGGGGCAAATGATGTCACGAAAATCCAGAGAAAATTTTGAGAATTTCCAGGAGGTGGGAGGAAACGCCGGGAAAGTGCTCGTGTCGCCTCGAAACGCTGATGGAAAGGCAAATGTATTTTAGAAGGCCTTGTTTTCTTACATTTAAACTCTTTTAAGATTAGGGTTAGGGTTAGGGTTAGGCTGCATTGGGATGTATTGTTTGAGGACAACAAGTGCCAGCCTGACAACAACGAGGAAGACGACTATAATTTTTTTTTTTTAAAATGTTCCATGAGACATCAGACAATAAACAATAGCGCTTGCTCCTCTCGGTCTATGTATTATATATGCTCGAGTAGATATACATATAAATGTAGTCTATGTAGGCAGCAGCAAGTGTTCGTCTCAGTTCTCAGTAGGTCATTAATTACCAATTTTGTGACACAATTTATGGTATCAGTTTAGAGGCTAGAGCAGATATTTGAGTAAGGACTTCAATTCACTGTCTTGTGAAACTCTATTCTAAGAATACAAAATTAAATATGTGAATAAGTGGCAAAGGTATAGATATCGTTTAATATGTATCATTTAATTTATTTAGCCCATTGCATGCAATCATACACCTCAGATTTTTGCAATGCTTTTGACCAATAATTTCTTTAAAAGATCCACACTGTACTGGTTTGTGACTCTTTAAACAACATCTGCATCAATGAAATTACGACTGCAATTGTGACCATCACCAGACCATTATATAAGTCCCTGCCCGCAAGATTATTATATATTCGGTACCTAAGACTTATGGCATTATCCTGCATGGTAAGAGAAAAGCCTGCTATGCATTTTATGTAATACTTCATAATACCAGTCTGATTGATAGAGTTATCAAGTACCAAAATTCTCGGAAATAAGATTTCTAGCAATTCAAGAGAGGAGGTGGAAAGTGTGAAAATGGGGATTAATGCCAACTTCAGAAATATTTGCGAAGCAATTTGACTCATGGTTAATTACATTTCACTTAACGAGGATAACAAAGCTAGCGTAGAGGTCCAAGATCCCAAACCCGCCTCAAGAGTAGCCCTTGTCCGGACTCCAAGAATGTGAATCATTTCAAGTACTGATCAGCATTAGAATAGGTGCTTAACCACTCTGCCAAAAACAAGCAAAACCAGACATTAAGTGTGCTTCAAAGCTCGATGATAGAAGAGCTTCCAGTGACTTGTTCCGTAAAACTGATTAGTTCCATCTTTTTTTTTTTTGCTTTAAAGTTTCATGAGGCACCGGAAACTAAGCAAGAACAACAAAGAATGAATTAGTTAGGTGATGTTAAGATTCTAGATTCAGGAACTTGCTAAATCTTGGTACCGACCACCTAAATATCTTCTTCCAAAAGAATATCATTGGCATTGCACAAAAGAAATAATATGATAGAATCCTTCTTTTCACCTATCTAGGTTTCTTTTCATACACTCCAATGCCGCTGTATATACTGCACCCGTTAAAGTTAAGGTTAGAAAGTTTACTCACTCAACAAGTTATCTTATTGTTGGAAAATCGAGACAGGATTAGATCTTGACTACAGTGGAATAATTACGATTTTTTTTGTATTTTGATTTCCTCTAAACTAAGATCATATTAATTCTATAAAATAATTAACAATTAAATCGTAATAAAACATAAATCTTAATTTGTAGTTTATTCTCAAACTTAATCTTTTCTTGTCGTATCTATCGAATCTTTTTCAAAACTAATCCTTCTTAACCACCTTAACCGCATAAGTTTTTGACCTCTAACGATATCCATAGAATATGTTGAGAGAACTTTGTAACTCTTATAGAGAGGGTTAAGTGAGAAGTGCTAGTTCTATTCGAGCTTAAGTCTATTTATAATAAGTTTTAAACATTTTAGCAATTTAAGAATTACAAATAATTCTAATCAAATATCAATTATGCCAAAAAAATCTAATATTTTATATTGATCTTTATTAAGTATCTCATATTTAATTATAAAGTATCTCAAACTTTACAATTAAGTATAACTTGATTGAAAATATCTTTACTCTCTTCAACCTATTTTTTATATCTGACTCATTAGGTTCTCAAATATGTTGATAATGATTATAAATTATAATTGTAATTGAAAATTATAATTAGATATGTTAATACTCCTTTTAATTTATCTTTAATTTTCAATTAAGTAATTTATAATTATAAATCAAGATTAACATATATCAACGCATCATAACTAACCAAATATTTAAGAAAATCAAAGTAGTTTTGAGTAACCTTTTCGTGCATAATTTTTCTTATAATTCAATCATTTCATCATACAATGTTTCGATTACCTAAAGCATGAAATTATTGTCTACTCTTTTTGAGTCCAATCATATTAGTTCTCCACCATTAGATATTAATTAAATTAATGACATTTGCAAACTATTTATAAATCATCATCTTAGCCAAAGATTTTCCAAACCAATACTAATATAAAACAACGGAACATTCTTCCTAATTACTTTAGAGTGATAAATCATATCTTGATCACACAACTATCTCCATATACTTCATGACCACTGATTGAATGACCTACGATTTAAATAGGTCATAAATAGTATCAAAACATAGCAATTCCTATATAAGATAACTTTGGAGACTTTAAGTCAAATGATCACTTATATAATCATCAGTATTCTATAGACATACAAATAATGTTTCAAATAAATTTCTCATGTCGCGTTAGTTCAATGAACATGTTTTCTAATAAGTAACCACAAGTTTGTATTACTATTAAGTAAAAATGAAAATTTGTTAAACAATTTATCATCAACGGGACTCATACAACCAACAAACTAATAATCAACAATCTTTTTCTTCTAATTTCAGTGGTACACAACAAAATTCTACAAGTAGAAGTCATGGTAAGGGATGAAATACCTATTCAATCCATCTTAATGGGGGTCCTTTTACACAATATTCACATCAAGGATTTGCTGGTTCACAAAGATCATGAACTAATTTCTCAACTTGGATATGTCATACTTATGGCGGCTATGGTCATTAAGCTAAACAATGTTCAAGTATAAGGTTTAATCAACAACAACCACAAACTTTTAGGTCGAATGCCAATTTGACTACATCCAACCCCTTATTGAAACATCCGTAGATCATAGATATTGGGACAATGAGTTATCTTATCCTTAATATTAAAATTCTTACATCACATCATGAGTATGAAGGCCTTGATGAAGTCCAAATTAGAAATGGTAAAACAATCTCAATCTCTAATATTAGCTCTTCTAATTTTGTTTTTTACTTGCTTGATATTTTAAATATTTCACAATCTTGCAATAACTTGATTTCTGTTTATTCTTTTATCAAAGCTAATAAATATATATCCTAACCATTTTGGGATTAGGGATATCCACTAGAAGCAATTATTGCTAGTTGGCTAGAATGAATGTGGGTTATACGCTATATTGTTTTAACCTATTAATTATTCAAGCTCTTCTATTCATAATCATTCTTGCACTCTCTCTACCTAGCACTCTAATAAACAATTAATTGACTATCTTTTTATACCCATATATAGTGTGTTTTGCTTATCATTTGAGAGTTTAATATTATTTTTGGTAATTATTTTATTTAAAATGTGTTTTTAGATAATAATTTCCTTTATAGATTAAAAGAAGAAGAATTATAGAAAATTTGAGGCATAAAATGGAAGAATTGAAGCAACTTTGGAGACATACAATTGTGTATGGGGACCGCGTAAGCTAACATAAACATGTGAAGCTTCAAAGACATTGCTTATGAACGTGTAAAGATACACACTTGTGTATGTGGCATACAAAGTTGTATATATAGCCAGTGTAAGCTTTTTAAAATCTGTAAAGTTGTAATTTTGAGGTTACTTTAAGATATTTGGTCACTCGCTAGGACATGTAAGTGACCATGCATACTCCAACCCTTATTTTGCATTTTAAAAGGAAATTATAAATGCTAGGCAAAGGAGGAAGCAATTGGAGTCGAATTAGGCACTAGATAGAGGGTAGAAGACATAATTCTGAACCAAGGATGAGGGGAACACGAAGATTACTTAAAAAGATTTGATAGAGAACAACCTTTCACACTATAACAAATGTCAGTTTCGATTATGCTTTAATTTGCTACAATTTTAAATTTGTTGCTAAAAAGTAAACTTTTGGATACAAAATTATAAAATCATAGCTAAAAGTATCTTTTTGACTATAAAATTTAAAATTTATCCCCTATTGAAGAAAAACCTCCAAATGGCTATGTTTTAATTTGCTACGATTTAAATTTGTAGTTAAAAGTAAACTTTTAGCTACGAAATTGGAAAATCATAGCTAAAAGTAACTTTTTGGCTATGAAATTTAAAAATCATCGCTATTAAAGTAAAATTTTTTATGTCTTAATTTGCTCCGATTTTAAATTCAAAGATAAAAGTAAACTTTTGGCTACAAAATTAGAAAATCATAGCTATAAACAACTTTTGGGCTATGAATATTTAGAATCGTCGCCTATTAGAGGATAACTTCCTACGTTTTAATTTATTATGATTTTATTAGCTAAAGGTATCTTTTTGGCTATGAAATTTAAAAGTCGTCGCCTATTGAAACATAACCTCCTACGTCATAATTTGTTGCAATTCTAAAACTGAAGTTAAAAGTAAACTTTTGGCTACGAATTTGGAATCATCGCTTATTGAAAGACAAATTCCTATGTTTTAATTTGCTACGATTTTAAAGTCATAGCTAAACTTGTGGCATGAAATTAGAAAATCGTAGCTAAAAGTAATTTTTTGACTATGGATTATAAAAATTGTGGCCTAGTGAAGCATAAACTCTACTTCAACTTTAGGCGAAGTTTTCTAAAATTCATAGTATAAAGGTTTTAGCTACAAATATGTTTTTGTAACTAAAAAAAGAAGAACACAAAAACATTATAAACATCATCATTTTTGTGAGATGTATAACCTAAACTCACAGATCCCTCTTCTTGCTTTGTTTCTTCTATCTTTTTGTGTCTTTCGCTTTAGTAGATTTCTCATCTTATTCTGTCTTCAGTTGTCTTCTGATTCAATATCTTTTCATCCTTGCTACTGTCTGCATGTTACTCCTTTATCTTTTGCCGTCATTCCCCTCTACCTCCTGCCAACTCCCCCCTCCTCCGTCTTCTTTCTCTCATCCTTGACTCTAAGTCTAATTACAAGGTTTATTATTTACATTTCTTTCTTTCTTCCGTTATTTTTATTTCCCCCAATTTTGATTCATATATGTTAGTCCTTTCATTTAACTCTTTCTTTTTGTGCATGCTCTTGGTTGTTGTTGTTGTCAAAGTTAAGTCTTTGGTTTCTATTGTTGATTCATGTGACATACCTTGGTAGGATGGTAGCAGTTTTATGTCATTTTTCTTTTGGTTTAGATCTGGTTATGAGACATTACATGTTTGATTTTTCCCCTATCATTTAGCACACGTTCTTGTAGCTTATGTATGGAATTGGTAAAGGCATGCATTTGAGATAGGCTTCCTATATTTAGAGATCATAAGCTTGTTCAAAGGATCCTTTCTTATAGTGATATAGAGGTGATCCCAATATACTACATCTATTGACTAGCAATAGACCTTTCCTTTAGTTGTAAGCTTAAAAATTATAGACATCAATTTGCTACAATAATAATTTCTTCCTAAAAGTTCAACTATTAAGATATATATTCTTTTAACATAATTAAATCAGTATCTACTTCTTAGATCTGAGTCTTAAACCATAGTTTTTGGAAAAGTCATATTTGAAATTTATGTTTTGTTTGCTCCAACAGAGCATTGTCACCTATTTTCATATGCATTTGAATGCAAGTAAACCGTATGTACAAGTAATTTGTTTTCATATTTAGACTAGCCTAACAGTGGATTACACTTTCTGACAGTCTTTGTGTATTTTGTTCGATTGCAAAAGGTTCATTTTTCTTATTTGAGAATCTACCTTATCTTTTGCATAGTTATATGATGTTGCAGACTTATATTAAATTCACCAAGCATGGTTGTTGAATGCAAAACACACTACTAGTCTTACACTCAAAACCACAAGTATATGGGTCGTACTTATAGTTGAGAGCGGATATCGATCCCACGAAGATTGTGCTTAGGCACCACTTAATTTAGGTTGTTCTTTGTTTAAGAAATCGTTTCAATCAAATTTAAAAATATAAGAAAAATAAAGACAAACTAAAAGTAAAAGGAAACAACACAACCCAAACCAAAATCCTAAATTAAAACTAGGAGAAAATCAAGATTAAATATTAGGACTTGTCATTATCCCTATTTACTCCCCTATAATCAATTGATTCAATTTATTCTTAACCTAAGATTTCCTAAAATTCTAGCTACCTTATCTCAAGGTGTAACTAAATGTCACTAGTTAAATGAATTAGAATGAACTTCCTAAGCATTTAACTAGATATGAAGCTATCCTATAGGCAGTGTATTGATCTATTGAAATCTCTTCCTAATAAATCAATAACTTGTTAT
>JANIPM010000008.1:33534094-33548932 GCA_027478405.1 Erythroxylum cassinoides | reverse complement strand
TTATTTCTTGATTTTCAACTTAATTTCAATCAACTCATCCACTTAATTTCACAAACCATACCAATCCACTCAAAACTATCAAAATCAAATCATTTCTTTTCGTATCTATATCCTTTACTTTTAAGTCATCCTTTATACAATACATACACAAAGCAATCCTTAAATTTCATTTTCATAATTCAAATTTTCACTCAAAGGTCGGGGTCCAACACTGGATGCTCCATTAGGGTTTTCTTTTATTTCTTTTATTACTTTTGTATTTTGTTTGGTTTTGTCTAAAGATTAGTAATGCAATTTTATTTTATGTTATGTTATGTTCATTTATTTATTTTTACCTTCTCATTCCCTTTTTGTTTATATTTTGCAAACATGATTGTCCATAATATCGAATGGACTTTTTACAGAATTTATAATTATGTAAATCTTATTATTTAGGGAAGTACCAATTTACACCTCATTTTTTATGCTTTTTTTGGTATTTTCTTTATCTGGGCTCTTAATATGTATATTAGGGATAATATACAATTTAAAGTATGGGGAAGGATTAACGAAAATTTTGAAAAAAAAATAAATTTCTTAAGCTTATAAGATGAAAATTTTGAATTTTTTATAAATTTGTTGAGCTTACTATCATCTTTATTATTAAGTCTTTTTAACTAACACCCCGATTTAGTTAAAATATTTCCAAACTACTTTAGATTATTATTGACTAATAAATCGAATTAGTCTGCAAAAGAATGAAAGTTATAATATACTTGATTTTATAAATAATATTTTTAGTAATCACTGAGATAATTAATTTGAATGAAAATTGCATATTATTTACACATTTGAAGCCTTTCATGAGCTTTTAAGCCTAAGAGCAAATACATTGCTATTAGGAAGCTCTTTATTCTTTCATGTGTGTTATCATGCGTAGTTGGATGGTTCTAGAACTTGTTTTTATTATCTATATTAAGACCATATTGTTAAAATAGAAACATTGAAATGTTAAAGGCATTTATATTTAACTCTACGTTTTAGCCTATTTTCTTGATTGTTATCCTACCATATCTTATCCCTTAGGAGTAACTACTTTTGAGACTTAGCCTTTTCATTCATTATGTCCACATTATACCCTTTAGCTTATTTGTTTTAAATGCCTTTTTATTATTTTTGAGCCTAAAAGGATTTACAGTTACTTGATTGTTTGAAACTTGGATTGTACTGAAGAATTTTAAAGAGGTCTAATACTTCTCTTATTGTTAGTACATGGTAAATGATAATGTGTTTCTTCTAAAATGCTCTACTATTATGACATAATTTCTCTCCAAATTTGATTAAATAATTTAAAAAAAATGTTTTGAGCATAAAGAAAAAAGAAAAAGAAAAGTGATGGAGTTGTTATACCGAAGAAATTATGGTGAGAAGGACCTAAGTTGTGAAGAACTAAGTTTCATATAATTTTGTTTATTTAAATTTCCTTCAACATTTTTACCTTTTTTTTAATTCTTATCATACCTTTAGTTAAGCCTTATTAAAACTTGGTAATAAGACCTTTTGATTTTTGTTTCTAGTATATAAATTTATGGTTAAGAATCCTCCTATTTATTGACTTGACAGTTCCTACACTTTCCACCCTAAGCAATTTGAGTGCATTGAGTGAACCTTTGGTGAGGGTTTTGAGAATTTGTGATTCTAATTTCAAAAAGAATAGATATATGATTACTATTGATATTAACTTATAAAGGTTAGTTCTAAGATGAGTTGAATCTAATTGCATGTTAATTTGATTAATATGACGTGATGATTTAAGGTGTGGATGGATAGGTTGATAAGGGATAACTATTTTTAAGTTTAATGATTTGGATTATGATTTGCTTGCAACAATCAAAAGCTTAAGTGTGGAGATGTTTGATAAATGATTAATTGACTATACTTTTATACTCATACTTTGTATTTTATTTGAGAGTTCTATGTTATTTTTGGTACTTATATTTCTTCAAGTATGATTTTAGGTAATAATTACCTTTATAGACCAAAAGGAGAAGACTTAGAGAGAAATCAAGGCATAAAACAAAAGAATTAATGTAACTTTGGAGATACTCGATCGTGTACAAGGATCGTGTAAGCTATTATAAACGTGTGAAGCTTCAAAAACACACTTCATAACTGTGTGAAGATACACACCCATCATATATATGATATACACTACCATGTATGCAGCCATGTAAGCTGCTAAAAATATGTTAAGCAGAGATTTGACGGTTATTTTGAGATACATTGTCACTCACACAGTTGTGTTAATGATTGTGTATATTCCAAAAATCCTAGTTTTGCACTTTAAAAGGAAATTACGAAGGTCAGATAAAGGACGAAGTAATTGGAGTTGGATTAGACACCAGATAAAGCGTAGAAGAAGTAGTTTGAATATAGGATGAAGAAAACATGAAGATTAATTCAAAAGATCCAATTGAGAACAACCTTTCACCAAGATTTTATTAAAGATAAAAGGGGATATATAGATCATAAATTATTTTATTTTTAATTGTTCTTTTGAATACTTGATGTTTGTCTCATTTTCTATGCTCAGGAACTAACTCATTTAGTGCTTAGGTGTGATGAACCTAACTCGGGATGGATAGTATGGTATAGTCTTTTATTCAATACAATTTAATTGATCGATTTATTGTGATTCAATTATGCATTTATATTCTTGAATTAATATGTCTAGGATATTAATTTAATGTTTGTTTTCATATGATTGAGAATGAGAAATCCTCTTGTATGAATTGATCTACTATAATTGACAGAAATTACATGTAAACCTAGAGATAGGATGATATAAATCCTTTAGAACAGGGTCAAACCTACAAGTGAAATTCATGAATCAAGTAATGCAATCTTAGGGTTTTAACTATAAAGAGGCTTCAATTAATCAATTAAAGGTTAGTTATTAATAGTATTGAGAAAAATATTAACACAAGATAGGAATTTATATGATCCAATAATCATATATACATCATTCTTAATATTGTATGTAATAATAAAATTCAATTAATTGATAATAAAGTCTCCAGTTCATGTCATGCTTCTTCTATTAGTAACAGTCATAAGTTACTTTTTTCTAAGTCTAATTATATTGTACAAATTCCATTGGAGTTAATTTGTTCATATTTATGGGGACCTTTTCCTACAGTTTCTATTGATGGGTATCACTATCATATTTTGTGTTATGATATTTAATGCAAATACACTTGGGTTTATTTTCTTAAATTTAAATAAAAAATTCTTAGTGTCTTTATTAAATTTAATCATTTGGTTGAAATTTTTTTCAGGTTCTAGTAAATCCTTTTAAGTATATTAGGGTGGTGAACATCAAGCCTTGACTTCCTATTTCCTATTTACTTAAAAACCATGAAAAATATGAGTGTGCTGAAAGGAAACATAAACATATTATAGAGACTGGTTTGCCTTTATTACATCATTTGTTTATGTCATATGAATATTATAATTATGCATTTAAAATAATAGTTTATCTAATTAATGGATTGCCACTCCCACATTAAATAACGTCAATCCTTATAATAAACTATTTTAGGAAAATCCTATTTATAATACACTTTACGTATTTGGTTGTCTTTGTTATCTTAATTATGATCTTACTCTCTTAATAAATTATGTTCTTGTTCCAAAATTTTTGTTTTTATGAGTTAGGGTAAACTTCACAAGGGTGATGTTTGATGAACAAGCATTCCTTTTGAAACAAATTAAATATAGTGGTTTACATGTTGCTTTGGTTTTATAGTCCTCCAGTAACACAAGTCATGTTATCACCATTTTAACTAGCCATATTTCTTCTTCCCATTCACCTACAAACAATAACTCCCACTCAAATATAACCATATTAGCTGAATTAGCTGAACTTGACACTCCATCAAATATACAAACACTAGCTTTACTATATAAACCTGATACACCTAAATCCAACCCAACACCATCTTTCGTAACAGTAATACTCCTCAATTGTCCCTAATTATAACTCATTCAAACTATACATTATCTCCTTAAATTCTTAGACATCACACTATATCACCTAGACTTCCCTTGGTAATTGACTTGTCTATCTATAATACAAAGTTCCCAATACCTACAAAAATTCATTTTGTGGTGACCATGTTAAAAATAGACCATTTGAAATCGTGAATCTTTTATGCCTCCACTATAAGTGAAGAACCTACTTATTATTGCTAAGTAGTTAATGTTTAAAATGGATAAAGGTAATGTGAGAACAATTCAATGTAATGCTTGTCAACCTTACCCCTCAATCGCCAAACTAAAATTTAATTGGCAATAAGTGAAAATTTCAAATTAAGCTAAAGAAACGATAATTTTGCTCGATATAAGGCACATTCAGTTGTCAAAGGGTTTTATCAGCAACCTAGCATTGATCATAAAGACACTTTCAATCCTATAATAAAGTTAGCATGGTTTAATTAATTATTTATTTAGCTATTTTGAGCAATCAGAATGTTAACTAATATGATGTGTTAGATTTGCTTTTGCATGGCACACTTGATGAAGGTGTGTTTATAAAGCAACCATAAGTTTTTTGAACATCTTGATTTACCATATTACATTTACAAGTTTAACAAGTCAATCTATGGCCTTAAGCAAGCTCTAAGATAATGGTATAAATGTCTTACCATATAATTATTACATCTTGGTTTTCGTGACTTTAAAACTGATAAATTCTTCTATTTTTACAAATATCCTTACACAACAGTCTTCTTATTTATCTATATGGATGACATGGTTATAAGGAACAATAAGTCATTTGATAAACATGTTATTCACATGTTGCAAATTAAGTTCACTTTAAAAGATTTGGGATGTCTAAGTTTTTTTCTTGATGTGGAGGCTTCTTGAATAAAGATAGGTTTGTTACTTTTTTAAGCTAACTATATTCATGAATTGTTACAAAAAATAAATATTTTTTATGCAAAGGTTATTTATACTTTTATTTATCCAAAAGAATCATTAATTTCATCTCATAATGAGTTCTTTAATAATCTTACTATGTTTCAAAGTATGGTTGGTGGTGATATTTGTTATGCAATTAACAAGATATCTCTGTATATGCATCAACAATTGGAGTGCCATTAGATGCAAGTTAAATGGATCTTAAGGTATCTCAAAGGGACTATAAATTATGGGTTATTTCTACTAGAAACAAACAATTATCATATTACCACCTAGTGTGATGTAGGATGGGACGGTAATAAGGACCATTAAAAATCAATAACATACCTATCTATTTATGTTAGACCAAAAATGATTACTTGGTTCTTTAAAAAAAGATAAGTGCCCATTCCTTTTATCTAGCCATTAAAGTAACGATTTGTGAAGTTTAATAGGTCCAATGTTTTCTCAAAGAGATAGATTAATTATAATGTCAAGACTTATTATTTAGTGTAATAATTTGTTAGCCATATATCTTACAACTATAACTATTTTTCATTCCCACTCCAAGTTTATTGTCATTATGTTTGTGATAAGGTATCTACGAGGGAACTTCATGTCCACAATCTTTCAACCAATAATCAAACTATCATCATCTTAACAAAGCACAAATTTCAACACACGAGATTTAAATTGACAGTTTTTTATAAACCCACTCAACTTTAGAGAGGGTGATGAAGTTAATCCTTAAGTTTATTCAGTTTCTTAGCATAAAGCCAATCCCTAAACTTGTTAAGTTTAATAGCTTGTAATATTTTTTTTACCCTTATTATATATAGTTTAAACTTGACTTGTTATAACCCTTTCTCTATACAAAAGGCCTATATATGTCTGTGTTAAACATTACTGAAAAGTTAATCCAAAGTTATCCTTGTTTCATTAAATATTTATGTTAATTTCAAATAACAAATTATATATTAAAAAACCTTTTTTTAGTTTTGATTTAGGTTTACTAGTTTGTCTTAACCTAAAGTAACTACCTACTTTTTTTAGTAGGATTTTTATATTTACAATACTTTTTTATATAATATTTATTAATGAGTAGTTTATTGTTAATTGTTGTATTTTTTCTCTTATACTGATCTACTTCTACATTCACTTCATCTATTACCTAAAAGATAGTATCAACCAACACTTATGCTATTAATATTAAGGAAGGATTTCGGTCATCAAATTATATATTTATTTCTAGCAAAAATATTTGATTCTAATTAAGTAGTATATATATGTGTGTGTTTGTGTATAACCCATCTTTATAAGAGTAAGCAAGTGATTACTATATTTGTGATAATGAAAATAATAACTAAGCTTAATGTGTTTAATCAACAATGGAAGAATAAATTTGTTTAATGATTTAACTTTTCCACCTTTTCCCTCGTCTGCTTGCCCATCTTCGACCCTAGGTGCTCTTACCCTTACTTTGGTTACAAATTCATCTGGGCCTCTCTAATGCCTATCCTAAAATGGACCTTAACCTGTGAATCCCAAATTGAACTAAATGAAGGTTTTGGGAGATAGGTCAAACTTTTCCTTAGAGTTTTGTCCTCCAGTTATTGTAAAAGGTTGAGCACTGGTGGCTACAAACCTAGAAATTACATGGGAGGGAGCTAAGAGTTGGTCGTTGATATTGGTTAACTGCTTTCTTAGTGGGTACTCACCATTTCTAATCATTAACTCATAGGTTCATTAGTACTAGAAAGGTAAAGGCTTGTCATCCTATTCAGATTTAACTTTGGTCATTGTATAAAGGATATTGCATGTATAAAATAATCAAATATTCATTCACCCATGGTTTAGACTTAACCAAAAAAAATAGTACATTCCTATTTAGATCAATTTATATAGAGTCCCTTTAGAGTATTATACTACAAAAGGTCTGAGCTTTATAGTTAGTTTCATAGGCAAGCCTATATTTATGGATGAACATCTTGCCTTAAGGAAAAGAATGTGATATGTTAGAGTATGTGTTAGTGTGGAAATGATCAAAGAACTTCTTGATACAATCGATAGTATGAGAATAGGTGATGATGACACTCTAATAAAGGATTATGTTAATGTCTCCTACTATTAGGAACCACCTATACATGTTTAAGGTGAGCAATAGAGACAAACAAGTAGACAGTTTATTAAAGGAGATTATAATGAACTAATGGGGATTGGAAATTTAGAAGAGAAGGGTATACTAGATACTAATGAGTGATCATAAACAGGTTTGAATGTAACAAAAGAGGTTCATAAGAGTATAATAGCTATTTGGTTAGAGGAGTCTAGGAGTGATTGCAATATAAATCAAAGCAAAAGGTTGGGATACAAAGCTAAAGAAACTTTGTCCAATTTTTCCATAGATTTTTATAATGTTAGGGGAATTAATTGCCCAAAAAGATGCTAGCTCTAATTGTTTTCAAAAATAAACTTATGTTATTTAGAATTTTAAGGACTAAACTTAGTGTAGTGAATATAAGGAGATTAGAATGCTTAGGAAACTAATGGGCCTTTTTGTATAATCATTCTCAACATCGTTATGGATTAATTGTTATTCCTTTTGATATAAGAATAGTCCAAGAAAAGATGCTTAGAGATAGTGATCAATTAATAAATATATAAACTCTACTAATTAGGGAAAACTAAAAAATACCTATATACTTTGTGTATGTCTCCAACTTTTCTTTTTAAAGAAATGAATTATAAGGATTAGTTTATATTCACTTTAACAACTTAAATCCCTAGTTAATTTTAAGGAATTTTAGTAACACTCTTTTATGTTTAAGGCTAAAGGCAATATCTTTTTAAGAAATTTCAATAATGAGTTAAGGGATTATGTAGAGAAGATATGAGCAACTAACTTAAATTTGAAAGCTACTTCCAAACTTAAAATAATAAACAACATATTAGATAGGGTATAAAAAATTAGGAAGATATGGTTTTACTGAATGGTGAATGACCCTTAAAGTTCCCGAATACCAAAGCTACATTCTTGCCTATTAATGTTGGCTCACTCTCCCATCTTAGTGCTAAACCTTTTCACAAAGAAGAGGAAGAAGTACTCTTTCATATTTAATAGCTTCCTAATTGATACTTGTGGATTCTCTGAAGCTATTATAAGAGGGATAGCTCATAATATCAAATACCTAAGGCATTTTTCTACATAAAGAAGTTGATTCTCATAAAGAATGAATTTAAGCAATTGAATATCAACAAACATGGTGATAATTAAGTAAATATTACCAAAATTAAGCAAAACTACTTAAAATATAAGAGGGCTAGATAAATATTCTAGAGGCCTTTAATTATTAAAAGAGGAGAAATTAACCCTTAAATCTTACATTAAAGTAGTCTTAAACTATAATTCCCTAATTAAACAAAAATCCAAGGTTAATTAGTTGAAGTGGGGAGATAAGAACATACAATATTTTCATAATTCTATTTTGACCAAGAAAAATACCAATAGAATTTTCTCTTTAAATGTGAGGAATAGGGATTCCAACTTAACCTAAGTGGATTTATGCAACAAGGTGGAGCAATTCTTCAATAACTTTCTGGGAACTCTAGCTCTTAATAATTCTTCCAGGGATATCGTCCAATCCTTCGTCAATAATCAATTCTCTAATGAAGAGCTTGACATGCTCAACAAGCCTATCAATACATAAGATAAAAAGGAAGTAGTCTTTAGGATAAACCCTAATAAGGCTCCACGTTCAAATGGGTTGACTAAGTGTTTTTACCAAAAGTCATAGCTAATAATATAAAACATAACAAAGGTGATAGTTGAGTTTTTTTAGTTTCTTAAATTCATCAACCCCTACCACTCCTAATGATTGTCATCCTATATCTTATTATAACTTCATAAATCATCTCCAAACTATTGCCCAAGAGGCTCAAAAATTTTTAAAACTCAACGTGCTTTCCTAGATAAAAGATTGATAAGAAATAATGTCTTATTGGCTTAAAAAATATTTAAACGATACAATAGCAAGGGCAATGCAAGTAAGTATGCTATTAAAGTGAATTTTCATAAGGCTTATGATAGATGCATATTTGACTATAATTATACACCCACATTTGATGTATTTTCCTTGATATTTTGTCTCCAAATGCATTTATAGGTCATAATTGCCTTCACGGACCAAAATAAGAACCCGAATGAAAATGTGCCATAAAACAAAGTTTTGAGGCAATTTAAAGATACAAGACTATGTTTTTGTCCGTGTTAGTATCTGCGCTTATGTAAAATTTCCAATTCTAGAGTTTTTAAATATACATGGTTTCCATATGCCTATGTGGAAAACTGTGTATGTCCTAGAAACCTTAAATTTTACTATAAAAAGACATGAGCAGAGGTAAACAAAAAAGAGCCTACTTTTGCCACAAATTTCAAATGTGAGAAACTCAAATATGTGACGATTTTGATCTAGAGATAAGGAAAATATATTCGATAGAAGACTACATCCAATCCAAACTTGCAAGAAGATTCAATAGAATAGAAAGAGAGATTTAGAATTATAAACTATTTGTTTTCTATTAGTTTTTGCATGTTTATATTTGATTCATGTTCTATTATAAGTGACTGAAAGTTTTTAGTTTCTAGGTGAGATGAACCCTAGTTTGTGATATAATATGTCTTAATATTTTATTCAATACAATTATTTTGATTGATTTATTGTGATTTAATTATTTCTTTTATGTTTGTTCTAATATATTTGAAATATGAGTGTATGATTTGATTTCTTATGCTTGAGATTAAGAAATCCTTTGTATGAATAAATTGAAAGGAGTTGAATGCAAACCTAGAGATAGTTAACATAAATCCTTTGGATTAGAGTCAAACCTAATAGTGGAATTCAGGGGTTTTAATAAGAAAATTTTTTGTTAATCAGCTGATGAGTTAGCTATTAGTAATCTCGAGAGTGTTATTAACATAAGATAGGATTTCTGATAGTCAAATAATTGATAAAATAATTGCATGGTAAAAAGTTAATTACTTAATGGTTTTTAGGGAGATTCACCACCTAGATTTTCTAAGTAATTTCCTTTTTTCTATGTTGAATACTATTTCCAATTATAGTTTATTTATTTAAGTTTTATATTTAATTTAAAACAAAAGGTCAAATTCGTATGTTAAATAATAGGAGAAGGGTAATTACTAATACTTATTATTTTTGTGGGATCGACCTGTACTTTCTTATGGTAGTTATAGCTACGTTGTGCACTTGTGGTTAATTTAATTTTGATATATCAACCAAGTTTTGGCACAATTCCTAGGGACAGTATTATTAGGAACACCTAGATTTTATTACTCCATTAATTTTATTTTATTCCATTTTATCGCTTTTATTTTATTTATTTTATTTGATTAATTTGTTTGTTTTCTTTATTTTTGTAGAGTGGGACTCTTGGTCATTTTATGACCTGCAACACTTTTTGTGAGCTTAATAGAAGTAGACCTAAAGATTGAAATAATAATGCACAGGAATCTTCGAAGGAGACAACTACGGGATTTTGAGCTAGATCATCGGATAGAAGACCCGGGTGGTCAAGTAGACACTGAAGAATCACATAGCATGGCTGGCTAATTGAGAACTATGTTCGACTAGCTAGATTAGACTTAACTGGTGTAGAGTCCTGCATCATACCTACTGTCAATGCTAATAACTTTGAGATAAAGGCGAACATCACCTAGATGGTGCAACAGTTTGATGGACTCAAAGAAAAGGATCCCAATGAACACATCCCCTAATTTTTTGGAGATTTGTGATACTTTTAAAATCGACAAAGCTAATGATGACAACATTAGACTATGCTTATTCCCGTTTTCTCTAAGAAGGAGGGCCAAGCAATGGTTGAATTCGATGCCATGCTCTTTATTAACTACATGAGAATAACTGGCAAAGAAGTTCTTGTTGAAGTATTTACCACTAGCAAAGAATGCGAAACTAAGGAATGACATCTCCTCATACTCTAAGATAAAGCAGAATCCTTATATGATATAAGGGAGAGATTCAAAGAGATGTTGAGGTAATGTCCACATCATGGTCTATCGCTTTGGATGCAAATCCAAACATTTTACAATGGAGGACTAAATTAAAGTCACGACATTTTATAGAAGTAGTAATTGAGAGAACACTGAACAACAAAACACTAGAGGCAATCCATGATCTGATAGAAGATATGGCCATAAACAACCACCAGTGATGCTCATCTATAGCACGTACTAATAAGCAAGTATAAGTGTATGAAGTGGATGCAGTGGCACAGTTGGCAAGCCAGTAGAGGCCTTGAGCAGAAAGATAGATAGACTTACAATGGCTCCATAAGGTCTAGTGATGCAGTGCGAGGTATGCGAACTAGATCATCAAGGATAGGATTGTTAATCAGTTCAGTCTAAGTATGTGTACTATTTTGGGAATGCTCTTAGGCCCTACAGTAATCCATATAGCAACATATATATTCAAAGTTGGAGGAATCTCCCCAACTTTTCCTAGAAAAATTAGGGCCATGCATTAAATAACCCTTCATTAGGATTCTAGTAGCAAGCATCTCAACCCTGAAAGCCTAGTATAGATAAGATGATAATGGAATTCATTCAAGAATCATAGGCAAAATTTCATAGAATGGATGCTTCCATACGTAACTTGGAGATTATAATCAACCAACTGGCTAAGACGATATCTGAAAGAGCAAAGGGAAGTTTACCAAGTATGACAGAAATAAATCTTAAGGAACTCATAATGGCAATCACCCAGAAAAGCGAGAAAAAGAAAAGAATGTGACTACTAAGAGTCACTCATGGGCTGAAGGTGAACATTGCTTGGACAGAGTCAAGGAATACTGACCTACAATCCCCTATCCAGCTAAAGCAAAGAGAAATATGTTGGATGTGGATTAGGTAGATTTCTTGATCTTTTAAAACAACTTTAAAATAATTTACCCCTTATTGAATCTCTTATGTAGCTAATAAAGAATTCAAAACTTTTGAAAGAGCAATTATTAAACAAGGACACATTGGACAAGTTGGAGGATTTTACACTAAGCAAAGGAAGCACAAGCGAGAAAACCAAACAATTGGAGAAGTAAACGAATCCAGGGAGTTCCTATAATCCTTATAAAATTGGTAGTTTAAAAGTAGATAAGGCTTTAGGTTACCTAGGGGTTAAAATTAATATGATGCCAAAATTAGGAATAGGAAAACTTAAACTAACTATGATATGTTTGCATTTAGCTGATAGATCGGTAAAATATCCTAGCGAAATCATAGAAGATTTTCCAGTTAAGGTCGATAAGTTTACATTCCCATCTGATTTCTTGATTCTTAACATAGAGGAGCATATAGAAGTACCTCTAGTTCTTAGTTAACCCTTTTTGGTGACTGCTAGGTTAATCATTGATGTTGACAAAGGTAAGTTAACATTAAGGGTGGGGAATAAAGAGGCCATTTTTAGAGTTTCTAATGTCACAATTCATACTTTTGAAATTATGAATGTAATTGCACGTATTAAGTCTTATCATTATATTATATAGGATTCTACACTTAAAGGTCCACTTGAGCCTTCACAAATTCAAAGGAATAATTTAAAAGAGAAACACGACATGAGGTGGAAAAAGGTGGCCTACTTATAAGTTATGGAACCAACGGTAAGGCTACAAGAACATAATATATATAAGCCACCTTGAGCTTAAAAGGTACGTCAAGATAATGATGTTAAACAAGTGCAACATAGAAGGCAACCTATGAATTAATTTTAGTGTTATTTCAAATTCCATATTACATTACTTTTGCTTTAATGTTAGTGTAGGATTTATTTGAATTTTTATTTCTTGGTGTGTTTTAAGATAGGAAGATTGAGCATTTAATGAGATTGTGCATAATTGGCATGTTAAGCAATGCGTGTTAATGAGTTAAAATGCTAAAGTGATTTTTTTTTAAGTTTATGCTTCTAATTTTGAAGTTACACACTTTTACAGAGAGCTACGCACTCTCTATATACGTTGGTGTAAACTTACACATTTAGACATATGCCCATATACCTAAACATGCTAGTCTGCAAAAAGTTGTAATTTAGTGACATAAACTATCAGATGCATGGCATGGTTTGATACACGACTGAGTATCAGACTGTGTGAGTCTGCGGTACACCTTAAAGCCCTAACCCTTTCAAATTTCTCATTCTTTCTCATCCTCACTCACTCCCTATTGTCATACTCTCATTCTCCAACCCCAATTTTTGGGTTTTTCCTGCAATCTATTGACACCCAAGTAAGTAATCTCAATAAATTCACTTGTTTGTGCATGTTTAATTAGGTTTTTAGAATTATTTAGCTCATTATGTTAAAAAGTCGTTAGAATTGCGTGATAGTGTGTATGATTGTGGTTTGATAGTTGAATTTAATCTATACCTGATTGATTTTATGACACAATTTGTTTGATTGCATATGAAATGGGTAAAAATTCAAATTGAATTGGGAAATTGTGCTATTTTTGCTCACTAAGTGTCTAATTGTGATATTTTTATGTAAAATTAAGTTAATTAGTATTTTTGATGTTAATTAACATTGGGTTTGTATTTAGTTACATGTTAATTTTTCTTTTTGCATGAATTTAACGTTAATTTCATCAATTTTGTGTAATTGTGAATTTAGGGTTTTTAATTTCAATTTTAGGGTTAAATGTGTAATTAAATAATTAGATTGATTTTAAATGTAAATTATATTTTAATCTTATATTTGTGATTAATTATGTTGTTAGTTTATTTCCTATTTATTTTGTTTTTATTTTACTTTATGTTATTTACTTTTATATTAATTTAATTATTTGTTTTAATTTGTTTTTGGTCATTTATATCTTTGGCTTTCATAGTTATTTTGTTTTCACAGTTAATTATTTAGTGAGCTTAATACTGCTCAAATGTGGGGAAACAGGTATTATCGTAAATTATAAATATATTTCTCGCACTGTTTTTAAGTTTTAGGCATAATGATTAGACCACGACACAAGAAGGAAGTTCCATGTAAGCGTCAGTGAAGAGAGAGGTCATCTAGAGACCCAAGAAGCGCTCACATAATGCATCCGCTCAAGCAACCTTTAATGTTACTTTTTAATGCAACAACGATGAAGAGGAGTACCAGAGGTTGAAGAATAAGATGTTCATCATTGGATGTCATACCGACTGAGAGACATTGGAGAAAGTTAGATTAGTGCGCCAAGTTTGGGAGCTTATCAATGCCAATGCCTGTTGTAAATTCTTCAAGATCATGGAGCCCTCCTACTGGGATTTAACTCTAGAGGTGCTCTCGATTTTCCTTATGGAGAAGGGTCGCCACGATTGAGATAAGCCAAATACCATTCGACTACTTAGGGAGATCATCTAACTAAGTTATCAAACTTATCGATCACCATGGGCCTCTACCATGCAAAAGTTATAGGAGCAATAGTTTATCTAAACTTAAGTATAGCTTTCCCATATAGGATGTTCTCCTGACAATTCTAAAACAAGATCAACAATGATTGTAACTATAACCTGAGTAAATCCAAAGGCTTATCATTACGACTCCTGATGCTTCGATACATCATGAAATTTGAAGTTACACTTTGAGTAGCTAGAGGGATAGTCATCACGTGGTCAGAAACATTTCTACTATCTCGGGAGCATGAGCGAGGATCCAATTCACATGGGGCACATACTTGTCCAATTTATTACGCATCATAGTGAGGAAAGGAAGGTCAGCATAATTTGTGTCGAGCCTTATATGACCAGACCGACATAATGGATGGGGATATTTTACTAATTACCATTCATGCAACAGGTTGCACTACAAGAAAAGCAGGAATTAACAATAGAAAAT
>JANIPM010000008.1:33510093-33533994 GCA_027478405.1 Erythroxylum cassinoides | reverse complement strand
GGCATAATGATTAGACCACGACACAAGAAGGAAGTTCCATGTAAGCGTCAGTGAAGAGAGAGGTCATCTAGAGACCCGAGAAGCGCTCACATAATGCATCCGCTCAAGCAACCTTTAATGTTACTTTTTAATGCAACAATGATGAAGAGGAGTACCAGAGGTTGAAGAATAAGATGTTCATCATTGGATGTCATACCGACTGGGAGACATTGGAGAAAGATAGATTAGTGCGCCAAGTTTGGGAGCTTATCAATGTCAATGCCTGTTGTCAATTCTTCAAGATCATGGAGCCCTCCTACTGGGATTTAACTCTAGAGGTGCTCTCCATTTTCCTTATAGAGAAGGGTCGCCACGATTGAGATAGGCCAAATACCATTCGACTACTTAGGGAGATCATCTAACTAAGTTATCTGACTTATCGATCACCATGGGCCTCTACCATGCAAAATTTATAGGAGCGATAGTTTATCTAATCTGAGTAAATCCAAAGCCTTATCATTACGACTCCTGATGCTTCGATACATACATGAAATTGAAGTTACACTTTGAGTAGCTAGAGGGATAGCCATCAAGTGGTCAGAAACATTTCTACTATCTCGGGAGCATGAGCGAGGATCCAATTCACATGGGGCACATACTTGTCCAATTACGCATCATAGTGAGGAAAAGAAGGTCAGCATATTTTGTGTCGAGCCTTATATGACCAGACCGACATAATGGATGGGGATGTTTTACAAATTACCATTCATGCAACAGGTTGCACTACAAGAAAAGCAGGAATTAGTAATAGAAAATTACCGACAGAAAATAAACCGTTGCAAATTACCGACAGAAACTAAATTTTCATTGGTAAAATTGACGGGAAAATTTTCGTTTAGCAGCGGTACTAATACCCGTCACTAAATATGAAGAAAAATCATCTCGGTAAAATTTGCGATCGACTTTAGCGGTGGTATAAGATGTTTGTCAGTAAATAAGGTGGGAATTATTGGTAGAATTAAAACAGTTTGAGTTTACTAACCAAAATTTTTATCCGTAAATTCCTGACAGACTTTAGCAACGGTATAAGATTTTCGTCAGTAAATAAGGTGAGAATTATTGGCGGAATTAAAAATGTTTGAGTTTACCAACAAAAATTTTTCCATCAGTAAATAAGGCGAAAATTATTGGCGGAATTAAAAATGTTTGAGTTTACCAACAAAAATTTTTCGTCAGTAAATTTCGTCGGTAAATTTTCAACCAAACAATGTCATTTTCTTTTACATTAAACTCACCCAAAGCTCTCATCTGGACTTAAGGATAGATTTTCCTTATAGGATGTTCTCTGACAATTTTAAAACAAGATCAACAATGATGGTAACTATGACCTGATTAAATCCAAAGCCTTATCATTACGACTCTTGACACTTTGATACATACATGAAGTTTTAAGTTACACTTTGAATAGTTGGGGGGGATAGCCATCATGTGAATGGAAACATAGATGTCTACTATCTCTGGAGCATGAGCGAGAGGATCCAATTCACAGAGGGCACATACTTGTCCAATTTATTAGGCATCATAGAGAGGAAAGGAAGGTCAGCACAATTTGTGTCAGGCCTTATATGACCAGACTGACATAATGGATGGGGATGTTTTACAGATTAGCATTGATGCGACAGGTTACACTACAAGAAAAATAGGAATTAGCGACAAAAAATTACCGATGAAAAATAAACCATTGCAAATTACCAAAAGAAACTGAATTTCCATCAATAAAATTGACAGGAAAATTTTTGTTTAGTGGTGGTACTAATATCCGTTGCTAAATATGGAAGGAAATCATCCCAACAAAATTTTTGACAGACTTTATCGATAGTATAAGATGACCGTCGGTAAATAAGACGGGAATTGTTGGTGGAATGAAAAAAGCTTGAGTTTATCGATAGAAATTTTTCATCGGTAAATTCCTGGCAGACTTAACAATGGTATAAGATTTTTGTCAGTAAATAAAGCAGGAATTATTGGTAGAATTAAAAAAGTTTGAGTTTACTGACGAAAATTTTTCGTTGGTAAATTTGCAACCCCCTGCTTCTTCTACTTCCTGCTGCATCCCTCTCATGCGATTTTTTTCTCTTCGGTGTTGTCTCCTCAGCTCCTCTTCCAAAGACAGTCTAATGTAACCATCCTCCTGCCACCATCTTTCTCTCTCTAGAATATTTCTTCTTTTCACCGTGTTTACATTTCTGTTCAAATTTTGCCTTTTCTCTACAAGCCTTTATACTTTGAAATCTCTTTGTTTCTTCAGTTTTTGTTCACTTTCTTTGCTTCTTTAGGCCTCTTCTTTTTATGGCTGGTCGCTACGATCCCAACCCTTACAAAGAAGAAGTCAACACTTTCTCTGTGAGTCTCCCTTTTAGTCCCGTTTTAAAGTTCATGCTCTTTTAGTTCATAATTAGTTTAAATTTGAAAAGGGTTGTGCAATGAACTCTAAAGTTGGTAATATATATAGGTTTTTGGTTAATTTTGAGAACTGAATCTAGAACCTTTTTAATTGTTGACTTTTTTAGTTTAGTTTCCAATGTACAGTTTGTGGGTTAATTTTGCTACCGTACTAAGAATTGTGGGATGACAATTTTATCTCTTTTCTTTAGAGAGCTTATTTTGTTGCTTCGGTGCCATGGTTTTTTTCCTTTTAATTTATGTTTTTCATAAGTGCCTCCAACATAATTGGAAGTCATGTCCTAAGTGTGTATGTAATGTGAGCAAGCAAATTGCTGGTATATATGTATCAGTTTGGGTTTGTAAAAGGTTGAGAAGGCATATAAATCATTTGAAGGTCTACCCTGTTAGAGTTAATCTTATGGGATACATGGGAAATAAGGTAATGTTTCTGCCCATTCTTCATTAGTCTATTGCGTTAATATAAAGGCAAGAAGTATCAAGTTCACAATCATGCTTAGTGTCGGTCCCTTAATGCCCGAGCCCATGTTTTCCTTTTTCATTTCTAGATCTTTTATTAGCTAGCTGTAGCTGACTAATACAGGATCAGTTTCTACTAACACATTCATACAAATGCATGAATATAAGATATCAAGATATGAAGAAGACATACACTAGAATAAAGAAAAAAATAATTGCAACAAAAAAGGAAAGTAAAGATCATGTGTTTATTTATCATATTCTTATTTGATATTATTTGAAATAGGGCAGATTGTGAAGTTTTTGATCTGGCTACATATGATTCTAGACTTTTTGACTCTTGTATACAGGGACAAGGTTGTCAATTTCCATAGGAACACATATGATTCTTGGCCTGTTATCAATGTGTCTGATGATTGTGATACAACTAGTGAAGGGGGCACATTGCAGGTAAGTAGTTTTCCTCTCTAGTTGCTTTCAATCTATCTGATTTCATGTTAGAAGGTTTCTTGTTTTTGATAAGATGAATGGCATAATGAAGATAGATTCTTAAAGAAAAAGGTTTTGTTGGTAAAAACAGATATGGCGAATGAGTGATTTACTCTATCAGCTAGAGGATGAGGTTTTGACCAAGTTTGAAAAGCTCAAGTCACATGTTGTTTCATGTGATTCGAAGGTGTGAGGAGTCAAATATGTATTAATCGTTAGGAACCATGCAAAGAACTCTAGCAGTGAGTTCATATTGTGATTTAGCCGTGTTGTATTTTTCAATTTGATCATATATGATAGAAATTGGTAAGGATGCTGATGCATATAGTTTGTGGATGTACATCTCTTCTGTACTTGGATAATGCTTTGAAAATTATTCTATGAAAGAACTAAAACTAAGTAGAAGTTCTTAGAATGGTTGTTTCAGATTGATTATGATGATATATGTTGTGCCTTGAAATCAGTAGAGTGTGGGAGTGTGTCATTCGTGTTTATGAAGATGGAATTAAAAATAGTTTTTAATTAGTTACCGACGAAAAAAGAAGTCAATCGGTAAATTTATTAAATTAACCTACGGAAAGACCATCGGTAAATTTTCCATCAATAAATTTATCGACTAAACATACACAAAATAACTGTCGGTATCTTCACCGACGGTACGAAATTTTCGTCGCTAAATTTATCGACGGCCGTTTCTCTAATGTCTTTTTTCGTTGGCAAATTTCATCGCTAAATAATCTTTCTAACGGAAAATTTAGAATTCTGTTGGTAATTTTTCGTCGCTAATTGTTGCTTTTCTTGTAGTAAGTTCAACTAGTTAAACACTTAATTTTGTCTAATTAGCAACAACTCCTAATAAAAATTTCATTAAAGCGTAGGTTCTAAAAAATTCTAGTAATACACAGCATTATTCTTAAGTAATAGAGAGGTCATTTCCTAATTAATTTCGTCTAATTAGACAAGTCTAATTAGAGTATCAGCTAGCTGAACCCTTAGCTAGACAAGAACTTATCTCTCGTTAACTTACTGATTATAACCCTCAAATTAATCTATTGCAAATTACTAAATGCCTGTTTGGATGAACTTTTGGGAGGTTAATAAGTACTTTTTTTAACTACAAAAGTCTTTTTTTAATAAAAATGAGTGTTAACTGTAAAATAAAAAGCACTTCTTTAATATATATGACTTTTTTGGCAGCTAAAATATAGTTTTTTAAGAAGCTCAAAGTTAGAACTTCTAAAAAAAGCCTCTCAAATAGATTTTTCAGACCAATTAATGAGCCTATTTTTTAGTTCCTTTTGTCCTTATATTTTACACATAATTCCCACAATACTCACAAACACATTTTTATGTTTATCTTACAAACTCATCTTCTTTAATTTATTGCAAATCTTCTTATATTACAATAATTCCCACAATACTCACAAACACATTATTTGCATCTATTAATTCACTTGTTGCAGATATGAAACCTGTACCATGAACTTCTCTTCCAACAAGTCGTGTAGGAAAGGACCCATTATTCAACAGTTTGTGTTTCCTTTCAAAGGATAATAGAAGAGAATCTATAGTAATTCACGTATACTTGGTCCTATCCAACAAATTGTTTCAAACAAACTAGGTACGAGGAGGGTTGGACAACAGTTCCTGTCTGCGCTTGTGAAAATACTCGAACATCCTGTCCCGAGGAGGCAAGTTGTCTCTGATCAACGGAAGCTCCAGAAGCCTTCGAGTCCAGCAAGTTAGAGCAGGAAACTTACAAGTGTCTAATATTTTAAGGCTTCCTACTTCTTCCCACACGGGCAACATGTATGAAATCCAAGCTAGTGCAATGTCCAAATACCCAATGTTCTCTCCTCCAAAGAACAAATTGCTTTTTCCCTGTAGCTGTTCCTCTACTTTTTCTACGATCTCTATGGCCTGTTTCAGTCCTCTCTCTCTCTCTATTCCTTGGCACATCATAGCAGCCCATGCACCTTCAAGCAGCTGTATACGCATCCCATCAACCCAAAAAAAGAAAAAAAATCACTACATGTATACATTAAAAAGTATATCATTCTTGAGAATATTGAAAAACGTGTGTAACTTTTAAATATCCTTAATATTATTCTTAATTAACACCAACTTTGTCATGTTCGAAAACTTAAAAATACATATGATTCCATCAATGTCACTTTCCAGCCCAATCCAAACCTTGGAGGCTGGTGTTTCTCATGTCCCACACGGGGACGCGACCACGAGTCCAGATCTTTTGTTCAGTTTTATGGTATTTTATTGTATTCAGTAAATCTCAGTCATTTATTTATATGGGTCATGCGTAGATCCTGTATAAAAAATATAAGTTCCGCAGAAATAAATGGTTGAGATTTACTGGACACAATAAGACACCATAAAATTAGACAGAGAATCTTGTCTCCGCGACGACAGCCTTACTAGCTGAGCTATTACGAAAGTAACTCTTCTTGATATTATTTTAATTATTTTAATTATTATTATAATTAATACTACTTAAATTATTTAAAAATATCATAATAATATTATGATTGCTCAATCACCAAGTCTATGGAATAAGTTAACCTTCCCTCTCTTTTCGAATATATATACTTAAATATCCATATATATGTTACTAATTACTACACTACTAAGTTGAAGACTAGCAACACAACTCTCATCCAAAAGCATTAAGCTATGTGAATGATTAACCCTACAAGATAATGATATTCTTGTACTCACCTTATCTTCTACGGACTTTGCCCAGAAGCGAGCCAAGGCTCTTTCATAAGGATCTTGAGGCATAAGTGGACAGTGGTTCCAGGTCTCATCAATGTACTCCATTATAACCATGGACTCGGCGAGCACCTTCTGGCCATGAACAAGCACCGGCACCTTTTGATGAACAGGGTTTAGCTCTTTAAGAGTAGAGCTTTTGTTGAAGATATCTTCCTCTATGTACTCGTAATCTACACCCTTTATTTTCAATGCCCACACAACTCTAAGCACGAAAGGGCTAACCCAAAACCCCAAAACCTTCACTGTATCTTTCTCTCCCATTGATGTATGACTTGCTTTGTTGTTATTTCCTGAGGTTCCCAGTTTAGTGATGCTCTATATATATATAATGTATGCACGTCCCTTTAATCATTGGTCGACGGCCAAATAATTCTGAAGACTTGTCAAAGAAGCAAACAAAAGAAGATAATATGATTCTCTTACGCCAAGATTTGAAAACAACCGAGGTACTAAATGACAATGAATCGGGACCACAGGTTGGCTTGTGGTCCAGTATCTTCAAATCAACCGCTCAAGATCGGATTGGGTCAATATTCAAACTGCCACTGAACCAAAGCATTCAAAAAAGGTAATCAGATTACTTAATTCTTTTCTTTTTAATAATTTTCTCTTATTTATGATTAATAATTAAAATAACCAACGGAGTTAATTTTAATAACTCTTATTATAAAAAATTCAAAGATTTCTTAATTAATTGGCAGGCTTTCATAAAATAACCAGTTTCTGTAATCTATAATAAATCATTTAATTTTTATTTGATATTTTCTTTTTCTAATTAAACATTAATATCTTTAATATCTTCAATAAGCAAAAAATAATGTTTTTAATCCTTATTATGTACCGATTTTATGAAAGTTTAATTTTAGTTAAACCTTTAAATCTTTAAACCCCTTATCTTGTCAGCTTAATTTTTGATTTGATTTTTAAAATATTACTTAACTTAATATTTCATTTAATTTTATGTTAATATTTTTAACTAAATTGATTACATAAAATTTTAATTTTTATTAAATAAATTAAATCTAAAATTAAAAAAATCTATGGAATTTATTCTGATTTGATGGTGATATTTAAAAAAATTTAAGACTTAATTTAACAAAATTTGATATTAATAAATTAAATGTTCTAAACAGTTTAGGACTTTAAGTTATTTTTCTAGATATTATAAGGTTAGAATGAACTTTTAGAGCAGGTATAAAAATTGTGGACAAACTCATGGACTCAGAAGGAAAAAACATAGAAGGAAGTTGCGTAATCCTCTTGTGCACCTTTTTCCCAACTTTGATTTGTATGTTCCCTGTCTTTCTACCCGCTTGTCTTTTTGGTTTTAAATACCTATTTATAATCACAATTATTGAATCAAGCTGGTGCACTATCACGATCAACGAGTCCCATTTAAAAAAATAGTAACATGTTCTTATGATAGGAACTTCATCATTCATGAAAGGGATGTATGAACTGAGGGACGAGCTGCTGTTTTCTTTTCATGGATCTTTGTGCAGTATAAAGTATGTTGAAGATCTTGAGTTCAAATTCTCGTAATAATTTCTAGAGATTTGGTTTTCTAATGCTGAGAGATTGCGCTGATCCTTGACTTAACTTTAATTTACCTCAATGAATATATAATTGACATAAAAAATATATATATGAACATTCACTCTATCACAAATAATTGTACTTTATAACTTTTTAATAAATCTCATAACAAATTCTCTCTACCCATCGTTCTTCTTTCTCCATTGATTTCATTGTCATTGTTTAAAGTTCTTTCAAATTTCATATGGTCAGGATCTGAATCTCTATCAATTTTATTTATTTGTTCATTTTGATTGTTGGCTTGATTCTCTATCAATCGGGCCAAAATTACAATTTACAACTTTGTTTTTCTTTCTTTTTCAAACAGTTGATTTGATCCATCGATTGTCCAATCTTACATCATCTAGGGATTCAGATCTTATTAATTAACTATGTTGATTGAACAAATTTTAATTTCTTTTTGCTCGATCTTGTTGCACAACAATTGTTTAATTCTTTTCCTTAGACAATCTTGTCACTATTTGATTAAAGAACTTGGTCGTTTCTACTTCAGACGATTCCAACAAGGCAACAATCCTCTTTACTTACATCCCTCTTATCATCCTAGTATGATCCTTGTTTCTACTCCTATTGATGGCAACGACTTTAATTGACGGAAATGAGCTATGATGATTGCACTTTCGAATTGAATAAGATTGTAATCGTCAATGGTCGTTGCACCAAACCTGCTCCTGATTCACCTAATCTGAGAGTCTGGAGAGATGCAATAACACATGGTCATTTGATGGACCTTGAATGCCTTAGTAAAGGATATCGCTAATAGTGTACCATATAGCAGCAGTGCAAGGGAAATTTTTAGTGTGAATTGGAGCAAAGATTTGGTCAATCTAATGAAGCATAGCTGCTTCAATTATAGAAGGAAAATTTCTCACCATCAGAAGGAAGACGTTGCAACCTACTTTACCAGAGTTAAGAGACTTATCATGTGTTTGGTTAGTGTCTGCAGCAGGTAGAGACAGGATGAAACGAGACAGAGTTAGACGGGACAGGACAAGAACTGAAGACAGTGAGATGTTTGGTTGCAGTGGACAAGACAGAAAATATTGTCCTAGTCCTGAGGAAAGAAATGTGTTTGGTTGCAGGGGACAGAACAAGAAACAGTGTTAATGACAAAACTGCCCTTGTAGTATAATAAGAAGAGTTGATGTAATTCATTTATTTTTTGATCATTGTATAATTATTTACATTACAATATTTAATTATGCTATTACCCACTTGTAGCTGTAATAAAATTTATAATTATTCTACTTATTCTAATTATTATTATTATTATTATTATTATTATTATTATTATTATTATTATTATTATTATTATGACTTCTATTTGTTAATGTTATTATTTTTAGTATGATATTTGTTAAACAAAATTAGATATGTTATTATAAGTAATATTATTATTGTGATTAATTATTGTTATTATTAGTGAGATTTATTCTAAATTATGTAACGTTATTATTTGTTATTAGTAGTTTATAAAAATTAAACTAATGATGAATAGTTTGTAATTAAACGCAATATTCTAGTTTAAACGCAATACAAATTTAGGTAAATAGGACCTATTATTATAATATTAGACATATTCAGGTTAAAGTGAGCTTGAATTTGCTAGACAAGTCGAATAATAAGCAAAATTCTAGTTTATCCTTATAAAAATTAAAGGAAATAATCATATTCTAAATATGTATTTAATATTTTAATAATGAATGTAATTTCAATTGTCTCATCAAACACAAAAATGCATGCAAAATATCATACATAAAAATATGCAATTTAATATGTACACACAATATATTAACCATATATATAAAAACATACAACTTATATGCAAATATAATCAAATTACATGCATAAAACATAAGACCTCATTTGATTCTAGTTATTGATTGTTATAATTTAAAATAATATTTCCAACTCTTTGGATAACTAAATTAGATTAAACATATTGATTCCTAAATGAATTAAATTCATATTCTAAATAGCAATTTAATTTAATTAAAAATCAATTTTCAAATTCAATTCGGAAACTATTCTCATTTAAGTTGATTCCTTTAATAAATTGAAAACAATTTAAAAAAATTTCTCTTTTTACTTATTATAGTTTTAAAAAAATCTTTTTTTTCAAATCTAACACTTAAGATATTCCAATCTAATCAGAAAATTATTTCTATTCTAATTAAATTACTTTTTCTTAATTAGAAAACTATTTTCTAATATTAAAGAAATATATTTTAAAATTAAATAAAATACTTTTAAATTTAATTTAAAAAGTTTTTTGTATTATTTATTTAGAGATTAGTTTCTCAATCAATCAAAAATCGTTACTTAATAAATTAGAAAATAAATTTTCTGAAATTTAAAAAGGCTTATTTTTAATTAATAAGTGAAAAATACTTTCCAAATTAAAAAATACGATTTTCTAGGAGATTAAGAGACTTATTATCCAAATTAATAAAGAAATTATTTTAAATAAATGAAATAATAATTCTGTAATAAATAAAATAATAAATTTAATTTTTCTCAACAAATTGAAATAAATGAATTTAATTAAGAAATATCTTTCTTAATTACTTAAAAACTTTCTTAATTTTAAAGATTCTAATTAATTGATTTAATTGTAATTAATTTTAATTCTAGAAATAACTTTGTTCAAATTTAAATTAAGAATAGATCTAATTATTAATCTTAATACAATTAGAAAATAATTGATTTATTTTGGAATTAAATTAGTATTAAAAATAATAAAACTATTCTTAATAAGGAATGAGTTCATTAAAGCTTCAGAATAGCATATATTTCATAACCAAACATGCCTTCTTCTAACTTTAGAAACTTACATCAACAGGGTTAATTTTAGAATTTTGGGCGAAGCGTCCGAAGGACATGCGTCTCCGTCCCGCACTTTTGAAATGGACGGAATTTTCTGTCCGCGTCCACTGCGGACGGGACAGAAATTCGTGAAGACACCAACCAAACGATGTTTTGGACAGAACTTTTTTGACTTTGTCCACTGTCCTCACCCTTGCGGACGGTAACCAAACACTGGGTAAGAGTCTTAATAGCATAAGTAGTTCAACATCTTTTAGTAGATTAAGTTTCTAAAGAATCGAATTTGACAGATGTAAATGACTTAGAAGATAATTTTAGTTGGGAAAGATTGATATGTCATTTGGTACATTAAATTTGAATGAAGATGTTGAGACTCCTCTTAATGATGAGTTTTTTGTACTAATGATAATTATGGTCAGTGTAGTTATAGCGGTCCTCCCGTAAACAATTAAATGAAGTTCTAGGTTTTTGTTTTTCTTCTTCTTTTAATTTTACTTATATTTGATGTATATGTTAAATTCTATATATATAATGTAATTATAAATATTTTTGTTACAGGTTTCACTTCTACTTGGATGGTTCTTCATTATGAACTCTTGTTGTAAATTGTAATAGTTTGAAAGTTAAGGATATTTATTATTTTTAATTGAATGTTTTTATGTAATTATAATTTATTATATGAGAAAATTGTAATATTTAAATACTTTGTATTGTTTTTAAATTTATATTTGTACGATGATAATTGTCTTTTTTCATATTAATTGTGATTATTATTTATTATTATGATTTTTGAAAATAAAGATGATGTAAACTTCTAAAATATACAGAATAATTGTACAGTATGACAATGAATTATTTTGCAATTTCAAAAAAAAATAGGAAATATTTTATAAATTTAAAAAATTACTCAAAATGGTACTAATCAATACTGGTACAGTACTATATCAAAACTTAATCCGGTACGTTATCTGCAACATATAAGGCATTTGCAGATTGAACTTTAATAATAGAGGTATGTTGGAGTAGATGAATTTCTTGTCTAGGGAAGTGATAAAAGTACGTAAGGTTGGTTTTCTCATTGGTAAATCCAGTTAATTGGGCAATCTTGTATACTAACAGGATTATTCCAAGCTCTCGGTCAAGTCCATTACAGAAAAGATTGAATAAAGATTGAAAGAAAGAGTTACATTCTACAAATGCCTGGTACTTTGGTGAAAGTTTGTGAGTCACGCTTTAGCTTCTGGCCCTGCTGGTTTTGAGTTGAGGAGTGGCTGAAGAGCCTTTACAACGATTGTCATGTTTGGTCTGAAATCTGCCTCGTACTGAACACAAAGTGCTGCTACTGCTGCCAACTGATTAATTCAAATAACAAAAAGCAGCACATTTAAGAACAACAGAAAAAAGAAGGAATTTTCAGCAACGGTAATTAAATTAAATTCTAGCACATTAAGAACCTTGGCAACTGCCTTTGGTGGGTATTCGTTATTTAACTTTGGGTCCACACACTGTTTCACTTTGTCTTCACTCAATCTTGGTGTTGCCTGAAGTAATACATGACCATAACCATTTAATTGGATTATCTGAAGGTAATGAAGGAGAAAGAGATAACAAAAGAGATAAGAAACAAAAAAACGAAAGAAACTCACCCAAGTAACAAGACTCTGTTGTCCTTTGGGCATTGTATGATCTACTGGTTTTCGTCCAGTTAAGAGCTCTAGAAGAACCACCCCAAAACTGTAAACATCGCTTTTCTGAGTTATCTGCCCCGTCATGGCATACCTGGAAAAGCAAACCAACGATTTGATATTAACAAGAAACTAATAATTGTCATTGCTTCTACTACATGTCAACATTTACTAGAGATTCTTAGCAACACGTTAATGGTGAGCAGCAGAAGTATGGCAGAAATCATGTCTGTCCTGTCTAAAAGACATCCAAGATACGATGTTTTGTTCTGTCAATTCTGATCCTCTTAAGAGCCAGATGTGGAGAAGTTCAAACTGAAAGAGTATGACCAAGACCTCCGACTATGTCTACATACCATAAGAGTCTCAGAGAAAACAGTGTTCTTTATTCATTTGACTTTCTGTCACACAAATTTCTCAACCATATGAACTTGTTTTAAAGAAGAGTAAGTAGCAGACAATTTGAAAGAGGTTAAGCAGAGTTATAAGGCTTACTCTGGAGCATGGTAACCAAATGTTCCCAAGACTCTAGTCGAATGCAGTCGAGCTGCAGTGTCAGAAGAGGCATTTGACAGGTTAAAATCAGCCATTTTGGAGAAGAAGTCATCAAATACTAGGACATTGCTTGATCTGACATCGCGGTGCACTATCGAGGGCTCCGCCTTTTCATGCAGATACTCGAGGCCTTTCGCTGCACCATAGGCAATTTTAACTCTCTGATTCCAGTTCAGAACTGGACCTGGTTCAGCCCCTTGTACACCTTTCCTCCCTGCACCATATATTGGCTCAATCTCATAATCAAATTCTATAAAGTGAACTTTAGAAATCGGAAAATAAAATTGACTAGAGGTACATACCGTGTAGTACGTCATGTAAAGAACCCATACTCGCATACTGAAACACTAATATTCGATTGTTTGCCTCCAAGCAATACCCAATCAACTCCAGGAAGTTCTCATGCTTAAGTCTTGAAACTACTGATACCTGCAAGTCACAAATTGGATCATAATTTTGTCACCTGAAATATATGTTGGATTGAACAACTATTGGTCGGAGAGTGTGTATGGAACCTGAGCCGCAAAGTCAGAATCTGGCTCTTGTGAAGTGCTGGTATCTAGCTTCTTTATTGCAGCAGGCACACCATTACTTAGAGTGGCAGAGAAAACCCGGCCATAAGAACCTTCTCCAATAAGTGACTTTGTACCGAAGTTATTAGTCAACCTATTTAACTCATCCAATGATATGGAAGGAATTTCAATGGGTAAGACCTTCTGTGGAGCTCCACTTTTGGCTGGGTTGCCGTTCTTTGGCTCTCCTGTTCCACCACCTTCGTCACCCAGAAGCAATTATAACATCAGAACTTCCAAGGAGCGAGGAATTCAGGTGAACATAATCCCAATTCACATATATAAAATTAACCAATCTAAGGATGTTCTCCTCTTCTGATGGTTCAAATTATCAGCTTGGATTAACAAAGAAGGATCGTGCTTTCCATAATAGGATTCGAAAGAGAACAATAATGTGCCAGTTGTCTAATTTTATCTGGGAAATTGCATGTTAAGCACCTAGCAGCCAAAAGTATATATGGATCTAGTATGACGAATAAGGTTATAATCACAACAAAAGGGGAAAAAAAGAAGGAAATTTCTTAAAAGGACCCAATCGATAATGAAATAAAATTCACCAGCTCCATATGTCGGCCCTCCTTTTGGTGGTGTTGCATACTGATTAGCAGGTGGACCGGTGGGTTCGTCCTCTGCACCCCCGCAACACAACATATCAGCTCCTCAGTTAAATCTATTAATTAGTACAAGACCCTGCAACCCATCCGTTAAATTAAACAGAAGCTTAATATAATCAAAGGCTTAAAGTTATAAAGATTGAGAAGTTAAGGAAGGATCAGACAAACATTTTTGCACCATGAATCTAAAGAACTGAGCGCCATATCACATTAATTAAATTCTTAAGAAATCACGATTTGATTAAAACAAACGAAATTACACGGCATGGGTACGTACCTAAAAGCTGGAGATCTAATCAACCCAATAGAAGAGGCATTATCCAAAAAAAAAAAGGTGGACACCGGAAGCAAGTTGGTTGTTAATTGGATAAACGAGAATTGATGAAAACAAAACAAAAACAGAGGGAGAAGGAAAATGGTGGTGGAGTGGGAGAGGTTGTTTTTGTCTCCGAGGTCTGTCTGGCACCCCACGGCCTAGCAAATGACTGTTTTGGGGACAGAAAAAGCAGCGGATGTTTGCTTTTTGTGTTCGCGGCAAATTCGGGGGCTGTAGGGCAGTTAACCACCAAAAACGAACCTACTTCTACGTACGTGCCTTCACGTCTTAGCGACTCTTGCCTTGCACGTCCCATGCACCCGATTCTGCTATGGACGTTGACTTTGTGAGCCCCACAATGTTGAGAGGGCCGATGAGGTTGGTGTTAGGCATTAAATTTCAGAGCACTCCCCGATGACTTTACGGTACACTTTAGGCGGAAGATCAGTTGAATTATATGCGCGAGGGAAGCATACGAAAATATTACAGCAAATATGGACTATTGAAATCAGACTTTAGTACGGATTTTAGTAGACTCTCGAGCCTTGTAAAAATTGACTTAACCCAAGTAAAAAACTTGATAGACTAAAGATTTAAGTATGTGCTTAGATGAATGGACCACGATTAGCAGATTTGTTGTAGAAAATATTGGATCATGCCAGTGTGTTATGTGAGTTTTGATAAGATCACACTGCATCATCAGTGGATAGAGATCGCAGAAATAATGTGACAATAATTACGAGTTAGAGTTGCAGTAGGACTCAACATTTAAAGATAGTGAAGATCTTCGAGGATAATTAAGGATGCTAATTTGTAAACTTTCTCTTTATGTTATCTTGTAGATTCTATCTTATTAGTTATGTCATCCAATTGATCAACGTGATATAATTTGATAGAGATAGACGTGATCTTAGCACGATCTTAGGCAGTTCTGTTTAAGTAGGATTCTTAACGCAACTTGGCTTCCAAGCTAGAGTGTCTATATATAGCTCATTCAAGCTTTGCTATCCTCATTCAATCAGTAAAAGTTTTCCTTGTATTCTTTTGAGAGAAAGTAATATAAATGTTAGTTTTATCGTATCTCTTTTGTTTCCTTGTTATCTTCATTTTCTTATTGCTTTCGTAGAATTGTTTTTTCGCGTGTGTGAGATAAATATTTCGAGAGATGTTAAAAACTGAAGTCTTGTTTAAACGGACCTAAATGAGACTGTTGTGCAAAAAATGTTGACGATCAATTTCGGTAAAAATTCGTGTCCCGATATGACTTTGGTATCGGTTGATATAAGCTAAGGGTTGACTTGTCCTCAACTTAAATTCATCTTCAGATGTCATTATTTTATAATGTCCCTTCCCGGCGGATTAAAAAAGAGGAAGCCTTGTGACCAATTGAGTTGGAAATGCCATAACACAATTGTTAATAAGGATAAATTGAAATTATTGCCCAATTATATTGATGTTTTGAATTGAATTACTCTCTAATTGACTCTTTCATGATAACTGCTATAGGGTTTTATCAAGACATTTTATTTTAAACTATAGAGTTTTATCTAGATGTTTTATTTTAAACCAATTACTGCGTGGTAAAGTAGTTCCAATTTTTAGCGCTGCTAAGTTCTTTTTTTTTTTCTTGAAACAGACATTTGGTACCCGAGAAAATTTACTTTTTTTAAAAGATTCTTCTATCTAGTATTTTAATTTTACAATTTAGCCCAAATGATGTTCAATTTGAACATCACAATAATTTTAGATTCAAACCTTATTGAATTTAGCACGCAAAATAAAATTTACAATTTATTTTTAGGGTTCTCTTATTTATTTCGATTATGATATTACTAGAAGAAAATTATTAAAATTGTAAAATTACATTTAAAATTAAAAATTTACCTAATTTTGAAATAATAAGTAAATTATAAAAATAATAAAATAATCAAGCATTTAATTTATTAAATAATTAAATCATTGTTAATATTATAATGAACGGTGTTGATTGTGGCCTGCAAGCATTTACGTGATAAATAATATTACAGATTGATAATTATATTAATATAATAAAAAAGAAGAAAAATAATAAAAAACCTTAATTTTTATAAGAAAAATTAAACATAAACTCTAGGATCGGATATGCATAATGAAACTAATCACTTAAGGATAGGTTTCTTGTTCTCACAAGCTAGAAGGATACTGGTTTTGTAGAGAACCAATGAAGTACTTGTCTAAATTTTTTGATTGATCTTCGGTCATTATTCACCCTTGAGAAATTCAAATGATCATTTTAATATTTTATAGTGAAGTTCAATTTTCTAACTACTCTTTAGCAGTTAGGACTTAACCGTTGTATCCGTGACCATTAAGTGTGTCTTATTTTTATTATCTTCTACTCGTAAATGATAGATTTAGATAATTAGAAGTCTACAATGTTTTCATATTTATCCAATAACATGTGAGTTCAACATAAGATAAGAGCTCAATGTCTTATATTGTTAATAATTTATCATATCTTGATTAATAGATATATTCTTAAGGAGATTTAGTATGTTATACCCTAAGTTATATCTTGCATTTTGATCTCCTTTGATCTCATTTACTTCATCATGTCATAATTGTATTCAATTCTCTTCCTAAGAGTTGATATCTACCTTCGAATATATATTTTGTCTTATGTAAGTTACCAATCAAAATGACCTTCCTTTATTGTAAATTATCTTTAATTAAATTTAATTTTTTTTCTTATAATTATCTCATAAGATTGTATCAAACATAGTTTTATGATAATATTCTAAAGTAGCAATCCTTAAATTTAATTCTTAAGAATTAGACAAGAGTCATAAAGGTATATTATAAGACTCATTTAGTTTTTAGGGTCTTATGCAATGTAAGTTGAGATCTTATAACTTATATTAATCCTTTTTTATAGTCCATTTTGCACATATGGTAAAATTCATATACTACAATATTAACTCCTTTTTATTTAGAACGTATGTCTTTTATTAATGTAAATTATACGTAAGTTGGTTTAAACATACTTAATAGTTAATCTGAGTTCACTTATCTACTCTTGAATTCTTCTATCTAAACTCTCATATGATAATTTAAGATCGATATGGTGATCAAATGATTACTCCAAACCAATTTCCTTTAGACTTATCATCTGATTCAAAATTTGTGATTTAAGTTTCTTGCTTTTACTCTCAGTTATCACCTTAATAATAAACTAAAAACCTTCCTTCACTCATGACAAACACTTAAAGTGATTGCCCATATGAGGGGGTTAATCATTTATAGGTCTAAAATAATTTTGGATTTATATGTAAAATATGTCATATAGAGTGAACATATTTCAAAATCAAGTATTGCAAAATGGTTATTATTTAATAAATAATATCAACTCATTTTTGTATTTAACTTTGAAAATAAATTGAATGAACTTATATAGAGAAATGTTAATTACTTACATCTCAATATCTACATAATACTAGTGACTTTACATGCCTAACATATGTTTCTTGGAAATTTGGTTTGTTATTGGCTGCCACCAGATTTTGTGTAGATAAATACTTTATGTGCACTTATCCTCATCCAACTGTATCTTTCATATAATTGTGCTTGAAATCTATATGCTTGGTTTTACAATAAAAATTAAAGTTGCTTAGTATAAGCAATCATTGTTTGACTTTCATAGTTGATTATTACTGGATCAGTCTTGCTTTTAACGATTCTCAATTTAACCAAGAATCATCTAAGCTATGTGTCTTATTGTACTATTATCGAAAGTATACATTTAACTTCTTTTATGGATAAAGCAACACATGATTGTTTCTTATTTTTCATAGTTCCATTGTTAAGTAAGAAAAGAAAGTTGGAGGTTTTCTCTCATCTAAATCTCTTCCTTAATCTAAATTTGTATATCTTTTTTTTTTTATAAATGGTAAATATTTATCAAAAGAATAGGGTATGTACACAAGCACAGGGGCATACCCCAGTCAACAAGTAAAAGACACTGCCAACCCAAAAAGCCCCAGCAAGACCCAAATAAAAATACAACTCGAGGAGAATGGCCCAAACAGCATGGGGCCCAGACCTACCAAAAAAACACATCTAAAGGAAAAGCCCAAACCGCAGGGGCCCAGGACTACCAAAAGAGGAATAACTACTATCAATACAAGCAGCAGACAGTCCTACAATCGACGGAAGCCGGAAAGCCCACTAACAAATCTCGTCCAGCAGCCCAAGCAGGTGGAACCACTCAAGATACCCTTCGGAGGAAGAGGCCCGTAAGGCTAACCCAACATCAGACCAACCAAACAGGGCAGACCCAAGCCAGAGAATGTAATGTCATCACCAAAACCCCCACGGCGCCATTTCACCAGCAAGGAACCAGTGACGATATATCAAACAAATGACACCCAGGCGCCAAAACGCCACCATGAAAAAACCACAGCAATAACAACCACAACACAAAATACACATCACAAAAATGGTACCGGTTCCTAAGGCATTCAGACTCGATAGAGTATGTAGGCCAAAGGAACCAAGGAAAACAGCACAAAGTAGAAACCATGAACGGATAGGTGCCAGTAAACACGCAAGACAATAGAAGGAACCAAAAGGAAAGCACCCCGCACTCCCTCCTCATGCGTCCAAGAAAACGGGGACGTTTAAACGCCTAAAGCAAACATCCAAATGGCCCCGTAATACATAAACTGATGTCGTGCCCAGTCGTCATCCCATTTAAACAGAACGACACCATAGCATCCCGGAAACAAAGCGAGCATGGACCCCACCGAAAACCAGCCGGACCCTACCCCCTCCAAGAAAACTCACCAAGGCAACAACAGACACCAAAACAGGAAACAACCATCGGAAAGATTCGGAACACCCACATTACCAATCACTAGAGACCCGTAAGTCGTTGTCTTGACAATGCAATACATAATCAATAGTGACTTTCAGATACCTCAATATTCTCTTTACTATTTTATTGAACTAATTCTTTTTTGACATATATTAGGTTTTATAAGAGCTCTTAAAGATACAAAAAAATTTATATGTCCATTATATAATTTTGCTATTAATTCTTGTTGATAATGACATTTTAAGATGACTAATATCTTATAAACTTTAATAGAATCATGTAAGATGTATGTCAATACTATGATAGCATAAGAGGATGCTTAAAGTAGAGATGAAAGTTATAGTACCTCAATATAAATTTTCCACTTAATTTAGCCTACTAAAGGTATAAGCATGGACTATAATTGAAGGCATTTGTTAGAGTATGATAATAGCTATCATTATAATAAAAATGATTGCATGATTTTTCTTACCTATATACAGATCATACATTATTCTAGTTCAGCTTTTGAGTATTTAATATTGAATTTACATTTAATATTTCGAGGCATGATAAAAAAATAGATTGTTGAGCAAAATTAGTTGATCCAAGTTAATGCAAATAATTTTTATTTATTCGATTAAGGGAGACTTATGCTTAACTTAAGTGGAAATAATACAAACTTAGATACTTGAGATTATCCTTTTATACCATATTGGTTAAATCAACATAATGATCATCATCATCACTTAGTCCGAAATCCCATAATGAAGCGGGGTCTGGGGAGATTTGATAGTATGCAGCCTTACCCTTATATAGTAGAAAGGTTATTTTCGGTAGACCCACATGCAAATGAGACAATATAAGAATGATGCAAGTTACAGAGAAAAGGTAAAACTAACACGGAAAATTTTTATGTAACTAAAATTTCAATAAATACATAAATAAATGAAAATACCAGTAATAGGGAAATACCTGATGGAGTCTAAATTTTCGAGTACCTAATAGGCCACAAAGTCTGACCCTTCTTATCTCTAAATTAGTTAGGTGACCTTCCTCTGAGACCCTGAAGGTATGACATCCTACTGTCCCCCCAAAACCAGTCCTATGAAGCCAAGTTTAATGCCCGTAAGCCTTGTCTGATACTTTCTCTTATAAAAGGGAGAGAGGACTTTGGGTATAACTTTTGACGTGCTAAACTATGCATCGTGAATCATCATCTCCTAATAACCTATTTACTGTTTTGGCTAGCTTTAAAGGTTAATCCTTTACCCTTATTCGATCATGCCAAAATTTTCTATTATTATTCACTACCTCATTAAGGGCCAACTCTGACATATCCTCCTTGATCACTTCCTGTCAGTACTTGTAAGGCCTCCCTCTTCTCCTCTTGTATTCACTAAGTGTTATTCCCTCGCAGCTTCATACCGATCAGAGGGCCTTTTGTGCACATGCCCAAACCACCTAAGCCTAGTCTCTCTCAACTTGTCGGCAAAGCTAGCTACCTATAGTCTATCTCTCACCACCCGATTCCGGACCTTATCTCTCCTGGTAATGTCACACATCCACCAAAGCATATGCATTTATGCTACCAATAACTGTCTTGTATGCCTATGTTTGGCATCCCAACACTCTGCCCCATATAACATGGCTGGACGGATCATCGTTTTATAAAACTTCTCTTTAAGTTTTAAAGGAATCTTTCTGTCATATAAAACCCCTGATGTACCTCTCCATTTAGCCCATCCAGATATAATACGATGTACTATATCGGCATCGATATCCATCACTATGAATGATGAACCCGAGATATTTAAAACTCGTCCTTTGTGGTATGATGTCGGTATCAATTGCTACGACCACCTCTTGTACCATCTGGTTTCTCAAAAATCCTTAGTGTGGAGTCCAACACTAATAGAAAACACTTATGTGTTGCCTCCTATTGTCCTTACGATAGTCAGTGCTCCTTCATACATATCCCTATACTTTAATATAGGTAATAGGAATGCCCTTGGCCTCCAGACACCTCCATAAGAGGTCTCTAGGAACCCTGTCATACGCCTTCTCTAAATCGATAAAAACTATATGCAAATCTCATTTTCATTCGCTGTAGCATTCCTTGAGTCTACAGAGTAGATGAATCGCTTTTGTCGTGGACCTACCAGGCATAAATCCAAATTGGTTGGCCGATATAGAAGTAGCTCTCCGGATTCTCTTTTCAATTACCTTCTCCCACAGCTTCTTAGTATAACTTAATAGTTTGACGACTCTGTAGTTGTGACATTGTTAGATGTCCCCTTTGGCCTTGTATAAGAGGATCAACCTACTTAATCTCCATTCATCTAGCATTTTGGTTGACTCTAGGATCACATTAAAGAGTTGCACTAACCACCCAATACCGATAACTTCTAACCACTTCCATACCTCTATAGGGATCTCGTCTGGCCCTACGGCCCTTTTGCTCCCCATCCCTTTGAAAACCTTTGTAATTTCACCCCTCATGATCCTTTCGCAAGCACATTTGTTAAGAACATGACTCATCACGGAGGGGCCTAACTTTAGGATGCCTACTATCTCTTCATTATACCGGCCATATAAGTATCTCTGCCATCTCCTCTTAATGGCTTGGGCCTCTGTGAGTATCTGTACTATTTCATCACGTATTTAGCAAACTTGGTTGAAATCATTCATTCTACATGCCCTATCTTATGCTATCTTGAAAATCTTTTGTGCTTTCTTTAACGTATCTAAGTCCTTGTACATAGTCTTATATGCTTCTCCTCTAGCCACTGAGATAGTTTTCTTTGCCTCCTATTTTTCCAGTCTATACCTTACTATGTTAATTTCCCTCTTCGCCTCTGTTGAGCTTGCTAAAATTTCTCTTTTTTGCCTTAACTATCCTCTAGACCTGGGCCGACCACCACCAAGCTTCCATCCGCCCTCCTCCCTGCCCTTTGCGTATCCCTAGGAGTCTTGTCACATCTGCACGCATTACGGAGGCTACACCCTCCCACATCAGATTTGCATGCTCACTTACAAACCATGTTGCATTAGACCGAACTTGCATCCTAAATTGTTCCATCTTGTCCCCTTTTGGCCTCCACCACCTAATTTTGCGACAATGCGTGGTAAAAAATTGTGACCTCCATCCTTTAATCCCTAAATCCAAAACTAGTAATTTATGTTGAGTCGATATGCATACAGCTAGCAGTAGTTTGCAATCTTTGCACCATGATCTTGTACTTTTCCTAACAAGGAGATAATCTATTTGTGTCTTTTACACGCTACTGTGGAAAGTTACCAAGTGCGCTTAATTTTTCTTAAAAAGAGAATTAGCTATAACTAACTCATACGCTACAGCCATGTCCAATAAAGCAATCTCATTATCATTTCTAATGTCGTATCTGAAGCCCCTATGTGCTCCTATATATCTGTTAGTACCAGCCCCTATATGCCTTTTAAAATCACCTCCAAGGATGACCTGCTCCGTATCAGAGAATTGTAGCAGCACCCCATTAAGTGCCTCCTAAAATAGATGTTTTTTTTTGTACGTCTGAACCAGCTTGAGGTGTATACACACAAACTACATTGAGAATCACATTGCTAAAAATGATTTTTTCCATCATAATCCTATCATTTACCCTTGTAATCCCCACCACTTTGTTTATAAGTTCCTTGACCACCAGGATACCTACCCCATTCTGCTTCCGCGAACTTCCCAAGTACCATAGTTTGAAACCTCCTATCTCATTTGCTTTAGCCCTTGACCACTTTGCCTCCTGAATGTAGGCTATTTGTATCTTATACTTGTATAAAATGTCTACTAATTCTAAGGACTTACCCGTTAGGATTCCAGTGATCCAAGAGCCTATTCTCATTTCGTCCTCTCATTTTTTATCCCTACATACTGCATACACCGACCCACTTGCACTGGTTCCAACCATTTGATTTAAAGACACCCTCCTGCCTCGTGTCTTACACTCGTTCCTTAGGTATAATCCTAAGAAGTCCTTAAAAATCTGGTAATAATAATATCACCAATACTAAATCGAATTAACAGTAAGAATAATAAAATTTATATAAATACATAAATATATACTAAATTAAACTACAACTAATAATAATAAAACTAATAATACTAATAATAATAATAATACCAACTAAGTAGTAACTATTGTTCCAACCGAAGGGGACTAATCCATACATGTTCTTGTAACAGTGGAAGAGCTAGCAAAGAAAAAACTGAAGTGGAAAGATGTTGTAAGCAACACTTCCAAAAATTGCATCACTAAATAGAAATAATAATAAAATACGAAAATCTAATATGTATAAATAAAAATAAATGCAAATAATAATAATACTAATAATACTCAAAGGTGCTAATAATACGAATAATAAAAAATAATACAAAGACAAAAAGACAATCAAATAAAGTAGTACTAAAATAAAACAGAGGAAAGGAAATAACTAGTGGACCAACTAAAGAGAACCTCAATCCTGTAAAAACATCCATGATGTCGTCACAATAGGAGAGCTCAAAAGGAAAGAAAAAAAAAGACTGAAGTGCTGGCAAGGGAGTCTTTAGAGAGTTTACAGATAGAAAGAATTCACAGAAACACGTTATGCCCAGTACAATTAAATACCCTGACTGCAAATAAATCAACATAATGATAAGTTACATCAAAGGATGGCTAGATCAACTTTTTTTGTCAAAGGATAATAATGA
>JANIPM010000008.1:33474888-33486703 GCA_027478405.1 Erythroxylum cassinoides | reverse complement strand
TATCCCATATGCTCTTACTCAATTTAACATGCTAATTATTCACATTAACATGCTAATTAAGTCCTCAAAATCATAAAATATATCAAGGTCTCAAAATGTCATTAAATCATGCTTAGCTTAGGACATTTTTCAAATCATCAAATTGAAGGAATTTGCTAAAACTTCCTTCTAGAGAAATGTTCCTTATAGTCTCAATTTCATAATGATACCAAAATCATTAAATTTTGATCACTACTCCAAAAGTTATACCTCAAACATTTCGGACTATTCTTATGCTAAAACATTTTCCAGCGATTTACTTCCATCCAAAAATTGACATTCTTCGGGACTAAATTGAAACTCAATTTCTTCAGAATATTTGTAGCCCTATTTCTCTAATTTAATCCAAATTAAGAATCACCTCTTTTGGATGACTAGAGAAAAAGTTATAGCCAAAAAACTTTCAACTCTTACTAATCCAAGACTAAACACTAAACCCAACTTCAATTTAGAAATTGAAAGTCTTAGGGGCTAAATTGAAATTCAATTCTTTCATGTGACTTGTAGCCCTATGTCTCTATTTTATTTTTCAACAAGAATCAGTTCAATTGGATCTCCACAGACCAAGAATTTACTAAAATACTGAACCATGTTTAGAAAATTATCCAACTCACTTTGATTAAATCAATCTCTTTCAATTTAATCTCAAAAATCCACAATTTTCCATGGGGAGATAGAGGGATGTCTTAAAAATCCAACGCTTCAAAAATCAAGTCAATCGGATGTCGAACAGAAAATATATAAGCAAAAGAGTGAGAGAGGGTCGGATTAAGTCAGGCAAAACAAATGGTCAGATCGGTCGGCCAAAACAAAGGATCGAATCGGTCGGCCAAAACAAAGGGTCACTTCAAAACGCATACCTGACTTTCAAGAACTCATAACTTTTTACACAGAAGTCCAAAATTCACAAATTTGGTATCAAAAGAAATCTGGAAGGAAGCTCTACAACTTCCATGAAGAACTCAAAAGTCAATTCTATCTCTAAAAGGGTCAAAATCCCACTTAAAGTTTCTATCCCATACTAGTCATCTCGAACAGTAACAGAAATTTTAAAAATCATAACTTCCTATTCCATGGTCCAAAAATTCCATACTTTACATCAATGGAAAGATTAAAACAAAATCTTCAACTTTCATGAAGCACTTAAAGGCAATTTCAACCTTTAACTAGGTCAATTTTTCAATCAAATGTTCTGCCGGATAATTGGTCATCCTTTATCACATCCAAACTTCACAATTTCACATCTTCCAATTTCCACACTAAAAAATAACATATTATACATCATTGTAAAGCTATGCAATTTCTTTATAACTTTCATGTAAACCACTTAATCCAATTTTAACCACATCAATCCAGAATTGGCCTTAAAACACAGTACACACAAACTTACTCTTAAGAGCATTTTCAAAAACAAAGTAAAATACACTTAAATTTGAATGGTCATAACTTTCAATCCCGACATCAAAAATTGCCATACTTTATGGCGGTAGAAAGCTCTCAACAGAAGCTACAAGTTTCATGAAGATCATTTTATCAAATTCTGCCTAAATCAAGCCAGAAAAATTCACAAAATTTTAACTTAAAAAGTCAACTCTGTTACTATTCATCCCCAAAAAGTCAAACTTTCTTAATTCTCCAAATTCTCACACGTCCACTCTTTATTTCTTGATTTTCAACTTCCATTTCAATCAACTCATTCACTTTAACTTTCATAACACATACAAATCTACTCAAATCTCAAAGTCATCAAAACCAATCAATTCTTTTTTCTCATCAATTTCCTTAAAGCACAATAACATCTATAACACAATACATATACAAAAACACTCATTAAACTTCATTTAATATTTCTAAATTCTACTAAAAGATCGGGTCCCAACATGGCCAATTACACCACTTTTTAATTATCCTTTCATTTTTCTTAACACATCTTCTCTTCATTACATATAAATGAACTCAAACCAATTCTAATTCAATCCTTTTTCATTTCCTTACTTCATTGACTTCAAATCTAGATTTCTTCAATTTCTACTCCAAATCCACCAAAAATGGCACCTTTCTTCTTCCTCTTCTCCTTGGACAAATTGTCCCTCTTTCTCTCTTCTTTTCTTCCTTTCTTTTTGGTTCTCACAAATCCTCCTTTCAGATGAACCAAATTTTGTCTTCTTTGGCCTTCTTGTACTACTTTAAAGTATTACACATTTCATTTTCTTATTAAACATCTTAAATGACTCATTATAATATAATTTAATGTTTCTTAAGCCATATGGAGTCTTTTAATTGGTTAATAAATGTGATTCATTTAAAATTTATTGATTAACTCCATTTATGTAAAAAAACCAATTTGCCCTTTCGTGGATTGCTACATCTATAAACTAGGTTAAATCCTTAAATTATTCCACAGTTGTAATTAGGATCAATACTTAGTAATTAGGTGCCTCAAAAATTTCGAATGGGTTTAAAATCATTAATACCCATTATTTTCCAAAAAAGGCATTTTGACCTAAATTTATGAAATTCCTGAAATTCATTTGATTGGACTTGTTTTTGATCTGTTTCAATGTTATTTGACTCTAATATCTATTATGGGTATTCATTTTTTTTAGGGAGTTGGGTCCTCAAAATCCTTATTCAAGTGGAAATACTGTTTACCTGAGTTCACCATTCATCTAGAAATACTATTCATCCATAATAAAATCTATAAGCTAATAGAAGGGAAAGTTTAGGGTTTTACAATCACCCCTCCTTATAAAAATTTCAGCCTCAAAACTTAACTAAGTGTACCTACTTGAAATAAATAAAGGTATAATGTATGTATTTGCCGCTCAAGCTCCCATGTAGCTTCCTCTATCACGTAGTTCCTCCACAATACTTTAGCCAATAGAATGGCCTTGTTACGTTGAACTTGTTCTCTGCGATTGAGGATCTGTATTGGTTCTTCCTTAAAATTCAAATCTTCTTTTAGGTTTACCAATTATTATATGATTGCATAAGATGGATCAACTAGATATTTGCGAAGCACAGACATATAAAAGACATTTTGAATCCTTGTAAGTTCGTCTGGTAACCTCAATCGATATGTCACTAGTCCAATCCTTTCTACAACTTTATACGATCCTATGTAATGTGGACTTAGTTTACCACATTTCCCAAATCTCAATAATCCTTTCCAAGGGGAAATCTTAAGAAACACCTCATCTCCAATTTCAAATACAAGATCTCTACGGTCATTATCCGCATAGCTTTTCTATCTATTATAGGCCATCTTTAATATATTCCGAATAATCTGGACTTATCTGTTGTCACCTGCACAATTTCGGGACCTATCAATTTCCTTTCTCCTACTTTGTCCCAACATATTTGAGTTCTGCACTTTCTTTAATAAAGCACCTCATAAAGGGCCATGCCAATGCCAGCCTGATAACTGTTATTATAGGCACATTCTATCAGTGGTAGGTGGGTGTCTTAACTCCCCTTGAATTCCATGACATAGGACCTAAGCATATCCTCAAGTGTTTGAATAGTTCTCTCTGACTGACCACCCGTCTAAGGGTGAAATGCAATCCTAAACTTCAATCGCATACCCAAGGCTTTCTATAAGTTGGGCAAGAATTTAGATGTGAATATAGGGTTGCGATATGAACAATAGAGATTGGTGCACCATAGAGCCTCACTATCTCATCCATATAAAGCTGGGCTAATTAATTTAAGGGGTAATCATTTCTAATCAGAAGGAAATGTGCAGAATTTGTTAACCTGTCTATGATCACCCATACAGTATCGTGCCCCCTCTGACTCCGCGGAAGCCCTACTACGAAGTCCATAGTAATCTTTTCCCACTTTCATTCTAGGACTGGGAGGCATTGTATCATTCTTGCAAGTTTTTGATGTTCTGCTTTAACCTGTTGATAGGTTAGACATTTAGCAACAACTTCTACTATTTCTTTCTTCATTCCTCTGCACTAATAATGTTCTTTGAGGGTGCGGTATATTTTTGTGCTACCTGGATGCATAATATAAGTTGAGGAGTGAGCTTCCACTAAGATTTCTTCTTCAGGTCCCCCACATCCGGTATGCACAATCGTTGCCCCTCGTCATAGTACCATCTCTTGGATTGTAAATTTCATCCTTAACTTCAGTTTTCAACTTCATTAACTCGTGATCTTGTTTCTATCTCCCTCTAACCTGGTCCAACAAAATGGGGAGAATGTGAAAAGTAGCAACTAATGCTCTCAAGTTTGCCATATTCAATCTAACTCCTAGGGATCTCATTTCCACTATAAGTGGAAGGTATATTTTCTTGTGCTATTGAGCTGGTGGGTCTCCTACTTAAGGCATCAGCCACTACATTGGCTTTTCCCGAGTGGTATTCCATCGTACAATCGTAATTCCAACCATCTCATATATCTCATGTTTAGTTCTTTCTGAGTGAACAAATACTACAGACTCTTATGATCTGTGAAAATTTTACAAGGATCACCATACAGATAGTGCCTCCATATTCTTAATGCAAAAGCCACTACTGTTTACTCTAAGTCATGGGTGGGATAGTTTTGCTCATGTTTCTTCAATTACCTAGAAGCATAGGTTACAACCTTATCATTCTATATAAGAAGAACACACCATAATCCCTATCTCAAAGAATCACTATAAATTATAAAGCTATCACTTCGCGTCAGTAATGTCAGCGTAGGAGCTATTGTTAATCTTTCTTTTAATTCATCAAAACTTCACTAACATGCATCTGACCACTCAAACTTCTGTTAACTTGGTCAAGGGTCCTCCAATTTTGGAAAATCCTTTAACAAATTTCCTATTGTAACCTACCAATCTAAGGAAACTCCTGATTTCTATCACATTAGTTGCAGGTCTCCAATTAATAACAGCTTCAATCTTTTGGGGGTCCACACTAAGTCCTTTGGTTGATATGACATGACCCAAGAAAGGGACCTTATCAAGTCAAAATTGGCACTTACTGAACTTATCATATAACTGGTGCTGTCGTAGGGTCTGTAAAACTATTCGAAAATGTTCTACATGTTCCTCCCTAATGCTGGAATGCATTAATATATCATCAATAAAAACAATCACAAACTTATCTAGGTACTCTTGAAACCCTATTCATCAAATCTATAAAAGCAACTGTAGCATTTGTTAATCCGAAGAGCATAACCAAGAATTCATAATGCTCGTACCTAGTATGAAAGGCAGTCTTTGGGACATCTTCACTGTGGATTTTCAACTAGTGATAGCCTAATCTTAGGTCAATCTTAAAATACATCATGGATCTTTGCAGTTGATCAAATAGATCATCAATACTCAAAAGGGGATATTAGTTATGGACTACCACCTTATTCAGTTGTCTGTAGTCGATACATAACCTTAAACTCCCATCCTTCTTTTTAACAAAGAGGACTGGAGCTCTCCAAAGGGAAGCACTGGGTCTCACAAAACCCTTATCTAACAACTCCTCCATTTGTACTTTCAATTTCTTTAACTCCACTAGAGCCATACTGTACGGAGTCATTGAGATTGGTTGGGCTCTTAGATTTAACTCTATCCCAAACTCGGTCATCATATCCAGAGATAATCCTAGAAGATCCACTGGAAATACATCGGGGAACTCTCTAATCACCATAATATCTTCTAATTTCACCACATCTTTGCCCTATTCAATCATATACATTAGATATCCCTAGCATCCTTTACTAAGAATTTTCCTAGCCACCATAGTGGTTACTATAATTGTGGGGAGAACTTTTCTTATTCCACAAAATGTTACCTTTGGATTTCCCAACTGACTCAATCTAACCTCCTTTTTAGAACAATCCACTACTGTATGATGTATGGACAGCCAATCCATTCTAAGAATAATATCAAAGTCCCAGATGTCCAATATAATTAGATATGCCGAAAACTCCTGACCATGAATCATTATGTTGCTGCCAACAAACACTCTTTCAGCAAAAAGTGAGTTTCTAGCTAGAATGGAAAGTATTATCCCACTATCTAACCATTGAGATTCCACATCCAATTTTTTAGAAAATTTCAATCACATAAAAGAGTGTGTAGCACCGGATCTACTAAAGCATATACATCATGCTCAAAAATAGAAATCATACAAGTGACTACATCTAGTGTGGTTTCTACCTCTTGCTGAGTAATTGCAAAGATTCGAGCTTACATGCGGGGTTTACCTGCCTACCTTATGGGGGCTACTTCCCTTCCTCCTGAACCTTTGCTAGATGTAGGAAAACTCGACCTTTGGCTTGAGAACCTCAACTACCCTATCTAAAAATCCCTCTAACATGCGAAGGTGCTGAAGATCTCACCACTGACCTCTCTAAAATAATCAATTACTGGCAATCTCTCCTAAAGTGGCAGTCCTGTCCACAGTGGAAACAACCTATTGTATTCATTTGACACTTGCCTAATTGTCTCTTTCCACAACTACTATACTCTGACATTGGTGTTCTGGTGTCACGAAAATCCCTGGGTTTATAAGGTGACCTAAAGGATCCCTAACTAGTTGATCTACCCCTACTGAACCTTCGGCCACCAGTCCATCTTGAATTGCTTTTTCTTACTGAAACCTGAGATGAGCTAGTTAGTGCACTGTGTTTCTATTCTAATCTCTCAGTTTGGGTGATCACTATTATAATTCTTTCCACCTTCATTGTAGCTTCCACTAACTCCCCATAGTGTGTCTATGAGGCTAGAGACAAATGGATCCTCAACCTGGGGTTCAAACCTATAACAAACCTCTTACACTTACGCTTTTCACTATTAACAACAAACTAAACATGTCTGATAAGCTCAAAAATTTCTTCTCATATTTTGTTACTGACATCTGACCCTACTTCAGATGGAAAATTTCCTCTACTCGGGTATCCTTATAACTCTAGAGGTAGAACCTATCAGTAAACTCTCTCTGAAAATCAGACCAAGACACCCCATCTGGATGATGTCTCTCAATAGCTTCCCACCAATCCTTTGCCTTGGCCTCAAGGAGGAAGGTGAAAAATAATACTCTCTGCTCATTTCTACATCCCACAACTCGGTATATCTTCTTAATCCGATTTAACCATGTGAGTGCGCTCTTTGGATCTCCACTATAATTAAAAGTTTTCGTGCCTAGTTTACACACCCACTCGATGGAACTTCCAAAAGTTTCTCCACTTTCGTGTGACCGCCACATTTTCAAGCTGAGTATTTGAGCCATCTGCTCTATAGTAAAATTTCCCCCAGTTAGTTCTGCTAGCCCTGACAGTTGAGAATGGGGTTGATTCATGGAAGCACTTACTGAACCTGGCAAGTGTTCCTCTTCCCTTCTTGGTGGTGCCTCAGGTGTAGGAACCACTGGTGTGGTCGACAGGGATGTCTACAGCCTCGTCTGTGCATCGTGTCGCATATTTGGCAAACTACAAATGTATAAGACTTTCATGTCCTACACTATATGTGTGTAAATCACAATATTTTATAGTTTACCTCATTTTGAAAACAAATTCAAAAACATTCTATAAATGCATTAAACAGAAAGGGGTAACTTGACTCTGATACTAACACTAATAGGCCCCTTTCCTGATGACTAGGCGACTTGCCCGACAGCCCACGAAAACCCTCTAGTTGATATCCAATCTAACTAGAAAGTTCCCCTAGAGCTAAGCCATTTCCCTTTTCTTCAAAATATTTTTACTCAATATAAAAAAAGTGGTAAAAGTGGAAGTTTTTAAAAGTAACCTTCTTTAAAAACTTCAAAAGCATAACAGTTGTTATTTAATAAAACGAAAAATTTTAGGTTCTTGAAAAGCAATTCAAAACACTTCTATCCATTTAACCAAAGCACTACTTTTGGACTTCAAGTCCATTCAGAAACAATCTCAAAGGTTAAAACACATTCATACATTTAGTTAAAGAAAAGAACATTTGTAAATAACCATATTTTCATAAAACCAAGATCAGGACAAATTTACGAATATGATGAACTATATGTAGTAAAACATTTACAATCTATCTTTACAAAAAAAGATGTTCAAAACATGTTCAGAATTATAAAATACATGTAAAACAAATGCACAAGGAAAACTACCTACATAGTTGCACGTTACAAAGGTAGCTACTCAAATGATCAAGTCTGGGTATTGAAATCGATGAGTGTGCACCTGGGAGGTTAATTTTTTAAGAAAAAGAACAAAAAATAAAGGGTGAGCTAAACAAGCTCAGTGAGTATTATGCTTTCCATTCAAAACATTTATACAAACATTAACCCCCATAAAGAACAAAGACAATTTTCTTTTCTTTTCAAGCAATAACTAATGTTCTAGCATAAAAAAATTAATATAATCAATGCACATGTAAATCACAATCAAGTTCCCCTTTTCTTACAAGGTAAACAGAGATGGCAATCGATAATTTCATAAACTTTCTCTTTTAAAATTTTCTTTATCATTTGATATTGTCAAGTGTAAGGCCGAGGGGCTGGTTCTGCACCACTTACCTGTGCCTGGCTAACCTTTATTAACAGAGTTGTTTCTGCATCGCTTACTCATACTAGGTTAACCATTATATACCGATTGTTATAAAGCTTGTTAAGCATCATTTACCTATAATGGTGCTGAAACTACATATAAATAAGTGGTTATGGAGCTGGTTTTGCATCGCTTACCCGTAACAGTGCTAGGACAATATGTTCATACATGCCAAAGACGACTCACAAGACATACTAACAGACATGACACCACCCACCGTTAGCGACAGACACCCCCTAGACCTTGCCATGCACGTTAGGACGTACTCTAATCGATATAATCATATGTATAAGGAGACCTAACAACATATCGTAGGCTAAACAATAATTAGTACACAAGTACAGCACATTTCTATACCAATTCAATTCATGTTTAAATTCCATTATCGTGCCAATTTGGTGCATATGTAATTTCAATTCGATGCCATCTCAAAGCATATATATAAATCTCATAAAAATTTGCTTTCAAATTCAAGTAGCAACACCAATGAACTTATTCACAAACATACTTTTCATGATAAAATAAAAACCATTTTTCTTTCTTAAAATTAGTTTAAAGATACACTCACAATTTTGTCATTTATCCTTAAGTACACTCTCATGTTAAGTGTCTCCTCTTGACCCACATAATTTACAAGTTGTTTAATCATTTATTTCCATTATAGGAAATAAAGAATTATAATTATCAATTCAATTTAACTACCATAAGTTATTCCATTGGTTTCCATTTCAGAATCTAACTCCAAAATTTACTTAAATTTTTTTAAAAAAAACTTTATCCCATCTTCATAATATGGTTGAACAGGTCACGCTAACTTTTTCCATTTGATTTTTATGAAAACAACCTTAAGATTTCAAGTTATTTACATCTTAATCGTAATTGAACTTTAACACATTACATCGTCAATAACTTTCCTCTTTAGGGTCGAATTGTCCTCATTACCTATATATATATATATATATTCCACTTTCTTTCAAATTTTTCAATGCATTTCACCTAAGGTCCATACCAAGCATCATTTAAACCCATCAAACCAAAAGTTATAATTTGTCTACAATATTTCCTAGATTGGCTGAATACACCACTCTTTCACTATCCTTCCATTTTTCTTAATACATCTTCTCTTCATTACACATAAATGAACTTAAACCAATTCTAATTCAATCTTTTTTCATTTCTTTACTTCATTGCCATCAAATCCATATGATGAACATCATAACCCTAACCTTGGTTTCTTAATTCACTTTTGTTGTTTTCAACCTTTATATGCTTTCAAGTTTATTATTTAATCCATAATAAGTCAAAAACAACCTTTGATCTTAAATAACTCCATTCCATATGAAATCCACAGAGTAAACAGCTTAAACAAAGAAGAACTTACCACTTTTTCTCCCATTCTCTTAGGAAATTATTGGCAAGCAGCAATCCTAGGTCAAGATTTCCTCAATTTCTACTCCAAATCCACAAAAAATGGTACCGCTCTTCTTCCTCTTCTCCTTGGCTAAATTCTCCCTCTTTCTTTCTTCTTTTCTTCCTTTCTTTTTGGTTCTCACGAATCCTCCTTTGAAATGAACCAAATTTTTTCTTCTTTTGCCTTTTTATACTACCTTAATACTTTACACATGTCTTTTTCTTATTAAACATCTTAAATGACTCATCATCATCTAATTTAAAGTTTCTTAAACCATTTGGAGTCTTGTAATTGGTCAATAAATATGAGTTATTTAAAATTTATTAATTAATTCCATATATGTCAAAAGACCAATTCGCCCTTTCATGGATTACTACACATGTAAACTAGATTAAATCCCAAAAATATTCCACAACCATCTTACTATCAAATTAACCATGGGATACTTTAATTAGGATCAATACTTAGTAATTAGTTGCCTCAAAAATTTTGAATGGGTTTAAAATCATTAATACCCATTATTTTCCAAAAAAAGGCATTTTTGTCCTAAACTTATGAAATTCCTAAAATTCATATGATTGGACTTGTTTTTGATTTGTTTCAATGTCATTTAACTCTAATACCTATTATGGGTATTTTCATTTTTTTGAGTTTGGGTCCTTAAAATCCCTATTAAAGTGAAAATACTGTTTACCTGGGTTCACTATTCATCCAAAAATATTATTCACCTAGAATAAAATCTATAAACCGATAGAAGGGAAAGTTTGGGGTTTTAAATGTAGTACCAATGGAGGATAGTCTGAGAGTTCCTAGGGCTAAGATACCTTATCTAAACCAGCTAAAGATAGCACCGTTGGCAAGTTGGGAAACTCAGCTTCTACCTATTCAAAAGACTACCCGATGATAGTAAGCAGAGATTATTGAGTGGGTAGGATGGCTTAAGGCTTTGGTTGAGCGAATAAGAAGGCTCGAGACTACAGATGGATAGGAGAGCTAATGTTGTTAATCACAAGCCATCAAGCATTGATTTTCAACCTCAATCATCTATCTTCCTCAACAGCTCCTCAACCTGATCAAAATCATCAAACTGTGGACCCTCCTTCGTCAAACCATCTTGGATCACATCATAAGGCAGATTCTTGACTTTTTGTATCTTCTTTACTTCTTTCCTTTATTACTTATTTATATTTTTTATTTTCTTTTCGTTGTTATTTTGTTTTATCTAATATTATAATTAATCATGTTTCTTGATGCTTAATTATCTAGGTTATTTTATTTCCTTTATTCTTTTTATCCCTTTTGCTTCATATTTTGCAAGGATGTTAGTCTAATATTTGGATATATAACCCCAAATCATAATCGACAAAGCTTATTAGTTAGGAAAGTACCAACTCCACTTCCTCACTATTATATTTACTTATATTGTGTACATTGAGGACAATGCACTATTTTAAGCATAGGGAAGAGGTTAATAATTATAATGATTTTCTTAAGCTTATTATATGTGCACTTTTGAGCCTAAGAGCAAAAATATTCATAAATTTTTTAGCGCTTTTTAACTTTTTAATGTGTGTTACCATGTATAGTTGAATAATTCTATAACTTGCTTTTATTATACATATTAAGATCACATTTGATTTAATTAGAGGTATTGAAATGATAAAGACATTTAGATTCAACACTTGTCTAAGTCTCTGTTTGATTGTGCTTATACTAGTAGAGCTTTTGTCAGTAGAGCTTTTTCTGTAGATCTCTTCTGAGAAGAACTTTTCTAAGAAGCCAGTTGACTATTTGGTTGTCATTTAAAAAAAGCTTTTTTGAAAGAGCTTCATATAGT
>JANIPM010000008.1:33453357-33465096 GCA_027478405.1 Erythroxylum cassinoides | reverse complement strand
AACTATTATCTAAAAACCTTATATATTCATTAACATTAATAATCATATATGTTATATAATATCATGTACTTTTATTTTAATACGTAGGTATGTCATAATTTCAGATTTAATTTTTAAAAATTTTTCAATTTAAAGAAATTTATATTCAATATAATTGAAACTTACCCTAATTTCAATAATTTTATGTTTTTAAAAATATTATCGTGATGTGATGAAGTTTTAAATTTTTAATAGCTTAAGAATCCACACACCAATCGCAATATACCACATGATAGTCTCATTGTATACATAAGGAATGAAATTTTTTCTTTGAAAACTTTTTCCTGTATGGAAAACACTATAATTGGTTATAAATTTTATACATTTCTTTACAATAAATACGTAGACTTTATCATAACAAAAAACTACTCTTATCCAAAAAAAATCATATATATTAAATCTTGCCATGGATATAGGGCATTTGAAAGGGGAAGTGATCTTGTACATAATCTAACTACTGGTATTCTAGTTTCCTATATCCACGTATTGGATCGAAAGCTTTGTTTTTATCCAAACAAAGAATATCTGATTTCTACCATTTGAGCTCTATTTCTCTTCTACTCTCCTCTTCTTCCCAATCTAAGAGAGATGGCTGGTCCTGATGTCGACAGAAGTGGCTCTCCTACCCATCCTTGTGCAACGAAAACACTCCCAGACTTTGATCCTCCAAAGAAACCCAAAAAAAACAAGTATGCTATTGCTTGTGCCATCTTGGCCTCCCTGACTTCAATCTTACTTGGTTATGGTGAGTTTTTCTTATCTTCAACTCTTGGTTTACTCTTTAGTCCTTCACGGTACGAGGGAATTTAAGTTTCAGTGGTTTAGGATAAAAGGAAAACGTATATCAGGACAAAACGGTCTTCAAAAAACGGAACCAGCACTGTCTTTTATCATCAGTTCATCACATAGCTTCTAAACTCCTTTTCATGGAAAATCATATGTAATGAAACTTTGTTTGTGATCTTTTCGTGAGCACGTACATCCTTAGCCACTGGCAGTCTGTATGTTGTGTTTTGACAGATATTGGAGTTATGAGTGGAGCCTCCTTGTTCATCAAAGACCAGCTCAAAATCACAGATGTCCAATTAGAAATCCTTGTGGGTACAATCAACATTTACTCTCTCGTCGGCTCAGCAGTTGCCGGCCCGACGTCTGATTGGATTGGTCGACGGTACACAGTTGTGGTGTCCGGAGTCATATTCTTTGTTGGAGCCATTCTGACGGGATTTGCCCCAAACTATGCGTTTCTCATGGTTGGTCGGTTTGTTGCTGGCATAGGTGTTGGATATGCCCTCATGATTGCCCCTGTTTACACTGCAGAGATCTCTCCAGCTTCTATGCGTGGATTTCTCACCTCTTTCCCTGAGGTTTGTGAATCTTTATATAAGGTTTTAAATATGTTTGCAATGCATATAGAAATAAATTTACACGTTATTTGAGAATGGCATTTAAATTGTTAATCTTGTAATATTGTTAAGTAATTTCAATTTTAATTTTTCATCAAATCAACTTTGTGTTGAAAAATTATATTTTAGGATATGTCCTAACCTAGATAATGCTTTAAAAAATAATTTAACGAAATACTTTGAATATCCTTGGCAATGACTAAATCCAAATATAATTGGATTATATTAACTATATGTTTTGATTACAGATTTACAGTAACACCGGCATATTACTTGGATACGTCTCCAACTTTGCGTTCTCCAAGCTTCCACCTCATTTGGGGTGGCGATTCATGCTTGGAGTCGCAGCGATCCCGTCAGTTGTCCTGGCTGTCGGAGTTCTCGCCATGCCGGAGTCGCCCCGTTGGTTGGTTATGCAAGGCCGTCTGGCGGATGCCAAGAGAGTCCTGGACAAGATCTCTGATTCCGGGGAAGAAGCGCAGTTACGGCTCATGGACATTAAAGAAGCTGCAGGAATACCTGAGGACTGTAACGACGACATAGTTGAGGTTCATAAGAAAAGACATGCAAAGGGGGTTTTTAGAGAATTGTTCCGCCCAACACCAGCGATTCGCCACATAATGTTCTGTGGAGTTGGGATTCATTTCTTCCAACAAGCTTCAGGCATAGACGCTGTAGTTCTGTACAGTCCTAGGATCTTTGAAAAAGCAGGAATCACATCGTCAAATGAGAAGTTACTTGCAACGGTAGGGGTTGGATTGGTTAAGACATCCTTCATCTTTGTGGCCACATTTTTGCTTGACAAGTTTGGCCGTCGACCATTGATTTTGACTAGTATGGGAGGCATGATTCTGTCACTGTTGGCTATTAGTGTGGGACTCCTAGCCATTGATCATTCGACGAAGAAGTTGAATTGGGCTATTGGATTGTGCTTTTTCTCACTGCTATCTTTTGTTGGCTCGTTCTCCATTGGTATGGGTCCGATTGCTTGGGTTTACAGTTCTGAGGTCTTCCCCTTACGACTTCGAGCAGTAGGTGCAAGTATGGGAGTGGCAACTAATAGGTTGGTGAGTGGAATCATATCTACCACATTCCTGTCCCTATACGAAGCTATGACAATTAGTGGGGCTTTTTTCATGTTCGCTGGAATTGCGACAGTTTCTTTTGTAATACTTTATGCATGTTTCCCTGAGACTCGAGGTAGGACATTGGAAGACGTAGAGGTGCTCTTCGGTCACTTTATCAAGTGGAGATCTCAAGCCAAGGAAACAAAGAGAAAGAAGGTAGGGAATGCTGGTGAAAATGACGATGGTCAAGTTCAATTAGCAGCTAAAAATTAAATGACGTCGCTTCCAAAGGTTTTAGTATATATTTGGTTCCACGTTGTTTATGCTAATTTTCAAATTTAGTTGTTTTTCTTTTCTTTTGGATTCTTCCTATTTTCATGTTTATGAAAATTATAAATAAGTTATTTGTATTTTGTATTTTTGTTCTTTATCATAATTTACTCCTATTATTTACTAAATAATTAGTATTTAATTATTTAATATTAATATTATAATAATTGTGATTAATATATTATTTATTTTAGAGTTAATTTAAATTTTTTTATAATTATTTGATAAATATATTTTAAAAATTAAAAACATATTTAATTTTTTTAATCAATTTTATTAAAGGGAACAGTAGGAGGAATTCTTGCTCCCCATAAAATAAAATCATTTGGATGTCCAAAATCTAAACAACTAGCATTACAACAAAGTAGACATTTAGTTACTTTTTTTGTGACATTCCAAAAATCGTCGCTATAAGTGACAATATTGTGACGATGTTTAAAATTGTCATTAGAACTAAGCCTTTAGTGAATAATTATAAAAGCGTCACAAAAGGATCAACATTTGGTGATGAATGACAAAAATCGTCTCCAAATGGTGAACATTTAGTGACGATTCTCGAAATTCGTCACAAAATGATCCACATTGGGCGATAATTTTAGACATTTTTCACTAAGTAAACTTTTGGTGACGCTTTTCAGAAATCGTCACCATAATTTGGTAAACATTTGGTGACCAATTTCTGAAATCATCATCAAATGGTTCACATTTGGTGATGATTATGTAAAATCGTCATTAAAAAGACGTTTGGTGATGATTTTCAGAAATCGCCACAAAAAATTCGTAGACATTCAGCTACGTGTTTTTGCTACATTTTTTACATTGTCGTTAAAAGTAATCATTTGGTGACGATATTTGAAAGCATCACCAAAGGATCAAATATTTGGTGACGATTTTTGAAAATCGCCACCAAATGATCCACATTCAGTGACAATTGCTGAAAATCGTCACCAAAGTTTCACAATAATTTGCTACACATTTGGTAATTATTTGCCAAAATCGTCACCAAAGGGTTCACATTTTTCAAAATTGTTAAAGTAATATTTTTTTAATCTATCATAGTTAAGATGTTTTTTTGGAGATTTGTTTTGAATATTTACAACGTATTGTTGAAAAAACACACACAACATAATTTTAAATGTTAAACAGTAGTATTAATTAATCATTAATATTGACTAATAGTGCAAAAATTAGTTATAAAAATTTTAATACTTGTATCAATATAATAATATGATATATGGAGTAGTGCAAACTTTGAATTAAAAGGTTAACAATTCTTACGTTAATAGAACAAGAACAATAACAATCCACACTCAATAGTACGTAACTTGACTCCTAGCTAGTAGAGATGTTGTTTAACAAATTCTTATAGATACAACAATAAATCAACTTTAAAGTTGAGTCCAGCTGTTTGAATCAATAAATAATAATGATATAATTTTTTTTTAGATTCCAAATAATATCAGAGTCGGTAAAGGTAAATAAGTCCTCGATGTCTAGATTCTGGAGAAGGGTCTTTGTATGTTCGAAGACACCAATTGAAACAGTGATAGTTCTTCCCTTAAGTTTAGGGTTTTTTACACCCCTTTGCAACAACGTTTCCGCTATAGGTAAACTTGTAGAGGATACAGTAAATGAGTCGCCAGATTTAGTATAGAAGACAAGTTTTCCAGATGAACTGCCAGTACAAAACTATTTACTTAAAACACAATTAGTATAGAATTTAGATATTGTCAAATTAGTAAATCGTTAAATGAACCGAATTTGAAGTGACATGCATACATGAATGACCAGACGAAGACTGTGGAATTGACGAATTTTCCAAAACAATAGATTTCCCTAATCCTTTACGAACCGTTGTGACATCACTCCTGCCTCTATGGGCATACATGTCATCTTCGAGATTCAAGAAATCTTAAAATAACATGTAGTATATACCATCAAATGTGAATATATATATAATAGCTTCATAAAAGGAAATGAGATGTACATAATAATGAAAGTGATGTTGTTCAGATGGTACTAAACACCTTGAAGTAGAAGATTGGCCATGGAAGATAAATGACCATTAGTGTATAAAGTGGATATTTTTTCTACATTGTTTATTTATTCAGTAAGGGCAATTTTTCCACATTCCTCCCAACGGAATGAATTAGTACCATATGAAACTAGTCATCATATCAATATTCCTTGATTAATAATGTTAAGAGGTATATTAGACAAATGTCAATTTAGAATAAAATGATGATATGTTCAACTCCAATTTCGATGATAAGTGAAAGTAGTCCAGTTTAGCACTTATACATCGTCAATGTGCCCAATGATATGAAAGTTACTCTTACTAAAATTTTAGAAATCTACTGTGTAGTTTGTATCACATGCAAAATTTAGAATTTAAAGTAGAATAGACATGATTATGTTCTTCGTGTATAGAAATATAGTATTATCTATATTGGGCTATATGACTATTAATGGAAATGAATAAAAGAAAAATATTCTTGAAGACCTTTCATCAAATAGTTACGAAGCTTTGATGAGGGAAGCATTAAAGGTCATTGGAAAGAAGCCAACTCATATACAAAAAACAAAGATAGATAGTAAATCATCTTCTAAACACAATTATAAACATAACCCATACATCATATGCATAATTAAGAACTCACAATAAACACTTAAAGATATAAGTTAAACTTAGCATAACTTCGTTTGTTTATAAAATAAAACAAAAGAATTATACCGATTCAATTAATGATGGTTCTTTGATAGTGATGACCACAACATAACACCCAAACAGAAGAGAGGAGATAGTGGTTTGCAGGATGAAGGATTTTAAGAAATGTTGACGACTTGAACGAGAATGGAGTAGCCTTTTATTGTGGTTATGATTGAAAACCTAATACAAAACGATGACATTTTTCTTGTTTAATGGCACAGTAGTCGTGCTTTGTTAATTGTAGTTGTTTGGAATTAATATTAATTAATTTGTTATGATATATTGTATTTGGTCGACAAACGTCAGATGTAACGATTAATTCATGGTTCGTCGCCAAAGCTCGCGAGTTCATAAATAATTTTTTATAAATTTATTTCCTATTCCAAATAAAACATAATTTGAATTAAAAATTAAATTATTCAATTGAAAACTATTTACAAATTAATTTGTTAACCCTTCAAATAAAGTATAATTGACTTACAATTTTTAGAAAATTATAGATTTTAATTATTATAATTTAGAAAAACTAATTTCATAAAATTATACAATTTAATTATTATAATTTAGAAAAACTAATTTTTTTAAATTTAACAAGACATTCTAATATTTAGTGTGTTATTATTTCTAGCATATCATTACAAATTACTGTTTTGTTACATAATAGCCTATTTAATTTTATTTATCTACTAAATTAAAATTTAAGATTAGTCATTCACAAAAATTAAGCAAATGAAGAACAATTGCATATATAAGGGAGAAGATAAATTTTACGTTTTGTATGATGTATTAGCAATACCTCCTATATATTAATCAATTAAGAAAATTAAGAAAGTAAAGAGATTGCTTTGGTTTTGGGCGACGATGTGGAAGTTTGATAGCAAATTGTCTACCATTTGCAACTAAGTATGGTAGTTGGTCGCGAAAATGATCTTCTATGACTAAACTTACTTCGTCGCAAAAATCTCAGGTATTTAAATTAAATATATCTTTTTATATAAATAACAAGGTTGATGGCAAATTAAGGGCTAAAGGGTATATGTGGTCATGTTAGTGATGAATTTGGTAAAAATGAAATATAGTTTGCATTCCTTATTAATTCAACTAATAACAAAAAGAAGAAACAAAATTTTAAAAATTTCCCAATTTTATTTTGTTTATCTACCAAATTAAATTAAAGATTAGCAATTCCTAAAAATGAAGCAAATCATGAACAATTGCATATATAAGTGTAAAAGACAAAATTTTCGTTTTGTTATTTGTAATAGGAACACCTCATGTATGTTAATCAATTAAGAAATTTAAGAATGTAAAGAAAATTCTTGGGCTTTGGCGACGTTATGTATAATTGGTAGCAAATTGTCTGCCATTGACGATGATAATTTTGTTTGTCACAAAAAGGTGAATAGGTTAAAAAAAATAAGTGGGACAACGTCGTTCCTAGGGTATAAATTTTTTATTAATCATTTTAGCAAAAAGAAAAATTGTATTAAAAGGTTTAGTATTGGCAATGATTTATCAATTTGGTAGCAAAATGTTATACAATTTGTGACGCTATTTGATTTTTGTAGCAAATGTTTAAAATTTGATGACAAATAGTGTCGCAAAATGCCAAACATACCGGATGAAAAAAATGAAACAAATGCTTGGATGACATCGTTTGGAGGACAACAAACGACGTCATCTTAGCGTCTGTTTAAACACTGATGTGCCAACCCTCCTTCCCCCTTTCACTTATCAGTCCCTTCTCCTTCATTATTTCAAAACCCACATTGCATTGTTGCCTTATCTTCTTCTCTATCTTCGACATTGTGAACAAATCTTCTCCCTGCGCTTGCTCTTTTCATTTGGTAAGTAGTGTTGACATTTTTATTTTGTATGTCATTGAAGTCGAAAAAACGTATGATGGTTTTGTGTTATGTTTTGAGTTTGTTGTCGATTTGTTTGCATTTATTGGTGATGATAATGGTTGAGTTGTGCAAAAGTTGTGTTATTATTGTTGAAGAAAGGGAAAATAGACATTTTTTATTGAGTTCTTCAGTTGAATTTTACTTGCCCATAAGGTGTTCGACAAAAGTCCTAATTGTCATTATGTCTTTTATTCTTATTTCTCTTTAAAATTTTTGGGTTCTTAGAGGTGGTCTAATATTTATGATCATCGCTAAAATCATTACTTACCAAATAAACCCAAATATGATATCATTTTTAGGGGTTAGGGGTTTACAACCACCAATCTTAATAAAGGGATGACAAGGATGATATGAAAGAAAGTATAAGAAGCTGATGATTCCATTTTCACTTTTCAAACTTAGTTCATTCCTAATCCACACGTAGTAGGGAGGTGGGCCACTTTCGGCTTCAAATACGCAAGTAACATGAACTACCCTTCTTATCTTCAGTGTTTTCACTTTCTAAGTTTTAACCATTCCCAAGTCAAGTGAGGTCATTGAAGTTCCCGCAAGTATAACCAACAAAAGAACTAACCAATTACAATGTCATTATATAATAGAAGAAGGTAAATAGATAGAGCAAACAAGAAACAGCTCAACATAGTACAGACATAGGATGGTATATAGGCTGGAAATCGGTGATATAACTCCAATGAGGCTTATTAGTGAAAATTTCCATGAGCCTAGGAGCGACAATGAGAACTCCATTTTTCTATTCACAGGTGTAAACAAAGTCACATACCTCAATTACATTGGTTTTTTTAAAACATAATATTGAATGAAAAATGCATGTAATAACTCAGTTATCTTCTTTTATTGTATAGCTAGATGGATAAGAGTTGGATGTCTCATTGAAAATGGCCAACTGAATACGTTAAAGGAGTTTAGAGTTTCATGCAATTTGTAAAAGATCAAATGGGTGATGAATATAGTATTCGTCATCCATGCATTGATTGCTTAAATATTGACTTCCAAAGTCTACATGTGGTATATATAATCACTTGCTAATCTGAGGCATAGATAAATTTTATACTCCATAGCTTTATCATGGTGAACATAAGGAAGCAAGTTATAGTAAAAGTGGCAGTACATGTTATGATGACAGTAACAATAATGATGTAGATGATTATGATGTAAATGATGATGGTGATGATGGGATTGATAAGATGTTAGACGATTGTCAGAATTATATAGAGACTATAAATGAAACAAGAATGCTTAACATAATTGGTAGTATTGCAGAAGATAATTTTGGGGAGTTATTGAAAGTTTCTCAAGAACAATTATATCTAGGGTGCTCTAATTTTCCACAAATATCGTTTGTTGTGAAGTTGTTGCATTTGAAGATTTATAATAAATGGAGTAATAAGTCCTTTGACATGTTAATTGACTTACTGACGATGCATTACCTATTGGACACAAGTTGTTGAAATCTTACTCTAATGCAAAGAAACTATTAAGGGACCTTGGATTGGGATATATTTCAATTTATGCTTGTAAGTATGACCGTGTTCTTGTTTGGAAGGAAAGTAAGGATCTTCAAGAGTGTCTTATTTATGGTACATCAAGGTGGCAGGTGGATAATGGGAGATGGAAAAAGATACCAAATAAAATCATTCGATACTTTCCTATTAAACCACGAATATAAAGACTTTTTATGTCAATAAAAACAACCATATTTATGATATGGCATAAAGAAAAACGCATTGATGATAACTTTATACATCATCCAGCAGACTCAATAGAATGGAAAGAAATTGATAAAAAGTTTCCATGGTTTGCACAAGATTGTTGTAATGTGTAACTAGGATTGGCCTCAGATGGATTTAATGCTTTTGGTAATATGAGTACTTCATATACCATGTTGTCAGTGATTTTATTCCAATACAATTTACTTCCATGGAAGTGTATGAAGGAACTGTTTATGTTGTTGCCTTTGCTTATTCTAGGATCTATTACTCCTGGTAAGGACATCAATGTATACATGCAACCATTAATTGATGACTTAAACAATCTATGGGAATTTGGATTACAATCTTTTGATGTTGTTAAAGGTGAAAAATTTATAATACATGTTGTTGTTTTGTGGACTACAAATGATTTCCCAGCTTATGGGAATTTGTCTAAGTACAACACTAAATGGTATATGGCTTGTCCTGTGTGTGACCATCAAACATATTCAATAAGGATACGAAGTAAAATATGTTATACGAGTCATCATCATTATTTGGAACATAGGTATAGATGGCAAAGAAGTAAACTATTTAATGGCACAATAGAATTGGGTGAAGCTCTGATGTAGTCGTTCAGTGATGATATTGTTTACCAATTATCACATTTGGGTGACATTATACCTAGCAAACACCCAAATAATAGAAAGTGAAAGAGAAATGATGCCGAACTAAATTGGACAAAAAAATTCATATTTTCAATATGCCATATTGAGAAAAACATTTGTGAGTCCATTTTAAGGATTGTCATGAGAATTGATGGGAAATCCAAAGACACAATTAAGGCTAGACTTGACTTGGAAGACATGAATATTAGAAAGGACTTGCATTTGAAAAGAAGAGATGATGGGTCATACGTTATTCCCCCTGCTTGTTACAACATGTCAAAAAGAGAGAAACAATCATTATGTCAATTCCTCCAATCAGTCAAATTTCTGGATGGGTATGCATCAAATATAGGTCATTGTGTGAATGTTAAAGAGGGAAAACTGTCAGGGTTGAAAAATCATCATTGTCATGTACTTTTGTAATGATTACTTCCTGTTGGAATATGTAGGTGTTTGTCGAAGGATGTGTCCATTCCTTTAGGTCATTTGGGACAGTTCTTTAAGCAATTATGTTACAAGACACTTAAAGTTGAAGAGCTTGATAAAATGGAAAAAGACATAGCATTGATTCTATGTAAGCTTGAACTATTATTCCCCCATCGTTTTTTGATGTTATGGTTCATTTGTTGAACTATTATTCCCTCATCGTCTTTTGATGTTTGGTTCATTTGGTAATTCACTTACCATATGAAGCAAAACTTTGTGGATCGGTTCAATGTCGATTGATGTTTCCAATTGAAAGGTAATTCATATTAAATTCAATAATCTTTTTCCATGTTATTTGTTTGTAACAATTCCTAAGTTCATAACTGATTATGTTCAGGTTTTTATACTCTCTTAAACAATATGTAAGTAATAGTGCTCAAGCAAAAGGGTCTATTGTAGAGGCTTATATAGCAAATGAATGCTTGGATTTTTGTTCAATGTACGTACTCCCTTTTCATTAAAACAAGTATATTAGAATTTTCTTCATTTAGTCTGAGATCTTACTGTCATTGTCTTTTTTAAATAGAGAGCACAAAGAGACAATTCACGGTAAAGGGATTATTAATGCTGAAGAAAGACATAGACAGAAGTTTGTATCATAGTTTAGAAATCGAGTAAGTTTCATATTGATTACATATTATAAAAATATGAGAATATGTCTCATCCTCATATTTATTTTCAGTTTGTTGTACAGATGATACAGTTACATAACCGTGATGTACAATAAGTGACAACAACATTATATAGTTTGACATGTAGGCACCATATTTGTGGGAAGAAATACACAGGTTTCATTTTAATGGGGTGAGATTTCACATACAAGATCGAGATAGTCGAGTTAGAAGTCAAAGTTGTGGGGTTGTCATTCAAAGATGCCATGATGACGAGATCATTAACTTCTATGGTGTCATCTGTGAAATAATAAAGTTGTACTACATTAAGGATAAGAAGGTTGTTCTACTTAAATGCAAATGGTTTGATCTAACTAACATGAAAGTTCACAGACATATTACTAGCATAAATGTTATTAAGACATGGTATGATAATGACTCTTTTGTCCTTGCAAGTCAAGTCAAACAAGTTTTCTACGTCAACGATACTGTATTGGTTAGCAATTGGAAGGTTATTCAAAAGTTTCAACAAAGGAATGTCTTTAATTTTTGTGAAAGGGCTATTGGTCAATTGGATGAGGATGTACATGAAATCTATCAAGAAATTGGATTGGAGTTCAATAACGAAGGCATTCCAATAGAAGATGTAGATATATCATCATTCCAAAGGAGAGATGTCGATCCCAACATAGTTCAACTCATCTTATATTACAAACAGATGAAGACTATACTCAGGATGACTTAAATGACAATAACGATACTTTGCTCGAATATATTAGTGATGAAGAATCCAATGATAATGTACT
>JANIPM010000008.1:33439635-33453257 GCA_027478405.1 Erythroxylum cassinoides | reverse complement strand
ATCTACTTTTCAATTATATATTTCTCCTTGTTTGTCATCAAAATTATGTAATACGTGAAGTCTTGAATGACTTAACATAATTTATAAACAAATCTTTACCTTTACATCAAAATCCACCTATGGCTCGAAAAATTACACTCTAAATATGTAGTCTTAATTTTACTCAATTTAAAATTATTTAACTCTAACATATCCCTCCAAATTTCTAGTTTGACATTAACAGCTTCTTTTTGTCAAATCTACTAAATCAATGTCATCAGCAAATAACATAGACTAAGGCATATCTCACTAGATATTCTTAGTGAGCTCATCCATCACAATTGTAAACAAAAAGGGGCTCAATGAGGAGCCTTAATGTAGCCAATACCGATAAAAAATAATACGTATCCCCTCTTATCATCCTTACTCTAGTCTTTACGTCTCCATGCATATCCTTAATAACCTATACATAGGTCATAGGACTTCACATGATTTTCCTACATACCAAAATCATGTGTATGTTATGTTGTCTTTTTCTATAATATTTCATTAATTTTCTAAAGAGATGTAAAGCTTCTATCGTGGACCTTGTTTGCATGAAGTAAATTTGGTTCTCTGAGATTGAAGCATCCTTTCTCAATTTCTTCTCAATCACCTTCTCCTAATGGTAATGACCTTTTTCCACTAATGGAGGACACCTGGAGTGTAAGTTCCGAATATATGGGCTTTATGATCTTAAAGAATTGAGACCGCGCTCCAACCATGGTAAGATACAAAACCTGTTGGGCAAAGTCGACCTACTCCAGTGCCTCCCAATCTATACATCTTCTGATCCCAAACCTTTTTTCTTTAAGCATCTCGAATTGCTCCTTATTGGGTCTGACATTAAAATACAACATCTCATGTCACACCGGTGGATGTGCGATAATATCTAGAGTTGGTGGTGGGCAAGCTCCACTCTAGCTCTAGAAGACCCTTCATGTCTTTATTGTTTTCTTGGTATCTCCTTTGCCCTTCCCATTCTCCTTGTCATTATACCTAAAACAAAATAAAATATGATGAAATAATGATATTAATACGAAAAAGAAAATTTTCTTTACACTTAATCCGTACACTCACCAAATGTTATGCAATTGCAAAAATACATGATTAAAAATTAAATTAAACTAACAATAATAAAATTGACGTAATAATTTAGAAAATTGAAATAATTGCAAAATAAAAAATAAAGAATGCAATTACCTCACAAAATTAAATAAATTATGTAACTACTAAATATAATTTCTAAAATTTGAAATGAAGTTAAGCAACTAAACAATTAAACCTTTACTACATACACAATTAAACCATAAATCATGCACAATATGAAATGGGTATAAAATTAAACTAACAAACATTGAGTAATTGGTTAAAAACACTAATTTGTACCAAATGTAACAAAACCTATCACAATTCATAACATAGTGTGCAAAATCAACAATTTCAAATTCGAATTTCATCCAATCAAAATGCCATTCATCAAATAAATATAATAGTTGATAGGGAAAGGAATGAAATTCAACTTATAATTGCAAAAAAGGGGATGAAATTTAGGAGAAATACCTTAAATTGAAGCAATTGTAAAACCTAGCACACTGAATGAAGAATAAACCCTAGAATTATGAATATACCTATAAATCTAAGTCTAATTAATTCAAGATGTAAGAATTATTTAATTTGGGAATCATAAAATCGTTTGGAATGGCTGGGCTAGGTTGTAGGGGGTGTACCAGAGAAGTGGCAGAAGAGGGAGAAAAATGAGAAAGAAGAAGAATAACTAAGGTTTTAAAAGGGATAGTGAAAAAATGAGAAAGAAGAAGAATAACTAAGGTTTTAAAAGGGATAGTGAACTTACATGGTCAGTTACACAAATTGTGTAACTCATTCTAAATGTGTAACTTATGACACAAGTTTGTAAGTTGATATGTTCCAAATTTTGAACTATACAGGCATGCCCTATGCCTTTGTAACTCTTTGTGGCCATGTGTGCAAATTTTTAAAAATTTCAAGGATGTACATGGTTGTATCCAATAACTGTGTTGGTCATTGAAACCGTGTAAAGCATGAAGAAATATGATTTTTATGTACACGAGCATGTACATGATTATCTACAACTTAAAATTCCTAAAAACTTTAAAAATTTTCACTCAAACTTAATATAATTAAATAACATATATCATAAACACAAAAAGTAGGCAGAGCAATAAAGATGCTCAATAACTCAACACAAAATACACCAAAAATCAATGAAATCTTAAAACTAAACTCATAAGAAAACAAAACAAAACAAAAGGATCAAATCATTAAAAATGTCTTAATTTTTAGTCTATTGCCAAAGTAGCACTTGTTTAACATCCTTAGTTAGATGTACCTATGCATATTTTAAGGTGATTTTGTTAGATTAATATCCTTTGTACTACTATCAAGTTCACCTCTAAGATATAGTTTCAAACAATGGACATTCACTTAGAAGTTACCTTTATGAGGATGACTTATCTCAATTGCTTCATATGGAAATACTTTCATCACAATAAAAGTTTCAAACCATCTTGATTTAAGCTTAAGCAAGAACAATCTTAGGTGATGATTGTATAAAAGAACTTGATCTACCTCCTTGAATTGCTTGGACTGCTTGATCCTCTAGTCATGATATTTATTGATCCTCTCCTTATACATTTTGGAGTTCTCGTAGGTCATCAATTGCCATTATTCCAATTCATTAACTTGTAACTTCCTCTTCTTACTTGTAAGTTAAATATAAAAAATTTTAAGCCGAATGGCCCAAAATGCCTTATGTTCTAATTACTTGCTTTTCCATAAATAAATCTATAAGGTGTAGTGTCAATCAGTGTATTATACATCGTGTTATAGGCCCATAAAGCATCATCTAACTTAATTGATCAATATTTCCTCTAGTGCTCTATAGTCTTTTCTAGAATTTGTTTTAAGTCCCTATTAGCTACCCAAATTGCCACTAGTTTGAGAGTGATACGGATAGGCAATTATATGTATGATTCAATACATTTTTTAAATACATTTCTAGATTATGCTTTATAAAAATATGTGCCCGATCATTAACAATTGCTCCATTTATACCAAAGTATGAAAATAACTTTTTTCAGGAATTCATAACAGCCCTAGATCCATTTATGGGTAAAGTTTAAAGTTCAACCTATTTAGAAGCATAGTCAACAGCCACCGGGATGTATCTATTATTAAACAAAGCTAAAAGTGGACCCATGAAATCAATTCCTCAAAAATAAAATACTTTCCAAACAAGAATGAAATCTTGAGGTATCTCCTCTCAGTGAGAGATATTACCTAATCATTGGCAAGTATCATATAAAGCTACATACCCTTTGGCTATCCTAAAAATTGAAGGCTAATAAAAACTTGACTCAAGAATTTTCTAGATCGTCCTATTCACACTATGGTTCCCTTTGGCTAGTTCAACATAGCAATATACTAGGATCTTCCACTCTTCTCATAGTGATATATACATTTTCTCACTATTTGTTTTGCATAAACACGAAACAAATATGAATCTTCCCAAAAATAGTCCTTCAAATCAATAAATGATTTCTTCTTTTACTAATAGGAAAGGCCTTTTATTGAGATCTTAGCTATGAAATAATTTGTAATATTTGTAAACCAAAGGGTTTCATAATCACTTACCTCTTCCAAATTATAAAGGCATTCTTTTGGGAATGAATCATCAATGTCCTCTTTTTTTAACTCCTCCTAATTTGGGTTTTTAAAGGCGAGATAGATAGTCTGCGACTAAGTTTTTAGCTCCTTTTTTGTCCTTAATCTTTAAATCAAATTCTTGCAATAAAAAAGTCAATCTAATTAATCTAGGTTTAACATTTGGATTATTTAGTATCTTAATGTAGATTGGTTAGTATAAATAATAACTTTAGACCAGATTAGATAAGGTCTAAATTTATTGAACATAAAACCACTACTAGCAATAATTTCTCTATCATGGGATAATTCTCCTGGGCATTCATCAAAGTCTTGCCAGTGTAGTAAATTGGTTGTCCTTTCATTGTCTAAATATTGCACCTACTACAAAATCACTTGCATCACATATTAACTCAAAAGATAAATTCCAATCTCGTATAACCATGATCAGGGTGTTCATTAATTTTTTCTTAAGAATGTTTAAGGCATCTAAACACTCCTGAGCAAAGTTAAAAGGTGTAACTTTTACTAAGAACTTGGTTAAAGGCTTAACGATTTTAGAAAAATCCTTATTAAACCTTTTATAAAAGCTTGCATTCTTTATAAAACTTATTAGCCTTAACCAAATTAGGGATGGTGGTTTCTCTATAGTTTCAATTTTAGCTTTCTCTACCTTAATACCCATGTAAGAGATTTTATAGCCTAAAAATAGGCCCTTATGTACCATAAAATAAATTTTCCTAATTGGCACCAAAATTCCTTCCTCACACCTCTCCAGTACTCTTTCTAAATTATGGAGGCATAAATCAAAAGAATTGTTAAAAACATGAAAAAAAAATCATCCATAAATATCTCCATTATATCCTTGACCAGATCCTCAAATATGGTCATTATACACGTTTAAAATGTAGCGGGTGCATTGTATAACCAAAAGGGCATCCTCCTATAAGAGAACATACTGTAAAGATATGTGAACATTGTTTTCTCCTGATCTTTTAAGGTAATAGGAATCTAGAAGTAGCTTGAAAGTTAAGAAATAATAGTACATGTATTTGGCTAACCACTCCAACATTTAATCTATGAAAGGTAAAGAAAAGTGATCTTTTTGAGTAACATCAATCAGTTTCTTATAATTGATGCACACTCTCCACCCAGTGACGATTCTCATAAAAATTAGTTCATTTTTTTCGTTGGATATTAGCATCATTCGTCCCTTATTTAGTACAACTAGCTTGAAGTTCTCCCCCATTAGAATCTTGTAAGTAAAAAAGGTCTAATTCCTCTAAAATTTTCCAAGCAATATCCCTTTTATGCTCTTTGAGCATATTTAACAACTTTTCTTTTTGATCTGTATGTATAGTTGATGCAATAATCATAACAAGTTTTGAATTCTTCTCAAGGAATGCATATTCTAAGTGATCAGGAGCTTCCTGAACTCCAACTCTAGTGGTTCTTCAATAGAGTGTTTCAAACTCTTCTTTTTACTTCTGTAGATCTCTTTAAATTCTTTTTTCCTTGACATAAGTTAAATGATTACTTTTCCTTTATTTATGGGGTTATCCCTACCTTCCTCCTTACCTTAAATAAGAGACAATTCTAATGCATTTTTAAAAACAAAAATTCTGCACAATGTCTGAAACTGTAAAATCACTTGTATCAATAAAATAACAAGCGTCATCATATTCAAGGGGGGTGTCTTATGGCATTAGATATTTTAAAGGCAACCTTTTCTTTACCTACCTTAAGGACTAGTTTGTCATCATTAACATCAATAATAACTCTAATAGTGGCTAAGAAAGGTCAACCTAGAATTGAAAGTACCTCTACATTTTATCCATATTAAAGATCACAAAATTTAATAGGAAAACAAACTTATCCACTTTAATGAGTACATCATTGATAATACGCTTAGGGTATTTAACAGATCTATCGATTAATTGAATGCTCATCTTAGTGGGTTATAATTCCCTTAATCTTAGTTTCTTGAACAATTTGTAAGGTATCATGCTAGCCGCCAATTCAGCAAAAGCCTTTTATAATAACAAATTACCAATTAAATAAGGGACAATAAAGCTCCTTGGATCTTTTAGCTTCATGGGTAATTTATTTTGTAGAATTGTCAAACATTCCTCACTTAATCTTGTCGTGTTAATTCCACCAGAATCCTCTTATTAGATAGCAAATCTTTTAAAAATTTTGCATACTTTAACATCTATAAGGTTTTCAACAAAAGTCCTCATTATGTTTTGAGTTTGTGATGTTGGAGAACCAAGGTTCAATTATGTTAAAACTTAAATTATAATTTTATATTTTCTGTTATGTTAAAAACCAAGTTTGGAACCTGGGTAATGGAAAAGGCAAAAGGGATAGGAGGATACAATCACACATGGTGAAGAAACCCAAAAATTAAACAAAAACTTTGAATTTAAAGATTGAAAAGTGTCATCAATTTATAGCAACATATTCTTAGGTTTGGAAAGTGAAGTGAAGTAAGGGAAAGTGTCAATACTCAATCGTGGTTTGCTTGATTGTTGGTTTTGATTTTTGGTTTAATAGGATTAAAATGGTAAGTTTATGCATCTCTTTAATGTTCTTCTTCTATTAAAATATTTATTCATTGTATTTATAATTAGAAAGATAAATGAGTACATCACTGAATAAAAAATGCTTGTATTTAAAAATTTGATTCATGTTTTCAATAGTTAAATAATTACTGATTCGTATATTATATATTATAGGTTAAAATGATTGTTTGGTATGTGACAAATCTTTTCACTTTTAAAATACTCTATCAAATTCTTCAACATCCTTTTTGTGATTTAAATATGCTTTTATAATATCATAAAGAAGAAATTTTGTATTTAGCTGATGATTGTATATAGGATTTTGTTTGCAGATGTTGTCTTCCTCTGTTTGATTGGAGCCAAAACTAAAGTTGTGTGGCATCTTCAGGTATATTTGACAAAAGTCCTCTTTTTGTATTTTGATGGAAATCGAGTAAGACTAGTTGAATATACCTAAAAACTAATCATTGTTAATGATTGAGGCTTATGGAACTAGCAATTATTTGAAGTGGTTGTAGGATTAATTGTTCAAGTTCCTCCTTCTTAGTGGTTTGTGATTGTCTGTCGATTTAGGTAACTAGTCCAACCTAGTTACAAAATCATTTGGACAAAAAATTACAACTGTTGTTAATACGAATTAGTAGTAACCACTATTGTTAATGAGAATTAGTAGTAATCATCTTAATAATTAGCTTGTTAATTAATTGTCTTATATGTCAATTGTCGTTTCATTTTGTTGTATATTATTTACGTAATTGGTGCATATGAACTGACATTATGTAATAGAAGAAGTTAAACAGAAAAATTAATACAAGAAACAAATCAATATAGTATAGACATAGGATGGTAATAGGTTGGAAACTGGTGAGGCAGCTCCAATGAGGCTTATCGGTGAAAAATTTCATAAGCCTAGAAACGACAACGAGAACTCTGTCTCTTGATTCACAGGTGTAAACAATGCCATGTACCCTAATTACATAGGTTTTTTGACATAATATTGAAAATGCGTATAATAACTCAGTTATCTTCTTTTATTGTATAGCTAAATGGATAAGAGTTGGATGTCTCATTAAAAATGGTCAATTGAATACGTAGAAGGAGTTAAGAGTATCATACAATTTGTAAAAGATCAAATGGGTGATGAATGTAGTATTTGTTGTCCATGCATCAATTGCTTAAATGTCGACTTCCAAAGTCAAGATACGATATATAATCACTTGTTGATCTGAGGAATAGATAAATTATATACTCATGGCTTTATCATGGTGAATGTAAGAAAGAAACTTGTAGTAGAAGTGGTTGTACATCTTATGATGGCAGTTACAATAATGATGTAGATGATTGTGATGTGAATGATGATGGTGGTGATGAGATTGATGAGATGTTAGATGATTGTCAGAATTATATGGATACTATAAATGAAACAGGAATGCCTAACATAATTGGTAGTATTACAAAAGATAAATTTGGGAAGTTATTGAAAGTTGCTTAAGAACAATTATATATGAGGTACTCTAATTTCTCACAACTATCATTTGTTGTGAAGTTGCTGCATTTGAAGGTTTATAATAAATGGAGTAACAAGTTTTTTGACATGTTAATTGACTTACTGAATGATGTATTACCTATTGGATACAACTTGTCGAGATCTTACTATGATGCAAAGAAATTGTTAAGGGACCTTGGATTGGGATACATTTCAATTCATAGTTGTAAATATGACTGTGTTCTTTTTTGGAAGGAAAGTAAAGATCTTCAGGAGTGTCCTATTTGCGGTACATCAAGGTGGCAGGTGGATGATAGGAGAGGGAAAAAGATACCAAATAAAATCTTTCAGTCCTTTCCTATTAAACCACGATTACAAATACTTTTTATGTCAACAAAAACAGCCATAGATATGAGGTAGCATAAAGAGAAATACATTGATGATAATATTATGCATCATCCGGCAGACTCAATGGCATGGAAAGAAACTGATAGAAATTTTGCATGGTTTGCACAAGATAGTCTTAATATTCGACTTAGATTGGCCTCAGATGGATTTAATCCTTTCGATAATATGAGCACTTCTTATAGCATGTAGCAGGTGATTTTAGTCTCGTATAATTTACTTCCATGTAAGTGTATAAAGGAGCCTTTTATGTTGTTGTCTTTGCTTATTCCAGGACCTACTGCTCCTAGTAAGGACATCGATGTATATATGCAACCATTAATTGATGACTTAATAATCTATGGTAATTTGGATTACAAACTTTTGATGTTGTTGAAGGCGAAATATTTATAATCCATGTTGTTGTTTTGTGGACTATAAATGATTTCCTAGCTTATGGGAATTTGTTTGGGTGGAGTACTAAAGGGTATATGGTTTGTCTTGTGTGTAACCATCAAACATATTCAATGAGAATACGAAGTAAAATATGTTATACAGGTCATCGTTGTTATTTGGAACATGGGTATAGATGGTGAAGAAGTAAACTATTTAATGGCAAAGTAGAATTAGGTAAAGATCCGATGTAGTTGTCCAGTGATAATATTGTTTACCAGCTATCACATTTGGGTGACATTACACTTGGCAAAAACTCAAGTAAAAGAAAGCGAAAGAGAAATGATGTTGAACTAAATTGAAAAAAAAAAGCATATTTTTCAACTTTACTTATTGGAAGGAATTAGTACTGAGGCATAATCTTGATGTCATGTATATTGACAAAAACATTTGTGAGTCCATTTTAGGGACTGTCATAGGAATTGATGGGAAATTCAAAGACACAATTAAGGCTAGACTTGACTTGGAAGACATGAATATTAGAAAGGACTTGTATTTGGAAAGAAGAGATGATGGGTCATACGTTATTCACCCCTGCTTGTTACAACATGTCAAAAAGTAAGAAATAATCATTATGTCAGTTCCTCCAATCAGTCAAATTTCCTGATGGGTATGCATCAAATATAGGCCGTTGGTGAATGTTAAAGAGGGAAAAGTTTCAGGGTTGAAAAGTCATGATTTTCATGTAAGCAAAATTTTGTGGTCCAGTTTAATTTTGATGGATGTTTCCAATTGAAAGGTAATTAATATTAAATTTATAAATTTTTTCTATGTTCTTTGTTTGTAATAATTCCTACGTTTATAACTGATTATGTTTAGGTTTTTGTGCTCTCTTGAGTGATATGTACGTAATAGAGCTCGACCAGAAGGGTCTATTGTAGAGGCTTATATAGCAAATGAATGCTTGACTTTTGGGTTGTCTATTTTCTCCCAAAAAGTTAGGTCACTTGGCGTGGGTAAATATGTAGAGTTAATTAAAGACGAATTCAAAAAATCACCCATTGGTATACTTTGAACAATTACGAGAAAGTCGATATATACATGGAGTAGGTATATTCCTTTTCATTCAAACATTCATATTACCATTTTCTTCATTCACTCTAAGATCTTACTGTCGTTGTCTTTTTTAAATAGAGAGCACAAAGAGACATTCGTAGCAAAAGGATTATTAATGTTGAAAAAAGACATAGGCAGAAGTTTGTATCATGGTTTAGAAATCAGGTAAGCTTCATATTGATTACATATTATGAAAATATGAGAATATGTCTTATCCTCATATTTATTTTCAATTTGTCATACAGATGATACAGTTACATAACTGTAACATGCAAGAAATGACAACAACATTATATAGTTTGGCATGTGGGCCTCATATTTGTGGGAAGAAATACACAAGTTGTTTGGTTAATAGGGTGAGATTTCACAACAAGATCGAGATAGTCAAGTTAGAAGTCAAAATTACGGGGTTGTCGTTGAAGGATGTCATGATGACGAAATCATTGACTTCTATGACGTCATCTGTGAAATAATAGAGTTGTACTGCATAAAGGATAAGAAGGTCATTCTATGGTTTGACTTAACTGACATGAAAGTGAACTGGTATATTACTAGCATAAATGTTAGTAAGACATGGTATGATAATGATCCTTTTGTCTTTGCAAGTCAAGTCAAACAAGTTTTCTACATCAATGATACTGTATTGGGTAGCAATTAAAAGGTTGTTCAAAAGTTTCAACAAAGGAATGTCTTCGATTTTTGTGAAAGGGATATTGGTCAATTGGATGAGGATGCAGATGAAGTCTATCAAGAAATTGGATTGGAGTTTAATAACGAAGGCATTCCAGTAGAAGATGTAGATAAATCATCATTCCATAGGAGAGAAGTCGATCTTAACATAGTTCAACGAGATGAAGTCCAAACCGATCTTATCTTATAAATAGATAAAGATTATACTTAGGATGTCTTAAATGACAATAACAATACTTTGCTTAAATATATTAAGGATGAAGAATTCAATGATAATGTACTTAATGATGATGATTTTAAAAATCTTGATCATGATGATTGAATATAAATAAATTGTTTGTATTGTTTGAAATGTTATGCTCATAATTGCCTTATGTTGTTGATGTTTAACTTATGTTAATTTACGATGACTAGATGCATATTTTTAATGTTTCACTTATGTTTATATGGAATGTTATGCTGAATGTTTAGTATTTGACTACTGACCTCCTTATATTCATGTGGATTATTGATGTTTGAGTTAAGCTTAAGCATTATCTTCATATTTCGTTTTAGTTGTTCAGTATAATGGCACCTGGTAGAAATAAAAGAAAGAGGGTGGCAATGACCAAATAAGTTCCTCCCCCACAACAACCAACTAAATCCATCCCCATCGTTCAACAACCAACAATTACATCCTCGAATGAAGACAATCAGAAACAAACTTTACCAACATCGTCAGTTAGTGCTGAGGGATCTTCAAGTATGTTATTGTTAACCAAACATATTTACATTAATGCTAAAATTACTCATTATATGTGAGGTAGAGTTATTACAAAAGGAGTTGAGTTGTAACGGATGAATGTTGCAATGAATAGCAACTCGTTTGTGACTATTGACCCCATGCAACGTCGCCCTTTAGATAAGATCCAATCTGCAAAATTGTCCAGTGAGTTGGTTGTCGTTGTGAGGAAGGAATTGTGTTGCCTTCAGCATGCCAGGTAGTTGAAGGAAGACAACTTACTCTAAAATGTTTAGGACAAATTTTTGGTAATATTTTAATTCATTTGATTACATGTATTGCAATTTTACTTACCAAAAATAGTAACTTAACTTATAGGTGTTCTTTTATAGATGAAGCTTAATATCGTTGATATCTACAATCCTGAGGTTTCAAGCTGTGTTAGTTCACTGCTGAAACAAGGGGCGAAGGATTATCAATATAAACTTCATAAATATTACTAGTCTTTCCCTTCTGATGAAGAGGCAAGGAGACCTGTTCTGGAACAGGTGAGTCCAAAAAATTAGACTAAAATGTGTGATTATTGGGCCTCTGTAATGGTTCAGGTTTGTTTTATTTCTCTTCATATTTCCTTCCATTATTTTTGTTTATACATTTCATGACCACTTCTCTTAATTTAGGAAAAGTGCAAGAAAGTTAAGGTGAACAAAGCAAAAATGAATACTTGTCATAACTCCGGCTCCAAATCATTTGTTATTGACTCACAAGAATTTGTAAGTGTAATGTTTTCAACTTATTATTCAATTTCTCAATACAATAAATTCTATTATATTCTAGTTTTTTAAATTCATATAATAGAGTCAAACTCAACTCTAAGGACAAGAGTGTGATAGGATAACATTGTACAAGCTAACACATTATAAGGAAGGTGAAGGTTGGACATCTAAAGAGGCACAAAGTAATTATATATGTACAAAAAAGTAAATATTACATTTTATTTTTTATGTAATACTAAGTAATAATTTCTTACTTAACTCGATTTTGTACTTTAAGTTGTAGGACAAGATGCATAAGTTGTTGCAGACATCATTGTCTCAGAGGAATCAGCCTAATGTTGATAACATTTGCAACAATGTCCTTGGTACAAGATCCAGATATATCAAAGGTCTTGGGTATAACCCTAAGCCTATTAGTGCATCTTCGTCACGACCAGCATATGTCACGACGCTTTAAGAAGAGAACCAGTCACTGAAGACTAAGTTACAATGTACATAAAAGAAGTTAGATCGTAATGTAAAAGAAGTCAACAAGCTTAAAAAGATGGACAAACAGTTACTTGGCTCAAACTATGTTAGTAGTAGTGACGATGAGGAGTCTTAGTTTGTTTATAAATTTTGTATAAATTCTATAATTAACCTGTACTTATTTTTTTATATAAAATGCATTCCATTTTTAATTTATTTTATTTCACTTTATTATCACCAAATAAATTAAATTAAAGTTGCTTTAACAATTATATTAAAATTAACATTTAAAAATAAATTTTTGACATAAAAAACTATTAGCTACTAAAACAAATTCGTCACAAAATGTTATTCCCTACATTTTGAAAAATGTCTCTAAAAATATTTACCTACAATAAACAATTAGTAACTAAAACTATTCTACTACAAAAACAAAATTGTAGGTAAAAATAATTACATATAACAACAGTTTCATAGGTGAAAACTTTTCTCTACGAAACATATACGTCACAGAGATCATATGAATTTCTAGTTCATGCTTATGTATATTTGATACTGAATTTCGATTCAACATTATTGTAATGTTCAAAGCATGGTAAGAAATAGATTGTTAAGTAAAGTAATTGATCCAAGTTTATGCAAATAGTTTGTATATGTATTGGATCAAAGGAGACTTATGTTTAACATAAATGGTAAGAATAAAAAGTTGGATAACCGAGATTATCCTTTTATGCCAGATTGGTTAAATTAATATAATGAGAATCAAAAAGTTACATATTAGGATATATGTATCCTTTTGATTATGAATCGTATAGAACTTGTGAAACTTGTATAGTTGAAGAATAACCAAATTAACCTTTGGTGAAAGGATAATGATGGTATTGAATTGTTAAATCTTATACATGTGATGTATTGGATAGAATAATAATTCATAAAAAGGTTAGTACTTATATTTCATTAGATTACTAATGACTTTATATTACATAGTCTTAAGTATTAAATAGAATAATGATTTAAAAATTTGAAAGGTTGAAGTTGTTTAAATCTAATTAAAAATAAAGCATTGAGAATGCTAAAGCACTTCAATGAGATCGTTGTGGTAAGTTTTAAATTTTCAGTTATCTATAAGGAATGAGATTCTTTATTGAATCCCTTCACAACTAAATTCATAAGTTATGGATTTATATAAGGAGTAAAATACAATATGAGATATTGTATGATACAACAGTATTTCTTTTATAGCAATGCCAAGTATAATGACTTACATTCTATAGTTCCAATTGAATCAATTAGCAAGATTTTATATTAGATATGAAACGCTA